>PVHT020000012.1:13965990-14136491 GCA_004024745.2 Catagonus wagneri
CTGTTACCAAATTGGTCACCTGGTCCCACACCAGGGTCAGAGCCAAGACTTCTGATCAGATTCGCACAAGACAGTAATGAGACTGATGCTGAGACTGGAACGGCACAAGCTCTGTTCAGTGGCCAAAGAATGCAGAAACTGGAACTTAGTTCATGATAGCTTCTTAACGTGATTCACATTATAGAGGAGGTGGAGGTGAAAAGGAGGGAATTGGAAGGAGTTGGGGGGAATATTCATGACCTGGAACTGACCCAGTACTTCTTTTTAGTCCTTATATGGCTTTCTGTCGTCATGGCAATCTTAAGTTGTCATGACGCTGGTGGGTGTGTCACTTGGCACGCTCATGTATTACAGTGAGCTTATAATGAGGCTCAAGGTTTACTGGAAGTCCAAACCTTCCACCATCTTGGGCCTAGTTGGCTCTAACCAATTCTTGTTTTATTTCTGTTTGCAGCCTCCTCCTTCTGAAACTTAGGTAAGAGTACCTGGTTTCCTTTCAGGGGAGGGGCAGGGATATGATTCAGGGCCAGCAGCCTTGGTGACAAAATCACTCGCATTGCTATCACTTCTCCAAAACCTACGGTATAAAGACGTTAAGGCAAAGGAAAAAAAAAAAAAGCCAACGTAGAACCAGAAAACCCAAGGGCGTGCAAGACAACACCTATTTCTGCACTGAAGATACCCAATAATCTTGACTCATTTCAAAGTATTTCACACAAAAATGAAGAGTAGAGGTGTCTGTGCCTTAAAATCCTCCTCAGTCTCCCCACTCATTTGTGCTGTCTGTGCTTTAGTTACTAGCGTAGGTTTGTTTATTGGAACTTTAAATTTGCACCCTTGCTAAAGGAAATAGCACAACAAAATCATTCATTAACATATTTAATGGGGGAGCTCCCACTGACACAGCGGGTTAAGGATCTAGTATTGCTTCATCTGTGGCATAGGGTTACAGGTGTGGCTCAGATTTGACCCATGGCCTGGGAACTTCCGTATGCACCAGGTGTAGCTCCCCTCCACCCCAACCCTTAAAAAACAAAACAAAACAAAAAAACTCTTATCAAGGATTCTCATGTCTTTCTCAACAGAGTTGATGTGTGTTCTCTACAAGTCATTTCCCCTCTCCGAACCTCAGCTTTTTATCGCTAAAATATGAGATTACACTTGATTTCTAAGGTTTCTTCCTGTTTTCTGTGGTTCAACACAGTTTTTGCCTCCTTGATTTCACGAAGGCCCATGGAACCAAAAGCCTCCTGACACTGGAGGCCCTTGCAAGGATGGGAAACACCCCGTCTCCAGGGTTAGTTCTGTTTACCCATCAGGAGCTAGTTTCCAGCCAGCCATTCATCCCGTTTTTTTTTTTTTTTTTTAAGTGGAGCCTCAGAGTTCTCGTGAGGCACAGCAAATTAAGGATCCAGCATTGTCGCTGCTGCGGCACAGCCTTCATCCCTGGCCTGGGAGCCTCTCTCTGCCTCAGGTGCCGCCAAAATAAATAAAGTGGAGCCTCTAGTCAACCATGTGAAAAGATGCTCGGCCTCATTCACAGAAATGAATGCAGATTGAAAGTACAAACAGATCCCATTTTTCACCGAGTGGGCTGGCAAAGATAAGTTTGCTGATTCTCTGTGTTGGCAAGGCAGACCAAGTTGGTGCAGTTGTCATTTCAGCTCTTTGCCGAGCAAGACAGCAATAGGAATCACAGAAATGTAAGTGGACATACCCCGTGACCCAGCAGTCCCATTCAGGAATTTACCCCACAGCTGGACTCCCCCGTGTACACAGAGACGTTTGTACTTGAGTGTTTACAGTAGGCTGTTTGTCGAAGCAAAAAACCGTATGGCTCTATATGTCACCAGTAGACTCATAAACTAAGTCTCTACACACAGATGCAGTACTGTGCTGTACAGCGGCCTTTGAGGTATATTAAGTCCATTGTGTAAAACTGTATTTGTGTGAAAAAGACGATTTGAGGGATAGAGATGTTTCTACGGACACAGAATATTCCTGGAGAAATATACAAGGAATAGGTCTGTAACTTGTTAAATGTTTCAACCGTGTATCCGTTTTTAAATACTTAAACATTAAAAATAAAAGACAACTGGCAAAACACTTCAACAGGTACTTCACAAAAGAATAGCCTAAACATGAAAAAGTGCTGGTTTTCATTAGTCAGCAGGGAAATGCCGACTTAAACCACAATGAAATACTATTTACACACTTACCAGAATGGCCAACGTGAGAAAACACCGAGCGTGACAAGCATAGGAAGTAACCAGGACTTGCACACACTTCGCTGCTGGGGGTGGGAATGTGATGGTTAAACTGCCTGGACAGCCACTAGGAGTATCTGCTGAAGATGGACCGAAAGACTTGTGCTAGAATGTTCCCGCGGGACACGGTACAGCGCAGCTTGTGGATATCCAGCTTGTTTCCAGTTTGAACGAATATGGTACACCTTTTTGGGGCTAGAATGAACGAATATGGTACACCTTTACCATGAAGTACTAAGTAACCTACACACAACAACGCAGAAGAATCTCACCAATATGATGTTGAGTAAAAGAAGCAAGACCCCAAAGACTGCATTCTACACGATTTTATTTCATTTTATTTTTATCTTTTTAAGGCTGCACCCATGGCATATGGAGGCTCCCAGACTAGGGGTCTAATTGGATATGCAGCTGCCGGCCTACACCACAGCTCATGGCAACGCCAGATCCTTAACCCACTGAGCAGGGCGAGGGATTGAACCTGCGACCTCATGGTTCCTAGTCAGATTCATTTCCGCTGCATCATGACGGCAACTCCAATGTACGATTTTATTAATAAAAAGCTTAAAATCAGCAAACCTGACCTTGAGTATAGGAAGAAAGGGAAGAGCAGAGGTTAGCACTGACGGGGACGGTCGGATCCTAGTGATAACCTGTTTCTTGACCTGGGTGCTGGCGATGTGGATGTTCCCGTGGTAAGAACTCACCCACAGCCTTGTGCCTTTGTGATCTGTATCCTCTGCTTCAGGCCAACACTGGGAGAGGAAGCGAGACTCCAAGGGTTGGGTTATACGGTAGAAAATCAGAAATTTCTTCACAGAGGAGTTTGGCTGGTTTCTTATTTTTTTCCACTGAGTTTGTGGTGCTGAGCGCATCAGCCAGATCAGGGGAGCAGGAGGCTGAAACTCCACAGCCCCTGGTGTCCGACAAGGCCCAGGAAGTCTGAGCGCCCCGAGCCCTCTTCACTGCGCCCCTCCCTCCGCTCTGGGCAGAGCCTGCTGGGGCAACGGGCCTGTGCCCGGCGGCGAGCGTGTGTGGCCAGCGGACACGCATGCAGCCCGTACCGGGTGCCCGGCCCAGGGCTCTGCGCCCCCTGGATAGCCAGCTTCCGGGAGCCCTGTCTGAAATTCCTCCCACTGCCCTTCCTGCAGCAGGTTGCTTCCCCGTCCCTGCTCTGGCCCTGGTCTCATTTATCCTTTGCCCCTCAGTGCCATGTGCCTCAGGAAAGGCGGGGATTTGTGGGGCTCGCCCACTGCCAGGACACAGGCACTCCATGACTATTCATTGAACAGATGAACGAACAGGCTACAGTTGGCCTCTTTCTCTGAGGAAACCGGCCCAGCGAGTCTAGTGTGCTCTAGGTCACGCCCTGGGAGGGGAGCCTTGCTGCCTCATAGACGCACTTGGCCCTCAGGTCCCTTTGAAACAGGTACCATCCCTTCCTATGGCTGAGGAAACAGGCTCCGAGCTAAGTGACCTGCCAGCGAGACAGAGCGCAGCTCTTCGGTCCAGCTGCGCAGGCCCCGCTCTTGATACCAAAACGTTTTCGCCCTCTGAGGAGCCAGAGGCCAGTCTTTACGCACGATCCCTCTGCACCAAGTCCCCAGGGCTCATCTGCCATGCGAGTCCCCTGCTTGCTACCGCCAGACCACGTTGCCTGGCAGCAAGTCCCTGCCCCTTTGTGCTCTGGCTCCAAAAACCCAGTCCTCGTGTTTTCTCCACCCCACCCCCCAGAGCCTTAGCTTAAACCCACACTGGTTCACGCAACAAGTGTTTAATGGTCTCCTCTCGCCCTGGCACCCCCTTAGGTGCTGCAGACCTCACGAAGCAAAACCAAAGTCCCTGCCGGTTAGGGAGCGCAGAGACTGTTCAAACAGGTACATACGTGTAAGTTACACTGCAATGACGCCGTGCGCATATCAAGGAAAAGACGTGTACAGGGAGTGAGTGCACCTGGGGATCGAACTGGCCTGGGGTCACGGTGGGCGGCTTCCTTTACGATGTGATTTTGTGAAGGACACATGGGTATTTGGTGAGGAAAGGCGGGCAGGGAGTTAGGGGTGGAGGCCCTGGCTGGAAAGCAGCAGGGACTGTTGGAATTGCTGTGAGGAGCCCTGTGCAGACAGCATGGTTGGAGGCGGCGTGGCCTGGGACCTGGCTGCAGGGCTTGGGAGGGGCCCGTTCCCGACGACCATAGGAGGGATTCTGGCCAAATCTGAGGGCAGCGGAAGCCACTGGATGGTCTGACCACATTTGTGGTTTTTAAAGGTCACTCCCGCTGCTTGTTGGTGACCAGACTGGCAAAGGGCAAGGACACATGCAAGAAGAAGTCCACTAATGAATGTTGATGGAGGAGTCAAATTACAGCCGCCAGCATTCCGCAGCCACCGAAGCATTAGCGGTGATGGATGTTAAACCACCGGCTGAAAGTTCATTACAAAATGTAAGTAGTACATTTAGGTATTTAAGTAGTTTCGAAGTACCTTCCGCACAGATCACTAATTACTTACAAAAGGAGGAAAGAACCCCTTTATGAAGTTCTCTTGTCATGCGGCGAGTTACAGACCCAGCGTTGTCACTGTAGTGGCTTGTGTTGCTGTTGTGGCTCGGGTTTTGATCCCTAGCCCAGGAACTTCGGCATGCAGCGGGTAAGGCCAAAACACAGTGGGAGTTCCCAGTCGTGGCTCAGTGGTAACAAACCCAACCAGGATCCGTGAGGACACGGGTTCAATCCCTGGCCTTGCTCCGTGGGTTAATGAGCATTGCCGTGAGCTGACACGGCTCGGTTCCCGTGTTGCTGTGGCTGTGGTGTAGGCTGGCAGCTGCAACTGTGATTCGACCCCTAGCCTGGGAACCTCCATATTGCCGAGACCCTAAAAAAACAACAAAAAGAGCCTTTCCAATGGAGAAATCCATTACCATTTCAGTTTTGGGTCAGACACCACACATCAGCAATAATGAGACAAACTGATGTTTGTGCGTCCTGGTAGGATGTCCTGAGGACACACATCATTTATGCAGCACTGCTGCCAAAAATGCATTCCCTGACTCTGTACAGGAGTGGTCAGAAAAATTTACCCGGAGAGGCATTTACACAGCACGCTTGTGCTCTAGATGCCGGTGTCCGGAAGGGCAAAGGGAAGCCGAGAACCATTCCAGGTTACAGGCATTTAATGGAATCCTTTAAAGACTCTGCCTTTGAGAATGGAGGGAGGAGCATCAAGCCAAGGACGGCAGGCAGCCCCTAGAAAGAAGCTGGAAACGGCGGGAAATCATTCTTCCAGAGCCTCGGGGAGGAAAACAGCTCTGCCGACACCTCAGTTTTGGGAACTGGCCTCCAGAACTCTAAGACAGTAAACTTGTGTTGTTTTAATGTTTGTGTTGTAATATGTTACAAAGGCGGAAGGGAAAGTAGACGTGGTAGACAGCAAGAAACAAAGAACCGATGCCAAGCCACGTCGCCTGCTTTATCTCATAAAATAGGTTTTTTGGATTGCTCTTCTCATCAAAGTATTTTTGAATATTGATTCAGCCATCAAATAAATATACTACTTCTCTCACCTTTTCTTCACGCCCCTTATTCAATATCACAAACTATCTCAGCAAATGCTTTATTCTGGGTATCTGTTGCTTTCCCTTGCCTGCCCAGAATCTGTCCCCCTTCTCTAGGCAAGTGCACCTCTGTTTTCTGCGGGGACCCACCCTTCCCGTCCTCTGCACTCAGATAGGTGGGGCTATTCCTGCCTTCTGTCCAGGTGCGCCAACCCCAACAACCTAGCCTCAGAGGCGGTTCAAGGGCCTGAGCCCACGAGTGATGCTAGTCCATGAGGACCAAATCCTGAGGCATTTGCTTCAAATACTGAAGGAGGAAAGCCTTTTTTCCACCGGGACTGCTAAGTTGAGAAGACATAAGCCTGCTGCTGCTGAAGACCATGCTATAGAAAGGACCTGATTTGAGAATGAAGTCCAGCGCACAGGGATGCAGTCAAGCAGGGCAGACAGACCAAATTCTGATGACCTCGTTTTTGCTCCTGGACGCTGCTGGGCCAACCCCAGAACTTTCCAGTTATGTACACTACTATATTAACTATATTCCTTTTTTCTTTTTGTTTGCTTTTTTAGGGCTGCACCCCTGCATATGGAGGTTCCCAGGCTAGGGGTTGAATAGGAGCTACAGCTGCCGGCCTACACCACAGCCACAGCCACACGGGATCTGAGCCATGTCTGCGACCTACACCACAGCTCACGGCAATGCTGGATTCTTAACCCACTGAGCAAGGCCAGGGATCGAACCTGCATCCCCATGAGTCCTAGTCAGGTTCGTTAACTGCTGAGTCACAAAGGGAACTCCTGTATTCCCTCTTTTTAAAACACCAATTTGTTTTGACTCCTATCACTTTAACTGGTAGAATTCTGGTAAACACGCCTTCCAGGTCCAAATACACTATTTCTTCCCTATTTCCTTACCCAGCCTATAGATTTCATAGCAGAAACATGGTTAACCCAGCAAGTCTTCACCACTGCCGCTCCTCCTGCGGGGGTTACCACTGTTTTTCCTGACGCATCTGCCCTGAATGTTTCCCAGGCCCAATGTCAAGCTCATGGGTCTGTGGTTTGCAGAACTTACTTTCTTCCTCTTTTTTAATTTTTTTATTTAAAGAAAACTTTTTGTCGCCCCACCTGCAGCATGTAGAAGTTCCCAGCCCAGGGACTGAACCTGCACCACCGCAGCGACCTGAGCCACCGCGGTGACAATGCCAGATCCTTAACCCACTGTGCCACAAGGCAACTTTCCTTGTCCTTTTTAAAAATGACCATGTCAGAGTTCCCTGGTGGCTCAGCAGGTTAAGGATCCCACGCTGTCACTAATGTGGCACAGGTTCCATCTCTGGCCCCAGAATTTCTGTATGCTGCAGGTACAGCCCAAAGAGATAAATGAAAAAATAAAACGGCCCTGTCATCTGCCTCTCTCTAACTTTCTGGCAAGTTCAGAAGATCTTGTATAAGGTGTGCGGAGACAAGGTCCTCAGGAATCTCTTGAGAAATATTTCCCCTAAATGGAGTCACACCCTTTTCCAATTTTCCTGAACAGCTGGTATCACCAGAGCCAGGTCAAGGCTGCAGGCACCCATGCCTGGAGCCTGGTTCATTCACTGAACCAAGGGAAGACTTCCTCCAGCTGCAGATGCAATCCTCCTCTGTTCCCCAGAAGCCTCCCAGCCGGGCTTGTATTCCACTGGATGCAGGGCAGAGCCTTACCGGGACCCACAGCACGCCCACCCAGCTGCAGTGCCCACGTGACGGATGAATGCTTTACAGCCCTCTCCCTGAGTTCACACCAGGCCTGAACCACCCAGAGATCCAGTTACACACGGTGGCTACACCAAGTTGGTCAGGCAAATCTGGGATGAAGCTGAAGCCGCTGCGGTGCTGAAAAGCCTCATAACTCTTGTGGAACCGCAGCTCTCAGCTTTTCTTTCCTCTTGGTCCCTTCACTTTTCCAAGCAAGTCCTAAATTCAAATAGGCCATCTTGCCGGGAACCAGCAGCTCCATGCTTGAGGCACAGGAAAGACACGTGACCATGGATCCAGATGCCATCTTTTCTCCTAGATGGCAGAACTCAGGTTCCCCGTGCATAACTCCCAGGACTTCAGCGAACTCACAGTTTTCTGAAGTGGACATTCCGCCCTACTTCAGCTACCAGGGCATTTACTTAAAGGTAGGGCTTTATTATGTCACAGAGGCAACCCCCCAAAGGAGCACTGTACCTCAGCAGTGTGGCTCAGGAAATGTCTGCAGAGAATTTCCCGGTTTCAGCCCACGGCACAATCAGTCCTCTATTTTGCTAGATGCCGAAACCAAGTTTGCCATAACCTCAAAATTACTGGGAGTCTATGTGTCAGTTTAAGTTTCTATACCTGCTCTAGAACTGAAAAGCCTTCCGTAGGAGAGACTTCTGTTTTTTCCCTTTTGTGCGTTTGTTTGTTTTAATTGAAGAGATGTGGAAGAGGCCCACACCGCCGGCCTGAAAATTGTACTTACTGTATCTGGTCAAAAGATGCTGACTGGCCTAGAAGTTCTGGAGAGAGAGGTGGAACCTATCCGCTTTTAAGATGCCCCCCCTTCAAAAAACCAATGGGCCTCAAGTTGCCCTTCTATTCCGTACATCCTCACCTGACTTGTTTCACCAGTGTGTGCGTTAATGTCAAGACCCAACCCTAGCTCTCCAACGGGTGAGCAGGAAGTGGCTAATGGCATCCTTGTATTAAATGTGCGGGCACCGGAGAGGGAAGCAGCCAGAATCACGCTCTATTTCCCGGCTCCCGCCCGGAGCTCCCCCCACTCCACCTCCAACCACTCATTGGCACGAAGAATGGCCTGCTTTCACCTAGCTCTTCTCCGCCCGGGAGAACACCCGACTTTTGAGATCAGGGAAACGTTGTTCTCGGGACCCTCTGTTACGGGGACCCACGGGAAGTCCCCGAACGTGCTCTCAGGGCGGGGGACCAGGCCCGCAGCCTTCCTCGACTGCAGATGGGACCCGCGGGAGCTCGGCGGCCCCGTGCCAGCGCCGCGCGGTCACGTGATCCCGCGCTCCGACCGCCCCGCGCCTGCGCAGACGGGGCGGTGGGGCGGGCACGGCCGGTTGACTGACAGCTCGCGCGGCCGGCGCCTCAGAAGGACCCGACTCGGGCCGTCGCAGCAGCTGCTCCGCAGAGCCAGGCGGCGCCCGCTCGCTCCCCGGTCCGTCCTGCAGACCCTGGCCGCGGTGAGAGGGGCCCCGCCGGCGCCCGTGAGGGGAGGGCGTGCCAGGTTCTCGGGACCGCGCGGGGCCTCTCCGAAGGGCTCCGAGGCAGCGCCCAGACCGGCGGGTTGGGGCCGTGGGGAGGGGTCGGGGGCTGGAGGTTTCTACAGGGTCGGCGCGTGCTGAGGGCGAGGAAGTGCGGGCGGGGGCCCACGTGTGCGGGCCCGTGCAGTACCCGGCGGGGGGCTGAGCAAGGTGTCCCCACTCCCCGGTGGCTGACGGTGTCGCCAAGTGGTTTGGGGATGGAGTCGGTTCTTCAGTGGCGGGGGGGTAAGGGGGAGAAGCCCCCGACTCCTGGAAGGGCACGTTGGGCGAGGGTGGGAAGGACATTTGCTAAGTTGCGCTCTGGGTTGGGTTTTAAGTTTGCTGCCTCTCCGCTCCTGGGGGTGGCAGCCCGAGGGCGCGTGGGGTACAGGGGAAAAAGGGCTCTGCCTTCCCAGGGTCCCCCCTCCCCATGGTCAGGAAGCCAGGAGGAGCTTTGCCGAGGGAAGGGCCGTGGGCTCGCAGTGTCGCCACGCAGTGTTGCGGACAGCTGGTTCAGGCTGGCCTGGACCAGCGTCCCGGTCTTGGAAAGGACAGGGAGCGGTCTTCCCAGAGCCCGGGGCAGGTTTCCTCTCGCCCGGGGTCTGGGCTGCGTGTTGGCTGGCTTTGGGAGGAGGAGGAAGACCTGGCGTGGGCACAGCCAGCTCCTCTAACTCCGATTGAGCGCGAGGCCAGGGTGCCCGCCTGCAGGCTGAGCAAGAACTTGCCCATGAGCTGGCACAGGTGAGACGCCCTGACGTGGAGGCTCTGGGCGAGGGAGCCTTAGAGGCACAGTGACAGCTGTCAGGGACCGGGCTGCTGCAGCCAGGCTCCCATGCAGACCATTGTCACCTAATTATAAGACTTCAGGTTCATTTGGTTAGAGGCTCCCCCTCCCTAAACCTAAATCAGGGTGACCAAGATGCTTAGCGCCAAATTAAGCAAAGAAAAAAAAAAAAAATGCTTGTATCACACGTGAGCCCTTCTTTCCATTTTCTCAAATTTCCGTTTGGAAGTGTATCCTCCCATTGTTCCTTCTCTCCCTGGGGCTGTCACTCGTCTCTGTCTCCACTCTGTTCAGAAATAGGGCTGCTTAGGCATTTGGAGCTGTTGAGATGCGCTCACGAAAAGAAAGCTGACTCTGGAGATTCTTTTTCCATTGAAGATGGCCCAGGACTCAGGCACCTGCACCTAAGCACCTAAGCGAGCAGATTATTTCTGGGCTCTCATTTGGATCTGGAGTACATCCCCATGGTTTTTGCTTTTATTTTTTTTTTGTGGTGTTTGTCTTTTGTATGGCTTGTGCAGGTTAATGTGGACATACTTTGTATTATTTGAGAACCTAACAGCTAAGGACAATGAAAAGCTGCTGGTGCAAACTATTACATTTAGAATGGCTAAGCAGTGGGGCCTTGCTGTACAGCACAGGTAACTGTATCCAGTCTCTCGGGACAGAACATGATGGAAGGTTATATAAGAAAGGGTACCTATATATGTGTATGACTGGGACACTACGCCATACAGCAGAAATCGGCACAGCATTGTAAATCAACTATACTTTAGTTAAAAAAAAAAATGCAACCAAAAAAAAAAAAAACACAAAAAAAAACAGCTACTCAGTGACCTGAGTAAATCACAAACCTTAAATAATTAGTCCAGATTTCCAGAAAGTGGAGACTAGCCACAGGTATTAGGTGTGGTTCTTTGTTCATGATGACAACAGCTTTGTTTCTTTGGAGGTCACTTGCTTTGTGGTGACCCCAAAAGGCTCTGAAGGCCCTTCTTTTAGGACAGTCTTTAGGAAAGGTTTGGGGTGGGATGAGTCATTCTGCTTCCCTCTGTCTCTCTCCTCCCTACAAGATGATTAGGTTAAAAGATGCGTCAGAAGCAGCCTAGGAAGAGAAGAAGTCAGGCCAAGTCAACCGCAGCAATAAAGACAGGCAAAGGGGGGGGGCAGAGTCCCTGTTACCAAGAGAACCCCTCACTTCTACACCTCAGCGTAATTTGCAGAGGGCTTTCACACAGCAGAGCTTTTTTTCATTAAAGTACAGTTTTTTCATTAAAGTACAGTGCTGTGCCAGTTTCTGCTGTGCAGCATCGTGAGCCAGCCCTACGTATATGCACATTCTTTTCCTTGTACTGTCTTCCGGGCTGCTCTATCCCAGAAGATCGGGTATAGTTCCACACACAGAATCTTAACTGAACCGCCCAATAAACTTGGAGCGACAGACGGTGTTTCCGCGCCCATGTCACAGATGAGGACAGTGAGGCTGAGTGACCTGCTCAAGGTCCCTTAGCGGCTAGGGGGCAGAGCAGCGTGCTAAAGCCACCCGACAGCAGCTGCCTGGCCCGTCAGGCTGTGAAGAGGGCGGGATACGCGGCGTCCACGGCCCCCGGGCTTCCCCAGCACGCGTTCTCTCCCTCCACCTGCCCCACTTACGAAGTCCGCTCGGCTCGCTCGTGTGGATGCTCCGCCTGCTCCACTCCCCGGCCCAGGCTCGAGAGTCTGCGTCTACTCAGATTTGTTTATAAGTCTTTGAGAAATCTAGTAGGAAGTGTGATTGCAGGGAGTGTCTTTTGCTCAAGCGCTCGGGGGTGTTTCCTAATATTCTAGGTGGCTTTATCTGAGCGATGCAAGAGACCGAAGCAACGCTGGGGACACTTGCCGTCGTCGCTTTCCTCGTCCTCCACCCAGAAGACAAGTGCAGTGGTTGTGAAACCTAGGGAGTTGACCCAGCGCTTTTGTTTGTCTTGTCCAGTGTTTTATACATGGCGTCGTTTGGGTCACGGTGACACCTTTCAAAACAAAACAAAACAGGGCACAGCTGTTCTCATTAGGGAAGACTGAGCTTTAATCGCATTTTTTAGATCTGAGCATCTAGATCTAGATAAAGACTTTGGGGGAGGTTATCTGAGCTGTGTTTCAGCAGGCCACAACAGAACTAAATGCTGAAGGAGTTCCCGTCGTGGCTCAGCAGTTAACGAATCTGACTAGCATCCACGAGGGCACAGGTTCCATCCTTGGCTCGCTCTGTAGGTTAAGGATCCGGCATTGCCGTGAGCTGTGGTGTAGGTCACAGACACGGCTCAGATCCCATGTTGCTGTGGCTGTGGCCGGCAGCTGTAGCTCCAATTAGACCCCTAACCTGGGAACTTCCATATACCGTGGGTGTGGCCCCCCCCCAAAAAAAAAGACAAAAAAAGAAAGGCATTCAGGCATGTCAGTGGATGTATAGATCTGAAACAACAAGGGTGAAAGTTCTAATCTGCTCTGTGCCCAGAGTACTGAGTTCTTTTTCTGGGCATCACATTCAGTGAAGGACAGAACTTGTGTATTCACCAGAACTTGCTGTGGTGGGGAAGGAATTAGAGCTGGTAAGCCGTGATTACAGAAGATACAGGAATGTCATTTGTCAGACATGTTCTGTGGAGGCCGAGGATCCCACAGGTGAAAGGTCAAAAATCACACGTAGAAAGTCTTCAGTTTTAAGGACTTGATGGTGCCGGAACTTTTCAAAACTGTGAATCAAATCTTGTCTCTGCCCACGGAATCTGTGGTCTTGGGGTCAGATGCAAACTCGTCATCTGGGTGTAATCTACGAGCACCGGCTGACCTTCCAAACAAGGAGGTTCATCGATGACCGCCCTCCCGTTCACAGAATCTCTCCTTTCTGTGCCTTGAGCACGTCTGCCTCAGGGCCTTTGCACCGGCTGTTCCTCCTGCCAGTTTTCCCCCTGGTTGACTCCCTTTCATTCAAGTCACTGGTCCAGAATCACGTACTTAGTAGGACCTTCCCTAATAATCTCAATAATTCCTTCCTGGTCCCCAACCTTCTCACTTATATAACATTATTTTACTTTCCTCGTAATGGTACCAGAAAAGGTCTTACTTGAAAGTGCTCTTATTGTCTGCTCCCCATTTCCCCTTGTGTCATCAACAGTGCCTGGCATATAGTAGGTGCTCAGTAAATGTTTGTTGAACGAGTGATTTTTTCAAAGTGAGTGGGTTTGCCTTCTTTTACTGGGGACAGTCATCCACAGGCTGGCTAACTGGCCATTAGGCAAGAGAATTCAAGCAACTGGATAGATGGGAAAACCACATAGCTTTCTGTAGGCGTTTCCTAGGGCCTCTATAACAAAGTACCACGAACTGAGGCGGGGGTGGGGGGGCTGGGGCTTAAAGCAACATCTCTTTACTCTCGTACTGTTCTGGAGGCCAGACATCCAAAATCAAGATGTCAGCAGCATTGGTTCCTTCTGGGGGCTCAGAGGGAGAATCTGCTCGTGCATGCTTCTCAGGCTCTGGTGGTTTCCAGCCAGCCTTGCTGTTCCTTGATTTGTAGCTGCACCCCTCTCCTCTCTGCCTCTGTGGTCTCGTGGCCTTCTCCGTGTGTGTGTGTGTGTACACGTGCGCGCCTGCCTGTCTGTCTGTTTTTATGGGAACATCAGCCACCTTGGGTTTGGGGCTCCCCCTCTTCCGTGACGACTATAACTGCATGTGCAAGGGCCCTCTTTCCAAGTCAGTTCCCATCCGCAGGTTCCAGAGGTTAGGACTTCAGCATTTCCTTTTAGGGGACATAATTCAGTGTTTAAGACCTGCTAACTTCAAGATCCAGTGACATTTGAAAGGGAAAAACTGGCAGGAAGGGCTGGGTTACTTTTAGGGATAACAGCATGGGTTTGGATGTTTGTACCTAAAGCATCCGTGACCCTTACGACTTGCGAAGTAAGCGGTGACCTCTGTGTCTGGGTGAGGAGCGTGAACCTGCCAACTGATGACGGAGCCCGTGGCCTCCCCCACCGGCTGGCGGACGGTGTTCCTGGGGGCTCCCGCCCAGGGCAGGCTGTGGGGTTTCTGAAGACGGCGCTGCAGGGTCCCTGGAGAGACCATTTCCTTCCCTGGCGTTTCGCTCTGCCCTGTGCTGGAGTGGAGGAGCGGCTCGCTGACGTCCAAAGTGAGATGAAGGTGCAGCTGAACGCGTGTTCTCACGTCACACACACACACCGGCCTTGACCGGGGCTGCAGCACCAGAGGAGACGCGTTTTTCCCATGCTGGGCTTTCCCGGTGGTTCTGCAGGCCTTCAAGTGAGGTCTGGAGAATTCTGGGTGTCAGCGTCTCAGACTTCGACCCTTGAAAAGCACTGTTGATGTTCCCAGAATGAGCCGTGTAGGATTTTGTGGAGCGTTCCCTGATTTGGGGTGGGGGGCGTGGGGTGGGGCTGGGGGGCGTGGGGTCGGGGTGGGGGTGGGGGCAGGGCAGGCCGCCAGCAAAATCCCTGCCCCGGCCGTGCCTCCGCCTTCAGAGACCTTTTTCCTTCTGGGTGGCTCTGTCTCACCCCGGACCCAGTGTCCCCGCGTTTAACTTCTCGTTGACTAGGGAATAAATGCCGATGGTACAAAACTCAAATGCTACAGAAAGGTGTCCCGCGAGAGGCAGTTTCTGCCGCTGCCTCTCCCACCCACCCCTAGCTTCCCAGTATCCTTCCCAGTGGCTCCCTGGCTGCCAGTTTCTTGCGTCTCCTTGCAGAGACCTGATGTCCTTCCGCGTCCCAGGTGCCGCCCCCACCGACCCCACGGGCCGTGCTTCCGTCCCTACTTTCTGTTCTTCTTCCTCCTGCCCTTTTGGGCCCTTCTTCCTCCTGCCTTTTCGGCCTGATCGGCCGGTCTGTTCCCAGGTGCCCAGGCATTGCTGATGACATCAGCTCTGCCAAGTTTTGTATTTAGAAGGGAGGTGCTTAGAGGAGGGAGTGTGCAGCGGTAAAATGCGGGGCTGTGAGTCCAAAGTGCAGGCAAAGAGCTTTTTTTTGGGGGGAGGGGCGTTCCAGAGCAGGTGCCTTAAACTTCAGGGCTCGCCCTGACGAGGGGTCGAGGACTGAGCCCGGAGGGCGGCGCGTTTTGTGTTCCGTCCCCAGGGGGTCGCGGTGCTGTGTTTTTACAGCGGGTGCTGGGTGCTCCGTCAAGGCTGTCACTCACCCTCCCACAAGCCCTGAGGGGGTCACCACGGCCAGCCTCCCACTTCACAGATGGGAAAGCTGAGGCACGGAGGGGCAGGCAGGGCGACAGGCCTCTGGCACAGCTTTACGGGCCGACGTGGCACCCAGATCCAGGCCGATCCAGCCCGGGGCGTCTCCCAGTCTCCCAAGGTCTCGTCCTTCCTCGTTTGGAGTGCGGTTTGCTGGTGCCCTCACAGCTCCCGGAGGGCACACAGGGACCCGGCGCCGTACAGCAGAGGGACAGAGGAAGGACCGCGCGTGAGCCAAACCTCCCACCCCCGGGGCTTTCTGGGCTCCTTCCGGAAACGTTCTCCTGCCTCTTGGGGTCCCAAATGAGTGACCAGGGTTCCTGTCACCACCGGAGTGAGCGCCAGCAAAAGCCGAGAGAAATGGCCAGTTTGGAGGGAAAAAAGAGAAAGAAGGGGGTTCTTTCCTCCCCGTTACGGGGTCCGTTTGTAAGCCCGCGCCCGGAGCAGCACGGACTCCTCGGGGACAGCGGCTCCTGGACCAGGTGCGCTCTGGGGCCCTGTCCCGGCCTCTGCACCACGGCCAGCATGACTCAGAGCAGATGACTCACCCGCGGCAGCAGGGACCGCCGAGCCGAGGAAAAGGAGGCTCTAGAAGCAGCAGAGCCCACGGAAATGCCAGCGTGGACGAGCTCGGCGGGCTGTGGTTCAGCTGCCTCTCTTGAGTGAGGGCCTTGGGGGCGAGCCTGGGAAGCTCAGGTGCTAAACAGGCCCCCCCGTCCAAGTGGTGGAGCCTCCAAGAGAAGAAAAGCCAACAGAGTTAATGGTAAACACCGCAAACAACGAGGTGAAAGAGCTGAAAGAGGTCAGAACAGTGAAAACCTAAGACCCCGCCCCGATTTGAACTTACTGGGGGTGGGGGTGCACAGGAAATAGGACGCCAGTTCCCTCCCAGGGAGGGGGCAGCTCAGGCTGCACTAGCTTAAGCAGTGGGGTCACTTAGGATCCCGAGGCTCGATTTGGATCATAAAAAACTCTATCTGCCTTGGAGGAAAGAGGTCTCCTACAGAGTCAGTATTTCATGTAAGGGGAGTGTGCGAGACTCCTGTATGGGCGAGAAGCAGCACCTCAGACCTCCTCTCTCAGGTCACCTGGAGTGGCCCAAGCCCCAAGGCTCCCTTGAGGTGGACCCTGCCCGCCCAGAGATCCTGCCCTGCCTCGCCTGCCTGCCTGTCCCCTCTCCGTGGGCCGGCCGGCCGGCCACAGCGCAGCATCTTTGCAAAATCTAAACCAGCGTGTGGCGCTCCCCCGAGGCAAAGCCTGCCGTGCTCTCCGGTGGCTGCCGGGGCGAAATTCCGACTCCTTCACTTGGCCTCTGAGCCCCTGCCGGCCTCAGCCAGGCCAGGTTCGTTCCCACCGCACAGCCGGGGAACTTGAGTTGGCTGGGGCCGCACGTTCGTGGCAGAGGTCTCGGGCAGAAAGGCAGGCCCAGCCACGGGCAAAGGCCTCAGCTTCCAGCAGCTGCAGTGAACCAATAAAGGAAATGGGCCCAGTTGATTTTGATCGTGGATTTTATTTAATCCAGTACATCCATGATACGACCGTTTACACGTCTCACCAATATAAAAACGATTAACGACAGCTTACCTCCTCTTTCTGTACCGAGTCTACAGTCTGGTGGCCGGCACGTCTCAGTGTGAACCAGTCAGCCCCTGTGGCGCGTGAGCGCGTGGGGAGGGGCTGCAGCTCCAGCTGGGCTGTTCAGTCGCTCACGGCACTTGGGATGGACCATGGTGCTGTCCGCTGCCCTCTGCTCTCCGATGAGGACACATGCTTCTGCAGACCTGGGCTCGTTTGTCCTGTCTCCTGGCACAGCGCCTGGCCCGCTGCAGTGCTCACAGGCGTCGGGTGGTCAGACGAACATGTGACCGAACAGATGAACAGGCCTCCATCCTCCTCCTCCTGTGCCAGGCGCACCTGAGTAGCCATTTGGAGCCTCTTTTATGGGGGGATTCCCTGCGCGGGGCTCCCTGGTCCTTCCAGGCACCTGTTTCATGTCGGGACTTGTGTCTTGTCACAGGTCCATAGTGATTTTTCTTTTTCTCTTTAGGGTTGTTCCTGTGGCATATGGAGGTTCCCAGGCTAGGTGTCGAATCAGAGCTGCCGCTGCCAGCCTACACCACAGCCACAGCAACGCCAGATCACCAGATCCGAGCCGCATCTGCAACCTACACCACAGCTAACGACAGTGCCGGATCCTTTAATCCACTGGGCGAGGCCAGGGATCGAACCCACAACCTCATGGTTCCTAGTCGGATTCATTTCCGATGCACCACGACAGGAACTCCTTTTTTGGGCTTATTTTTGCGGTGCCAGTGATACTGAGAGAAGGATATTCAGACGGAAGCAGTTAACAGGATTGAGACTCTGGCGTTGTTGCTGCTCAGGGTTCATCCAGAGCAGGGGTTTTCAGCCGGAGGCACCATCTAGGGTCCTTTTGGTTGTCATAACTGGGGGTAGGGGTTGCTTCTGGCATCCAGGGGACGGAGACCAGGAATGCTGCCCGCCAGGGTACAGCCTGGCCTACGGGACAGCCCTCAGTACCAAGAAGTGTGCAGCCCGTGTGCTGCCGGGGCTGCTCTGAGAAGCCCCCTGCAGATCAGCGTGCCTCTGCTCGGTTGTGTTTCTGACTCACCTCTGGTGACATCAGGAAGGTTATCAGTCTCTAGAAATTTGACAGTTCTGTGCCCGCCGCATCGTTTCAGTCCCTTCTCTCTCCTTCATGTGAACCCACCTCTTCTTATTTCTTCTGCTAAAAGGATAGACCAAGGGGGAACTGCCTTCGGCTAAAGCATTTGAGATAAAAGAAAATCGGCTCACTCTATACCACGAATTAGAATTCTGCCGAGAAGATGCCTGGGAAAGCCCAGGCCTCGGGACCTGTGGATCAGTACGCTCTGCCCTTGCAAGCTGTTAGGTACCTTTGAAGCGAAGCAGCAGCAGAAACCCGTTTGTTTTCACCTGCATTGAAGTAAACATCTGCCGATTACGCTTTAAAAAAAAAGGACACGCGCGCTTATACTTAGAAGCAGGACTGAAGCACAGAATTACGTATGTTTCCATTCTTGTGAAAATTAAGGCCCCTCACAGTAAGAGAATTCGGCTCCCTTATTGTTGTGGGTGGAAGGGGGGTGATGACACATGTTTCTATTTTAGGGTTTAGGGGAATACTTTGCAGATCCGAAGTGGAGCTGAGCTAGACTGGCCATCTGTTGTATGCTGTGCAGCCTTTCAGCTAGGTCCGAGCAGGGTGTGTGTGTGGTGGTGGTGATGGGGGTGGTGGTGGTGTCCTGTGTCCTGTGCCCTGTCGCCTGCTGCTTTGTGCTGTCTCCTCTGCACTGGGTCCCTTGTGTGACTGGCAACCTCCTACCAGTTCTGACCCAAACAGCACAGTCTGTAAAGTCTCGCCCAGCAGAACTGGGTGCCCCTGGTTCTGGGCCCCGTCCGCGTCTGCGCCCTGGAGTTCCCGCACCCCGCGCGGTACCGTTGCCGTGGTCGTTTACTTATGTCTGGCTCTCTTGGATGGTGTTGGGAGAGGAGGGCCCGTTGCCTCTCGGTCTTTTTTTCATCCCCGGGACTTCATCGCGGTTCCCAGGACATGGTAGCGCTTCATCCATGTTTGCAGCCCCCGTCCGTGTCTGCCAGTCTCTACTGAGATAGGAACCAGGAATTAGAAAACCGCTCTAAATGCTTTGGAGTAAATGTCACATTGCTAAATCAGACGTTGCCTGCGTCCCTTCCCAACAGGAAGACCTACGGATTGTCCTCTCGGGAGGGGTGCTGAGGGGGTCATCCTCCAGGCTCCCGCCGCTCTCCGCGCGCCCTTCCCCCGCCCCAAGTGGGCGCAGCTGCCTGCTCGCCTCCCTGCAAGGCTGACCCGAGCTCTCTTCTTCAGCTCTGTGGCCTTAGACAGTTATTGAAAAAACAAATTTTTTTTTCCTGCTCTCTTCTTTATTATTTCCCACCTTCTGCTTTTTGGATTTTTTTTTTTTTTTCACTTTTTAGGGCCACACGTATGGCATATGGAAGTTCCCAGGGTAGGGGCTGAATCGAAGCTACAGCTGCTGGCCTCACCACAGCCGCAGCAACAGTGGATCCTTAGCCCACTGAGCCAGGCCAGGGACCAAACCTGCATCCTCACAGTTACTAGTTGGGTTTGTTACTGCTGAGCCACAGTGGGAACTACACATTTTGCATTCTTTTTGTTTGTTTGTCTTAGCTTTTTAGCTTTTAAAGGAGAAGCTTAAATTATTATTTTTTTGCTGCACCCATGACATATGGAAGTTCCTAAGCCAGGGATCAAATCTGAGCCACAACTGTGACCTATGCCACAGCTGGGGCGATGCCAGATCCTTAACCCACTGCACCACAGTGGGAACTCCCAGAAGCTTAAGTTATTGATTTGAGATTTTTCTTTTTCTAATGTAAGCATTTCATGCTATAAACATATCTCTAAACCCTGACTTAGCTGCATTTAACAGGTTTAACTATATTGGATTCTCACTTCTCTTCAGCTCATTACTTCTTTTGATTTTCCTTGATAGTTCCTTTTTGAGGTATGTTGCGTAGAAGTATGCTGTTTAATTTCCAAATATTTTGAGATTTTTCCTGTGCTGCTTCTGTTACTGATTTCTAGTCTAATCCTACGACGGTCAGAGAACATACTTGGTGTGACTTCAGTGGCTGTAATTTGCTAAGGTTTGTTTTATAGCCCATCCCACGGGCTGTGTCGGTGAATATTCCGCGTGTGCTTGAGAAGAACGTTTACGCCGCTGTTGCTTGGTGACGTGTTCTGTAAACGGCCGCAGGTCCCGCGGGGCGACGTTACTGATGCGACGTTCAGTGTCCCTGCTCGTTTGCTGTCTGCTAATTCTGCACGTCACCAAGAGAGGCGCTTTAAAGTCTCCAGCTGTAATCTGGATCTGTCTCTGTGTCCTTTCAGTTTCGGCAGTTTTTGCTTCATGTATTTTGAGGCTCTGTCGTTAGGCCAGACATATTTAGGAGTGTTATCCTCTTAATGAATTGGCACTTTTATCAGGATGTAATATTCCTTTTTTAAAAATGAAAGAAAAAACTTCATAGCCATACCCACGAGATGTGGAGGTTCCTGGTCCAGGGGTTGGATCCAGTGCCACAAGCCAGGGCTCGAACCCCTGCCTCCACAGTGACCCAAGCTCCTGCAGTCCGATTTTTAACCCACTGTACCCCAGTGGCAACTGCTGTAATATTCCTTTTTTTAAAATTCCTGGTAGTTCTCTTAGTTCTGATGTATATTTTGTCTGTTATAGCCTTTTAGCTTTATTTTTTATTTTTTGCATTTTAGGGCTGCACCCACAGCATGTGGAAGTTCCCAAGCTAGGGGTCGAATCAGAGCTGCCGCTATGCCACAGCAACGTGGGATCTGAGCTGCATCTGTGACCTACACCACAGCTCATGGCAACACCGGATCCTTTAACCCACTGAGAGAGGCCAGGGATCGAACCCTCATCCTCATGGATCCTAGTGGTTCATTACCACTAAGCCATGATGGCAACTCCCGCCCTTTAACTTTATTTCAGTTAACGTTTGCATGTATATTTTTTCTATCCTTTTATTGTTAATGTACCGATGTAGCTATATTTGAAGTGAATTTCTTGTAGCTAGCACACAGTTAGCTTATGTCTTTTTATCTGTTTCGATCATCTCTGCCATTTAATTGGTGTGTTTACACAGTTCGCATTTAGTATTGGATTTAGATGCACTATTCCATTTTTTGTTTTCTATTCATTCCCTCTTTTTTTTTCCTCCTCTGTTTTCCTGTATTCTTCAGGACTATTGGACTGCATTTTAACACTCCGTTTTAATTTATCTATTGAGTTTTTTACTTCATGTATAGCCTGTGTTTGTGTGTGTTTGCCCTAGGGTTACAGTACGCACACCTGACTTTCCACAGTCTACTTAGAATCAGTATTTTAGGGCTTCAAGTGGGAAGTAGAAATCTAAGCACCATGTAGGTCCCTTTGTTGTCTTCACTTTATGGTGTAGATTTTATATCTTTTTACTTTGAAAATCTCATCAACCGATACTATAATTTTTCCTTCCGAGTGTTGAACATGTCTTAAAGAAATCAGGAGGAGGAGGCCTGTCCGTTATGTTTACCTGGATTTTTTTCCTTTTCCTTTGCACTTTCCTCATTCTGGATGTTCCATTTCCTTTTGGTATCATTTCTCTTGTATTGAAGGAAGTTCTTTATAACTTTGTACAGTGCACATCCACTGGCAGCAAATTCTCTTGAGAATGTTTTCACCTTCAGTCCTGAAGGATTTTTTTTTTTTGGCCCATATGGAAATCTAGACTGCCAGTTCTTTTTAGCACTTAAAAAGTGTTTTCGTTTTTTTTTTTTTCTTCACTTCCTTCTAGGTGCCACAGTTTTTGTTAAAAAAAAAAAAAAAAGCCACGGTCACTTGATTCCTTATTCCCCTGTGAGTGATGCATTTTTCTGTGGTTGCTTTCAATATTTGTCCTTTGTCTTTAGTTTTCGGCAGTTTCATCATGATGTGTATGGGTGTGGATTTCTTCGTCTGTATCTTTTTGTATTCACCGAGCTGCTGAAATCTGTTGGTTTATGTCCTTTGCTGGATTTCAGGAGTTTCAGTTGTTATTTCCTCAGGCGTATTTTTTGCACTGTCTTCTCGCTCCTCTCATGCTGGGACTCTGTGGACACAGGTGCTAGATCCTCTATTTTTGTCCCATGTCCCCAAGGCTCTGCTTACTTTTTTTAAAACCTTTTCTCTCTGTTGTTCAGATTAGACCCCCCCGTTTTTGTTTTTTTTTTTTTGTCTTTTCTAGGGCCGCACCCGCAGCATATAGTGGTTCCCAGGCTAGGGGTCTAACAGGAGCTGTAGCCGCCAGCCGACACCACAGCCACAGCAATGCGGGATCCAAGCCACATCTGTGAACTACACCACAGCTCATGGCAACGCCGGATCCTTAACCCACTGAGCGATGCCAGGGATCGAACCCGCAACCTCATGGTTCCTAGTCAAATTCGTTAACCACTGAGCCACGACGGGAACTCCCCGGATTAGACCATTTTTGCTGATCTGTCTTCATGTTCATGGACTCTTTCCTTTGTCATATTCTTTCTGCTTTTGAGCCTGTCCAGTGGTTTTTAAATTTTTAGTCACTATTTTTTAGTTCTAAAATTTTCATTTGATTCTTCTTCATATCTTCGGTTTCTTTTTTTTTTATGGTTTCCTTTATTTCAAGAATGTTCTCCCTTACTTCTTGGAGATTTTTCTAAAATAATAACTACTTTGAAGTCTCAATTAATTCCCATACTTTGTCCTCTTGGCACTGGCATCCCTTGATTATCCTTTCCTATGTGAGTTGAGGATTTTCCTGGTTCTCTGTGTGTTGAATAATTTTAGATTGATCCTGAATCTATGACTGTGATACTGTGAGACTCTGGGTCTTGTCTGCGCCCTCTGGAAAATGTCCCTGTCTTGGTTGTAGCTGGCACTCAGCCGGTCTCAGTTCAGATTCTGCGTTCCTGCCAGCCTTCTGTGGGTTTCAGTATCAGCTGTGTTTTCAAAACCTTCGTGGTGCTCTTCAGAGATCTGCCCCCGTGTGTCACCTCATGGCCAGTGTGGGACCTTGGCAGTGTTCTCTCCTGAAGCTGAGTGCTCAGCATCCACAGTGTGCTGTTTAGGATTGTGTCCTCGTGCGCTCAGCACCTGGGGAGCCTGGGCCTCCGCTACAGCTCGAAGGGGCTGAGCTCCTCCTTCAGCATCTCCCCGGTCCTTGCCACATGCAGGGGCCTCTTCGCTTTGCTTTTTCAGCCAGAAAGCAGGGGTGTCATTTCTCTCACTCTGCTGCGCTCTTTCTGCGCCTTAGCTCACACCCGTGACTAAGCAACGGGATGACCAAGAGAGAAGAGATCCAGTGGTCTCTCACCCTCTTCAGACCACAGCTCCTCCAATTGCAGAGGAAGCTTTGTTCCCACAAAGTCTTAGGCGTCTGTGGCCCCCTCTGCTGCCGTTGTCGGGGGAATTGCTGGGGTGTGAGAGCATGGAGAGGCCGGAGACACGAGAAGGGAAAAGCCCCGGGTTGGAGCTCTCCGTTTCCGAGAATTGGGCCACCCTTCTCCTGCAGCTCACTCCAGGACCAGGCATCTCTGTTAACGCCTGTTCGTCAGTCCAGGCTGGGGGTCCTGCCACGGGGAGGTGGCAGCATCATCACCGCTGCCTGGGTGGCACTTCCAGCTCAGGCTGCCGTGCCTCCTGCTGCCGTGGGCTTCCCCGAGGCCTCAGGCAGCTGCTCTGTCCACTCGGTCCGTGGGCGAGACAGGACGGAGTGTGCGTCTCTCTCAGAGCCATAAAGAAGCGAGAAGAGGTGTGTTTCGGAGGCCTTCAGCAAAGAGATCCGGATGAGGCAAAGACCCGAGCAGGCCGGGATGTTGCTGGTGTGGGAGAGCTGTGGTTTGTAGCAGGAAGGAGGAAAGGAAGTGGAGGATTAGGCAGAGGGTGACAGAGGTGCCTGACCTGCAGCGTGATGTGGGGGGCCCATGTGGGGGGCCCGGGCCCCCTGTCCCTGAGCTCCCCTCACCCTCCTCAGCCCCCGCGCAGCCTGCCGGTGGAGGGAGTGAACCGACCCCAAGCAGGTGGTCTTTATTCCTCTCGGCTGGGGGTGTCGGGACAGGCATCCCTGAGGAGCAGGGAGGGCTCTCTGGGCGTCGAGGACCTTTAATCTCGCATCTCGAGTGTTTGCCTCTGGGCAGTCACTGCCGAGCAGCCCCGTGCTGCGGCATCTGACCTGCGCTTAATAAAGAAGTGCTCATCTCTTAGAGCTGATCCGCTCACACTCACTCAAGTAAAGCGAAGCCTTCATTGCAAGAATAACTCTTGCTTTGTTAAAAGATGTTCTGAGCGAGAAGACTGTTGATGCCAAAACGGTCATTGAATTTCCATCTGCACATGTGGACACGGATGAAAACAAAGACCGGCTGAAAGTTGTAAAGCGGAAGTTTTGAGGTGGCTGTTTTCTCCAGGGTCTCTGACACCAGTGTGGTCTTTAAAGTTCCCATTGAACATTCTTCAAATGCCTAATGTTAATACCATTCAGAATTTGTGTAGTACTTGAGCCTTTTTTTCTGGTTGGTGTTATTAGTTCATTGTATTTTTTTTTTTTTTGTAATGACTGCACCCGTGGTATACGAATGTTCCTGAGCCAGGGGTTGAATCCGAGTCACAGATATGACAGTGCAGGATCCTTTAACTCACTGAGCTGGCCCAGGGGTCAAACCCACGCCTCCACAGCAATCTGAGTCACTGCAGTCGGATTCTTAACCACTGTGCCACAGCGGGAATTCTTAGCTCATTCGATCTTTATAACAATAGTGCAGGGCAGACGGGACAGCTGTGGCATTGTTCTGCTTTAATTTTACATAGTTGTAATTATAGGGAGAGTATAATTTTACATCTCGGTTTTTTGTTCTTCACTTCATTTTCATTTAACATAAGCCTTTTCACAATGCCACGTCATCCTTATTGCTGTCTGAAATATTTCAGTGATGTGCCTGAATTAATGTAGCAGAAGTGACATCGCTTTCTTTTTGTGGAGCATTTAGTTTATTTCGCTCTTTATAAAGCATGCTGCGTGTAGGTTTTTTTGGCCACATTTGGGGTTATTAGGATAAATGAAATAGGTAGACTTGAAAAATATTGTTAAACATGTTTCAACACCAGGGAGGATTTCAAAAGACACAGCTGACCGAGAGAAAGCACCAGGGTAACACAACAACAATTTCCAGATTCCCCCGTGTTGCAGAGCGGGTTTGGGATGTGCCAAGAGATTCAGCCACAGGGAGGAGGGTGGTGCGTGCGGGGAAGTGAAGAAACGCACTAGCAAAGGCGCAGTGCACGTCGGAGCGAGCGGGAGGGCGGGGACTAGCCTGACTATGCAGAAGTTCTGCCTTGAAGAAACAGCAGCCCGCTGCTTGTGTGAGGATGACACGGATGACAGCGGTGTCCCCTCTGCACGCGGTCATCGGAGAGCTGCTTGGGCAGCCTTGACCAGCTCCAGATTGCAGAGCGCCCTGACCACCAGCCAGAGATGCCGTTGTCACTGTAACTGCTGACGGACACTAGCGGCTTCAGGCAGAGGGCTTCCTGCCGCCTCCGGGTGACCCCGCCGCCCAGAGGCCTGGCCCAGAGCCTTCCCTCCATGGAGGCGCAGGTGGCAGGCAGTGCGCACAGCTCCTTGTTTAGGCCCTGCCTTGGGGCAACAGGAACCAAGTACCAAACCCGAAGAGCATGGACGTTGGTCCAGCTGCAGCCCTCACCTGCCTTGGGTTCTAGAAAGATCAAGTCCCAGGTGTTTTACGGAGCCCCTCCCAATCCAGTGAAGTGTGGCTGTCTCTGTGCCAGGGCCTGGGGCAGGATGCAGTCATTTTGCCAAATTACCCAAAAGGATGGAAGCCCACGTCCTTCTGTATCCAATTCGAATCCACCTGTCGCTGAACTGTCAGCTGTGTCCTTTTCCTGAAGAAGTGCAGCTGTTCACTTCTGTGCCCTCTAGTAAATTCTGACATTTGGTTACAGTGCAACCGACCCAGTAAGTTAGTGGTGAGAACTAATGGAAAACACCTGTCACCAAATTCCTCCTTGCTGCCTTAAATTAGAGGCCTCGCCAGTTCTCTGTGGAATCACCTGGGGTCAATTAAATGTTTCTGAAGTGAAAAAGGTATGTCCAGGTGCTTGTGGGAGGCGACTTTTGACTGGAGACTTTCACAACTCTGGGGTTTTCTTGGCCACGCCTGCGCCATTGGCGTGGGGAGGTACCTGGGCCGGGGACCGGAACCGCACCACGGCAGCGATACAAGCCTGGCCAGTGACAACGCCTGGTCCTTAACCTGCTGGACCACAACAAACTCCAAGACTTAGGACAACTCTTGAAAAACTTGGAAACTGCCAAGACTCAGACGGGGAGGCTCCACTGATTTGTCGTCCCATGATGCCTTTTCTCGCTCATCCACGTGGGGCGCATTTCACTCCCGGCCCCCTCTGCTTTGGGCATCACGTGAAGTGGGATTTATTCTGGAGCCCTCGGCACTCCTGTGACCCAAGGGCAGCAGAGTCGCTGGGCTGTAGGGAGCTCGTCTCCTCCACGGCCCTGGTCCCCGCACTTGGGGTGGTGGCTTTAGTTGGCCCGGCGCAATGACGGTTTTTAAGGAAGTCTTTGTGGAGAAGCCGTGGCTCTTGTTCTCTCCCCGAGTGGACCCGTATCTCCCTTCCTGTGAACTGTGGATGTTTAGACATTGCCTTCTTCCTGGAGGTCATAAAAGAGGGCTTATCTTCAGATATGACCATTATGACAGCTGCAGTGGAGAAAAGCCTGCATTTGGTGTCATAAAATGTTATCTAGGGTGGAAACGGCGGGAAACCCAGAGGTGCAGTGGCCTCTCCTAAGGGCCTGCTGACACCTCTGCTTCCGGAGGTGACCCAAGGGACTGTCCTGGAGCGGGGGACTCTGCCGTCAGACACGGTTCTTCCTGCTGGAGCTGGAGGGGACAGTCTGACCCCTCAGACACATAGCCGCTCCTCACAAATAACCCGCTGTCTCGTTTCCCAAGTTACCCCCTCAGTCAGCGTCCTCAATTTCTTTATTTTTTATTTTTTTGCTTTTTAGGGCCACACACGGAGCATATGGAAGTTCCCAGGCTAGGGGTCTAAAGGGAGCTACAGCTGCTGGCCTATAACACAGCCACGGCAACGCAGGATCCGAGCCGCATCTGCAACCTACACTACAGCTCACGGCAATGCCAGATCCTTAACCTACTGGGTGAGGCAGGGATCGAACCTGCAACCCATGGTTACTAGTTGGGTTCACTTGCGCTGCTCCACGACAGGAACTCCCAGCGCCTTCCATTTCTCACTGTTGCTCATGCCATGCGGTTATCAGGTAGGCTTTTGTTTTCATCTTTCATTTTTTGGATGCTCTTCAGGTTGTCAGTAGCGCTCTCCTTTTTAAAAAGTCGTACCAGCATTTGTTAAATTGAAATACCCTTGCCAGCTTATTACGGTGGACCCTTTGGGGTTGCTTGGGGCTTAAGGATAGGGAGAACGGTGCCGGGTTCCCGGACGTGTTTACGCAGATTTGCTGCCAGAAGAGCAGTTGGTTCCCCCTTCCTGAGTGTGAGGTTGGACAGAATGTTCCAGAAGCAGCCTGCCCAGCGGAAGCACAGGTGCGTGAAACCCTGTCTCCTGTTCTGGTTCGGGCGCTTCTGCCATTGTGGCCGAAGGTCAGTTTTGAGTTTGGTGGTGGTGTTGGCGCCAAGCCCACTGACTCATCGCTCGCGAGCCGCCGGCCAAGAGCCGCCTCTGGGGATCGGATTGTGAAACCTTGGGCCACTCATAATTGACGAGTGATTCGGGGCCCGAAACCGTGGTGTCACCGCCTCTTTGCTCCCACACCAAGCCGGGCACACGAAAGCCACTCGGCCGTTCCGTGTCCAGAGGCGTCTCTTAGGCTCGGTACCCCGAGTTTGCTGGAAGCTTTTTGGGTCCCGACTGTGTTTTTTTTTTTTTAAGGAGGCCGTTTAAACCATCACACGGTACTTCCTTGTCGCTGAGAACCTCCTCCTCTCCTCTGCGGAAGCCCTGCGTTAGCGTTCCCGCGGGGTGCGTGATTATCGAGTATCACGCTTGTCCGTGACGAGGTGGAGAACACGAGCCAAAGAAGTTGGTTCAAGTGCTTCTGACACTTCTTCACGTCTTGAGGCCCGTTCTTCTGACACTGCCACAGCGTGATTGGCGTGCAGGGCTTCTAGGAATACTCTGCTCTCTGCCCCCACAGTGCCCTATTCGGGGTGCGCGTCCTCTCCCCTTTCAGGGGATGTTGGGAGAGGCACGGGGGGGGCTGGGGGGTCACGGGAGCGTTCGCTCTGTGGGAAGTCCTCGAGCGTGATGATGATGACTTATGTGCTTTTTGAGCTTAAGTATAAAGTGACTTTAAAAAATAAAAGAGGTTCCACTCGCACCTCTGGGCAGTGACAGCAGTACCTCGATGGGCCCGCCTGGCAGCAACGCTAAGGCACATGTGATTTCAGAGGTCTTAAAATGCAGAGAAAATGCCTTTTAGGATCCTGAGATCCAATGTTTTTTTTTTTTCTTGTTTTTGTTTTTCAGTCTTTTCAGTGCCATACCTACAGCATATGGAGGTTCCCAGGCTAGGTGTCCAATCGGAGCTGTAGCAGATCCTTAACCCACTGAGCGAGGCCAGGGATCGAACCCACAACCTCATGGTTCCTAGTCAGATTCGTTAACCACTGAGCCACGACGGGAACTCCCTCAGATCCAGTATTTATGAATCCACCTCGTCACACAGCTTCCAGGCCGATTTCTGTTTTCCGCCCAAAGCTGTAAGGTGTCTGTCCTGTTCCTTGTTAAACCCACGTGCCGTTTCCCCGGTATTCCCTCTGTTGCCGTGCCTCGGACGCGAGCAGAGCACACGGCTCAGGAGCTTGGTCTGGCGTCCGCACTGAGCTGAGCCCTCACTGCCTCCAGGCCTGGCCGCCACACAGCCGTCCTGCTCCCGCCCAGGTTCCCGCGGCCTTGGAACCCCCAAGCGGGTGCCTTGAGCGGGACTTTGAGGCGACGGTATGTGTCTCTCCTGCCGTGCATGCCTCCAGCCCTTGTGGTCCTGTTTCGATGATCAGATCGGAACGCCGGCCCAAGTGCTCTGCAGGGCGTCCGGCCGTGAATGGCGGGTGATCAGGGCTGGCTGGAGGCCCTTGGGGACTTCTGGTGTTCGAGGAACAGGGACCCTCACGGGTGCGGTAATTACGCCGTCTCCTGGTTTGTGCTGCTTCACCCCCGTTCCACCAGGAAGACCTCGTCTTCATCCAGTGGCGTGCTCCAGCCAGACTCATCCCTGTCCTGCATGGATTTAACGTAGGCCTTCAGGATTTTAGATGCGTTTTCAAAAATGTATGTTGTGGTGTCTCTGTATCTTTTACGGAAACCTTGTTAGAGACTCTCCTTAGAGTAATCATTGTCTTTTCATATGAGAACTCTCTTGACAAATCGATTTTTAGATTCGGGTGTCTGGGGAGTTGCCGTGTTGTGGCTCAGTGGTAATGAACTCGACTAGTATCCATGAGGATGCGGGTTCGATCTTTGGCCCCACTCTGTGGGTTAAGGATCCTGCATTGCCATGAGCTGTGGTGTAGGTTGAAAATGCAACTTAGATCCTGTGGTGCTGTGACTGTGGCGAAGGCCAGAAGCTTCAGCTGTGATTCAACCCCTGGTCTGGGAATTTCCATATGTTGTGGGTGCGACCCTAAAAAGAAAAAAAAAAAATTCAGTGTCTGGATAAAGGTCATCTACAGATGAATGTCTCTGCATGAAAAAAATGTGACCCAGAAGGATTCCCTTTTTTGCTTTGGCTGCCAGGAAACTCCACTGTATTCATTGTCCAACAGCAGTAATGGGTTTCTTTCATTCCACTGGCCTTGAAGTTGCCCTAGACCCACACTGACCAGGTATAAATTTGTATCCGAACAGCTTCCTGAACACACTGACATCTCAAAGGACAGCAGTGACACTTTTTATTTGACATGGATTCATTCACGGGCACGACTTGCCTCAGAGCCCCAGAGGGCCCCACGTTTCCTCCTGGTTCCAAGGCAGTGTCAGCCATCACCCAGCCAGAAAGTGCTGCGCAGGTTTCTCTGTGAGGAGCGGGGGACTGAGCTGGTCAGCCCGGCAGAGGAGAGGCCTTGTGGTGATCTGCACGGGGGTGATGCTGAGCCACAGGAAGCGGCTGGGCCTGCGGCCTGGCTGGAGCGCTGGGGCTCCTCCTGGCCCCCACGGCCCCCCAGGGCCTTTCTGTGACTTGTGACTGCGGAGGGGGAGGGGCGCTGAGGGAACAGATGCCTCTGTGCCGTGAGGCTAATTGCGTGTGGCAGGCTGGGGAGGCGTGGACGTGGCTGCCGCGGCCCGGGATGCTGGGACCCTGCCAGGGCGCAGGCGGGCGTGCAGCAGGGGAGGAGAGCGCAGGCGTGTGTCCGCGCATGCCTCCGCGCGCGAGGGAGGAGGCGGCGTGTGGAAAGGCTGCCCATCCCCCCCACACACACACCTCCTCCCCTCCACTCCAGCGTTTCAGGGAGGCACGGTTTGCCTGGAAACCGCTCGTTGCTGTGTCACTGCACAGCCGAAGGGGGGCGGATAACGAGCCTGCTCATCCATCAGGTTCACCTGGCTCAGGGCGGCCCCGGAGACCTCAGCCGGGGTCTGCCTCCCCTCCCTGCAGCCAAGCCGGAGCCCCTGGGCATCTCCAGGCAGGTCTGTTGGAAGTGACCCCATCCCGGGGGGTTGGGGGGGAGGCCCTCTGCAGTGGGGTCACCTGCGGTGTGTTTGTAGATGCCACCACCAGCTAGGTGCCAAAGGGACCTCCAGATTTCTCTTGCTTTGAAACAGCGGAAAAGCAGTTTGCCTCTTGACCGGGACCAGAAAGGGGTCCACAAACGGAGGCGGGATTTGATCCGCACGGTTGGGTCAAGAGATTTTTCTCCCTCTCCTCTCTCTGCACGTCTTTCCCTGATGGCGTGTGCGCAGTAAAAGGAAAAGAAAATGAAACGAGTGTGACTGAGTGCTGGGGCCACACGCAGGCCTCCGTCAGCTCCGCGCTCCAGGCAGGAAGGGCCTTTGTGGGCTTGGCCCCGGCCTGCCTTCCAGCCGGAGGTTCCAGCTCCTTAGGGTCTCAGACGTTTTTTCCTGGGGCTTAAACAGATAGCTCGTAGGCCCACGGCTGAGGAAGTGGTGTCCTGAGCACACGCCGGCTGTCTGTACCAGGTGCCTAGGGTTGCTTGAACAGATCACCGCAAACCCAGCGGCTTAAAACAAGTACTTACTCTCTTCCAGTTCTGGGGTCAGAGGTTCAAAGTCAGCCTGACAGGCTGTCAGGGTGTCACAGGGTGACCCAGGGCAGACTCTTCGTCCCTGGCCTTTCCCAGCCCCCGAGGCAGGCGCCCCCCGCCACGCCCCCGGGTCGCGGCCCCTGCTCCCTCTTCAGAGCCAGCGGCGTGGCATCTCCCCATCTGCTCCCGTGACTCCCTCTGCTCGGGGTCCTTGTGATCATGTTGGGCCCATCCCCGAGCAGGTCCCCACCTCAGGCCCCTGGGCTTCGCCATATCTGCAGATGCCCTTTTGTCGTGTACAGTGACGGATTCAAAGGTCCTGGGAATTAGGAAGTGGACACCTTTGGGGACCACTATTCAGCGTTCCCAAGCATTTGAGAAGTATTCTTATTTCGTTCTTAAACCACCACAGCTACTCACCCCCGGGACGTCCGTGTCTTTGGGCCCCAGCACCTTCTGGTCTTTGGAATCAGATCGGACCCGACCGCTCTCCTTTCCCGCTCCGTGTGGATTTTTTGTGCAATTCGTGCTCTTTGTTGTGGCAAACCGTGGAAAATGTAGCTTTGCAAAGAGATAATGTCATCGAGAGACGTAGAGGCCTCCCTTGTCTTGTTCTGCGGCACTTCGCCGATACTGTTTTTTACAGATGGCAGGTTCGTGGCCGCCCTGAGTCCGGCAGGTCTGTTGGCGCCTTTTTCCCAACAGCGTTTGCTCATGTGGTGTCTGTGTGTCACAGGCCCCAGGGTCCCTGTTCCTCGTCCGTCGGACGAACCTGCCCGTCCCTGTGCGGTGCGCTGCACTGTAGCCGAGTGACAGAAACGCATCCAGGCTCAGGACGGGGTCAGGCAGGGAAGGTGCAGAGGCCACAGCGTGGCCTCGGGGAGGGTTTGGTGGCACCATCGCAGCCTCAGTGGTGTGCCGGCCTCGACCTGGAGATGGGCCCTCAGGAGGGGGACAGAGGGCCTGCTGCGGGTCCTCAGGGCCATCGAGGGTGCACACTCTACATAGACGCTGTGCCTCGTCCCCTCCTCGCCGCATGCAGGCGGGCCCCTGCCTCCTGCCCCAGCCTGGGCTTTCTGATGCTCTGAGGGGAGTGGCGGTGGGTGGAGGTGGCAGCGTGTCGCGTGTGCTGGTCCACTCAGTTGGCCGTCGCTTCCTTTGATGGGAAGAGCAGCGCGTCTGGTGGCTCGGGGACACTAAAGGAGAGGGAGCTGCCTGAGACGGAGGGCGGGGCAGAGTTGCAAAAAGTTCTGGAGCCTCCCCGCCCCGGGAACCTGTGTTTGCCCCGGGTCAGCCTGCTGGAGAAGCTCACTCTGGGCGCTGGGGAAATCAAGGTTTGAGCAAAGCCTCGTGGGGAAGTGGCCCCGGAAGGCAACCTCCTTCCGTGTTTCTGCCGCAGCTGGGCCCCGTGGAGTGGGCGGGCCCCAGGTCAGGAAACCTCCTGCCAGAGGGCGCCCGCCATGGCCACGGTCACGGCCATGGCACCTCGCTCTCTTTTCCTTTTCCAGACTGCTGACACGGCGGCCTGCCCATCACCCTAAGAACCCAGTCCCGGCTCCTCGTGTCTAGCCCAGCAGGCCCACCTGGCCAGCCTCTTCTGCCTCAGCCTTCCCAGGTCCTGAACTTTCCATAGTCCTGGCTGTCTCGGGCCTCTCCCCGGGCTGTTCCTCCACCCAGACCCCTGTCCTCTGCTCGGAAGAACCTCGAGTCTTCTCTGCTGGTCCTCCCTCCTCCCTCCTCCCTGCTCCTTCCTCCCTCCTCCCTCCTCCCTGACTCCCAGTCTGAAGAAGCCCCTCCTGCACCACCCCCCTGCCAGCACTCAGAGCTGTCACCACGAGCCCGCGTCTGTCGCACTTGATGGCAGTGAAGTTCTTGTTACGGGTTTTGTTCTATTAACTGTCTCCTACCCTCCAACACACAGGCACGGCCGGTTTGCTCCACACGATCTTACTCAGGACTGTATTTCCAGCTCCTTGCATGGTCGTTGATGCATAGAAGCTGCTCAGTAAATATCGTTATCTGCACGGGTGGTTAAGCTTACTCTTTGGTTAAGGTAGCCTAATTTGATTGTAGAACCTTCTGCCTTAGGGCCCTGGAGGTGAGGTTATAAAGGTGTGGTTGCGGGAAAGTCCGTTTTGCTGCAAGTTATAGAAAAGCATTTTTAATATCTGTGCATTGCGTTGGCAGAGATTCTGCCACGATTTAAAACCCTGAGCCTCAAAGTCTGTGGCCCTGCAGTGGGTCTGAGGGCTTCCTTGTCCGAGGAACACAGCAGAGGGCTTGGCTGCGGTCCGAAGACGTGTTTCCTCTGGCCCGCGATGTCCTTTGTAATAAATCTGAATTAGTTGCCATTGCTGAGGAATTGGAAGATTCCGAGCAGTGGATTTCAGCACGTTTAGAAAGCTCTTGAGATGTGATCCTGCTGGGCCTGCGACCCTGAGTGGCAGCCCCTGGCCAGCGCTAACCGGGTACAGTGCTGTTATTTCTGCTCGGGGCCCGTCCTCTGTGTCTCCAGCTGGTAGAGTACAGGTAGCTGCATGGGGTGTGTGACCCTGGGGTGCTGAGTGTGACTGTCCCCTTGTCCTGCACGGAGGCCTGGGATTACACTGCCAAGGGCCTTACCACAAGCTTCGCTTCCCCCTCAGCATCTCAGTTCCGGGAGCCGGCTTTGCTCTCCGGGGAAGCGGGGCCGCACAGGGCAGCCCGCCGTGCCCGCCTGGCCCCTCCTGCCCGCTTCCCCTCCTGCAGGGCCGGGCCCCTCTTCCTCCCTCCTTCCTGGGCCCACAGAGCAGGCTTCTGGGAGAGGATGACTCAGGCGCTTCCCAAATTTCCAAGCTCAGAAGAAAGGCGCTGGGAGAGCCTCCCGCCAGCCTCTGAGAGCGCTGCGGGCCAGACCAGAAATAGCCGTGATACTCAGTCTGATCTCGAACCTCCGCTGCTGTTGGGTTCTGCCTCAGTAAAGAGACACAGCCCTTCAAACCAGCCACCTGAGATGCTGCAAGATACGGTAACTGGTTTCCTGTGCCTCTGAACTTTTATTTCTTGCAAACTCCATTGTTACGACAAGGAATAAAACAAAAGGGCGGATTACCTTAGCACCAGCACTGTCAGAGATTTCTGTCTTCCTTTTCAAGTCCTTTTTCATATGTTCATGTAATTGGCATTATAGGAAAATTAAAACTCACTCAGTGTTTCCAGCACCCAGAACAAGGGTGGCACACGATGAGATTCAGTAAATATTTGCTGATTGTGGAATGTTGGTTAACTATGAAGTGAACATTTTCCTAATTGCATCACATGCTGATTGCTCTTGCATCAGATTGTTAGACTCTGTTTGCCACTTTACTATATTTACACCCCCCCAATTTATCAGGATTATAAATACTGAGCATTTTTCTCCCCATAGCTGCTTTTGAATGTTTTGAATTATTTTCTCAGATGAATTCCTGGATCAGAGGAGAGAAAAGTAAGAATTATAGAAATTGCTAAAGGCTTATTTATCTGTCTTGCCAGGATGGTTTGAGGATCTCAGTTTTATCATAATCTCTTCTGCATTTGGGTTTTAAATGTAGTTTTTTGTGTTTATTTTGTAGTGCAGGCCAGTATCTAATTGTTTTGCTTTTACCTGTGTCTATGTGCGGCTGTTAGTACGGGTTGAAGGACTGTCTATTTAGTAATATTTCCTCTTGTGCCACACCCATTTGAGTAGCTCATACGTCTATTAGAATGTAGATTTTTTTAGTTGGAATTGGGTGAATTTATCATGTGGATGTGATTAATTCAATTTTCCTGTTGTAGTGGCTGCAAACATTTTTCCTCGTGTGTGATTTTTAATATCAGGTGAGTCATTATAGGTGTGATTTTCTGTTCTTTGGAGAGTCTGAGACCGTGGTTGCCAGAAGGAACTTGGAGATCTAACAGGACCTCGGTGTCTCAGCAGAGGCCACAGCTCACCAGCACCACTGGTGAGAAGGGACCAGGGCTCCCCTGCCCCCCACTCTTTAGTCTCAGGCTGGCTGAGCACCTGGGCTCCTAAGAGCCCCTCTTGCTCTCCTGGCCCAGGAAGTTCTTTGAGCTGAGGTCTGTGCTTCTCTGTTTGGGACCAAGGCAGGCTTTGTAGGACTTTTCTGGAGGTCGGCCGTTGCCATTCCGTCTTTCTGACCCAGGATGTTTAAAAATATCCCGCGTGGGGTATTTGGAGGAGCCCATAATGGACTTGTGAGCATTAAGCACTTAGCAGCAGTAAGTGCAGTTCTGATGTCCACCTGCCCACAGAAGACGCACTGGTTCCGCAGCATCAGCAGCCACCTGTCCGCCAGGTGTTGACCTGGATATTTGGGGGTCTGCAGAGGTGGAGGAAAGGGACGTGGCCCAGGATCAAGGTGGCTCTTGTATCAAGAGGGCGGTGACTTCCTGCTGAGCTGGCTGCCCCCGGTCGCCGGGGAGGGAGCCCCAGAACTGGCAGGTGACCCTGGAACTGACCGGCCGGAGACCTAGTTGAGAATCAAAGATCCTTATCCCGGCTCTGCCCCCGTCACCGACCTTTCCGCGCTCAGAGCGTGTTCGTGGTCAGGGCTGGTCGTTCACGCAGCAGACGCACGGCGAACCCGAGGTCAGGGCTGTGCCGGGCTCGGTGACTGCTGCACAGGTGGCTAAGGTCCACCTCAGGGGGTTGTACTTCTGTGGGGTGGTCGGAAATACCAATTTCTACGCCTCAAATAGGCAGACTCACAGATGAGCGTAAATAAAATGCCATGGGAGAGTTCACGTCTTGGCGCAGCGGTTAACGCACCCAGCTAGGATCCATGAGGATGCAAGTTTGATCCCTGGCCTCGCACAGTGGGTTAAGGATCTGGCGTTGCCGTGAGCTGTGGTGTGGACTGCAGATGCGGCTCAGATCCTGTGTTGCTGTGGCTGTGGTGTAGGCCGGCAGCCGTAGCTCCGATTCGACCCCTAGGCTAGGAACCTCCATATGCCGTGAGTGCAGCCCTAAAAAGCGAAAAAAAGAAAAGAAAAGAAAAAATGCCAGAGGGCCACAGAGGAAACAGTAAATAGCTCACCTAGGGGTGGGGGAGGCTTCTCGAAGAGGTGGCACTAAGCCAAGCCTAGGGGTGGGGCTGAGGAAAGGAAGACGGCGGGAGAGGGCCATCCAGCCTACAGAGCAGAGGGGCTGACCGGAACGTGATGTCGTTGCCCAGGGTGGCTCCAGGGCAGGGAGGAGGAGGCCGTCAGGCGGCAGATGCCACTTAGAAACCACGGGAGGGCTTGAGGGGATGTGTATCAGATGGCAGGGAGGGTCTGGGTCTTGAGTGGGAGAATGCTGAGACGGGACTGGGAAGGAGGTGAGGGACCCGCTTGCCGAGCACATGCCTGGCGACCCCGTCTCCCGTGGCGTCTCCCGTGGCGGCCATCCAGGGCCCAGACGCCAGTCCTTACTGGCCTCAGGCTGGTAGGCTTGGGTGGGGCAGGGCCGGCGGGTGCAGCCCCTTGAGGTCTGTGCTTGGTCTGGAGAAATCCTGATGGCAGGGCATTGTTCATTGCCCAGCACACACCGGGAGGGTGACAGTGGAGAAATGGCCCCATTCTGGAACTTTGGAGCCTCTTCTCTTTACGGGGATCTATCTCATGCTCGAATTCATTCATCTCAGGCGGATTCTCGGTGCCCAGCTCCCTTGGGCGCGGCGCAGTGACAGCGCTGCTGTGTCTGTTTCCATCCCAGATGCCCTAGGGCCCGCGAGCCGCCCCAGAGGACTCCTCCGCGGGGCCAGCAGCTCCCATGCGCACGGCCGGCTCCTGCTGACTCACCCGGGAGCTCCATCCGCCGCCCGCCCGAGCCATGGAGGCCCCCGAGGTGCCGGTGGGCTCGCTGATTGACTTCGGGGCCCAGCCGTCCACCTCCCCGCCCCTGGAGGCGATGCCCCCGAAGCTGCCGGAGGGGGACAGCTCCCCGGGCGAGGGCGCCTCGGAGAGCGAGACCACGGAGTCAGCGGACAGCGAGAACGACACGGGGGCGTCGCCCTCACACCCGGCCTGGGGCCGCTGCCGCCGCTCCTCCTCCAGCGACTCCTCGTCTTCCAGCCAGAGCGCCGACTCCGCCCGGGACGAGGAGCCGCGGGAGCCGCGGGAGTTCATGCGCAGCTACGTGGAGAAGATCTTCTCCGGGGGGTGAGCCCAGCTCCGGCCCCACCGCCCGCGCGCGCGGGTTCCCGCCCCTGAGAGTGCTCGCGGGTGGGCCCGTGGGCGCCCTGCTGGGGGGGGAGCTGCACTTATCAGCAGACCGGGAGTTCGGGGCAGTACGGGGCCAGGACGGCGGAGCCTCACCCACGGTGGGGACCCACCGGGCTGCTCTGTCTGCTTCTTAACGGGGTGAACAGGGACCCGCGGTGTTTGCAGCAGGAAGTGGAGGCTGGATTGAGAAGGCAGACAAGGAGCTGGGATCCGTCTGGTTCAGGCCTTGGGTCTTGACTGCTGGTGTCACATCCGTCCCAGCAGCCGAAGTGCTGCAGGTCTTGCTCCCCTGGTCAACGCTGACCCGACCTGCAGCATCAGCATCACGGGGGCTTGTTAGAAGTGCAGAGTCCTGGGCCGCACTCAACTCCCTGAGTCAGAATCTGCATTTAAACCAGTCGATGTGCACAGGTGGGGGTCTGGGGAGCCTTGGTCGAAGGGACTCTTCCTGTTTCTTTCACGCATAAGAAGACTCGGTGCCAGTTGGCACCGCGCAACAAGGCCGTTTCCTGCCATGATTCAGGCCCCTCGTTTGTCGCTGGCAGGTTGATGTCCACCTTTTCCAGGTGTGGCCCCACTTTTCTGTGCAGTTGGGAGGGGCTGCGGTCTTGGATACAAATATTTGACAGTTCCCCAACACGCTTGGACGTGTGATTATCAAGCCTTCTGGGAAAGCAGTGGACAGGGGCTTCCTCCAAATTTTGTGTCATTAACGCTGCAGTTAGTCAGCTTTCCCTGAGCACACCCAGTTCATGAAAAGGGGAGAAAGCCCAGAAGCTCGCTAATTTGCCAGGAAGGCCAGTTTCTGTTAGTGGAAGCCTGTCGGCAATGGGGAGCATGAGGAGCCGAGCCGGGCGCGTTCGCAGGAACGTTCCAAAAGGCCCGGCAGACGCCTGGCAAATCCTCACGTTTTCTCTGGTGTTGGTATTTGGGGGTAAATAAGACCAAGATTTTTTTTTTTGCTTTTTTCTAGGGCCGCACCTGCGGCATATGGAGGTTCCCAGGCTAGGGGTCTAACAGGAGCTGTAGCTGCCGGCCTTCGCCACAGCCACACCAACGCCGGATCCGAGCCGCGTCTGCAACCTACACCACAGCTCACGGCAACGCTGGATCCTTAACCCACTGAGCGAGGCCAGGGATCAAACCCGCAACCTCATGGTTTTTAGTCGGATTCGTTAGCCACTGAGCCACAATGGGAACTCCAAGATGTTTTCTACAAAACCTTAGATACGTGAAAGTACACAAGCCCGTGGATCTCCAGCTTCCCCGGTTTAGTCCTTATGTTAAGGGTAGAGTAGTGCCCCCCCCCGCATGAAGATGAGTGGAAGTGGTTTGAGATCGGGCGAGCATTTCGTCCGCCCTGGCGGCGGTGACCCCAGACCCAGGGCCCCTCGGCCTTCCCCCTCACAGATGAGCCGGGGATGGTCAGAGAGGTGGGCAGACTGGCACTTCCGAGGTGCAGAGGAGCGAGCAGCCGCGCCCTCCTTCCAGTGGTGGGAGGTGGCCTCAGACCCCTTAGTGTTTCTTGGCCTCAGTGGGACCGAGCGTGTTAGGAATTCTCAGCTCTGGTGGGGGCTCCCTGCTGACCTCAGCACCCAAGAATAGTGGGAAGCCAGGTGAGCTGGAGAACCAAGCCCTGGGCGGGTCGTGCAACCCTGGCGGGCGCCCGGACCTCACTGAGGCAGGAGCGGGGAGGCTCGTGGGCTTTGGAGTCAGGATTCCTGGCCGGGGCTCCTGCTGCCGCTCCCCAGCTGGGTCTCATCCTCCGAGCCAGTCTCCCCGTCTTTGAAATGGAAATGACAGCTTCCTCCTGGGGTGGCCTGGAGGGCGGGAAGGGCGGACGCGGGTGGCGGGTTGCGGAGACCAGGGCCGGCTGCACTGCGGGTTCCTGTCCTGCCTCTGTCCCCCCAGAACCTTCCTCGGTCCCGGGGATCGAAGGTGTTCTGTTTCCTTTCCCTTCTGCGGTCTTTCTCAGGGAGGACCTGGACCAGGAGGAGAAGGCCAAGTTCGGGGAGTACTGCGGCAGTGAGAACGGGAAAGGCCGGGAGTGGTTTGCCCGGTATGTGAGCGCGCAGGTAAGCGGGTGAGGCGGGGCTGAGGTGTGGGCTGCTTCTCGCTGGAGAAACGGCGTCCAGGGAAATGACCCACCAAGAGAAAAAACGTGAAACTCGCCCAGAGATGTCCTCAAACTCCATTTACAGCGGTGGGTGATGCCCCCTAGAAAGGAAGCTGGCCTGCCAACCCCACAGAATGTTAGAAAACTCGTTTTTTTAAAGACAAGTACATGGGCTGTGCCCATGCAGCGTTATTTTTCCCTCTTTTTTTGTTTTTTGGCCGTGCCTGTGGCACGTGGAGGTACCCAGGCCCGGCACTGAACCTGTGCCAGAGTAACGACCCGAACCGCTGTAGTAACAACGCCAGATCCTAACCCACTGCGCCAGGAGAGAACTCCCATGCAGCCTCAGTTTTTGTAGAGATAAAATATTCAAGACAGAGACAGCTATGGAAACTCAGATGAGAATTAAGTTTTTATGGGTTTTTTTTTTTGGCTTTTGTCATTTTAGGGCTGCACCCGCGGCATATGGAGGTTCCCAGGCTAGGGGTCAAATCAGAGCTGTAGCCGCCAGCCTACACCACAGCCACAGCAACACCTGATCTGAGCCGCATCTGCAACCTACACCACAGCTCACGGCAACGCCGGATCCTTAACCCACTGAGCAAGGCCAGGAATCGAACCCACAATCTCATGGTTCTTAGTCGGAGTCGTTAACAGCTGCGCCACAATGGGAACTCCGAGAATTGTTTTTAAATAGCTAGTAGATTCTTTTTTTTTTTTTCTGTAAGGTGGATTAATTTCTTAGTTTTTAAAGTATTTTTATTACAAATAATTTATTCTCCAAAGAAAGATTAGAAAATGCAGATGAGGCGTTCCCTGGTGGCCAGCCAGTTAAAGATCCAGCGTTGTCACTGCTGTGGCTCGGGATCGATCCCTGGCTCAAGAGCTTCTTCATGCACAACCCCTCCCCCCCAAAAAGAAAGAAAATGCAGATAAACAAAAATAGAGAAAGTGCCCCTAGATCTTCCATCCAGAGAAGAGCCAGTGTTAGCATCTTGGGGTCCTGTCCTTCCGCAGCTTGCTGTGGGTGAGTGAGTGTGTGAAGTTCCTAGTTTTTAAAATCTCGTAAGAAGATGCTGGAAACACCTGCTTGCGCCCTGAGTGGTGTTTGCAGGGGCAGGGCCAGCACTGGGCTGGGTCCTGGTTTCTGTAGAGCAGACCCGTCCGGGGCCCGCACCCCAGCTGCCTTTAGAGCTGCTGGGCGTGGTGAGCCCGCAGTCCCCGGGGCTAAGGGTCCCTCTGCCACCCCTTACGCGTCTGCCTTCTTCCCGACCAGCGCTGCAACTCCAAGTGTGTGTCAGAGCCCACCTTCTACCGGCTGGTGCAGTCCTTTGCGGTGGTCCTGTTCGAGTAAGTGGCTGCCGCTCAGAGCCTCCGTCACCCTCCCTCCCTCCCCGCCCGCCAGAGCCCGGCCGTGAGTGACAGCCACACGTGTCGTCGCCCCGATGCTCTGACACCCCCGGCGTCCACTAGAAGTCGTGACGGGCACCTCAGGAGACGCCGAGCGGTCCCCACCCGGGGTAGAGCTTAGAGCCCAGCTGGGTGTGAGTCAGCCCTTGTGCGGGTCCCGGACAGGCTGCGATTACTCGCGCCGAGCTCCGGCGGGCTCTGGCTTGTCTGCAGTGGCAGACCTGACACGGGGTGACGGCCCACCTAATGAGATGGGCCCCGAGTGCTCCCTGCTGGAGCCTCGTGTCACACGGGCGTTCCGGATGGTGTGGGCTGCACGTGGCCGGGGAGTCAGGCTGCGTGACTCGCTGGGTGCCCCCTCCCGAGGCCCGTGGCTCCAGGCCTCGGGCCCCTTCTTACGTCCTGACTTGCACCAGAGCTGGACGCGCCTCCCAGGATGCGTGGGGGTGGGGGCTCTGATGATGGGGGCGCGGCCTGGGCAGGAGAGGGCGGGGGGAGGCCCCGACCCTGATCTGACTGGCGTTTGCTCCCTCTTGTCGTCGTCACCACAGTGTGGCCTCTGCAGGTCCTGATCCCAGGGCTTCTGCCGTGGCCACTTCCCCTTGTCTGCGTGTCCCCGCGTCCTTCTAGCCCCAAGCCCCCCGCCGTCCTGTCTCCCTTTTCTCCCAGTGGGAGTGTGGCTGCTCCCTTAGTCCCTGCGTCTTGGTGCCTCCCCGGTGTCTTCTGTGCCCCGTGCTCACGGGCCAGGTGCTGGAGGAAAATGGCCCAGAGGGAGGAGCCCCTGTTTTCTCCTGCACTTGCTCAGAGCACCCCAAGTCCAGGATGTGCTCCTGGGGGAGGAACCTGGGTGTCGGAGCTGGCCGGGTCGGGGGACTGTGGCCTCGCTGAGGGGGTCGAGGCCCACACCCACCGGGAGCGCGTCCACGGCCGCGTCAGAGCAGCCCCGGCTGGCGGGATCAGCACGCTTCCTGCCCCGACGCCGTGCCCGACGCTGCGCCCGCCGCGCCCGCCTCTGGCATCAGCGTCCGTAGTCGTTTTCACCAACCCGTATTTTGTGTAGATGGCGCCTGTCCCATGTGGCAACGCGCTTATTTAATTCACGATTTTTCTTTCAGTTTTTCCGTAAATAAGTAAAACTTGGGGGGGGGGACAGTTAAACTCAAGCTCCAATCCTGTTCAACCCAAAATCTTTCTGTTTGTGAACGTACGTGTTTTTGTATGGCTGCAAAAGAAAAAAAAAAATTAGAGGTTTAGGTTTTAGATGTATTTGATTATTTTTATTTTAAAAGATAAACAAAAGTAGTCTTCATCCTACTGTCTAGAATATTTCTGTCGACTATTTTTTCCTGTCTTTGGCGGTGGGGGGGGCCTTTGCTTTTTTAAGCGGTACTTGTCCAAGGTTGAAAACAAAGCAGGAAAGGAAAGGACCTGAGGAAACAGGACGGACAGCACAGGGGCCCAGAGGAAAGCCAAGGCCCGTCCCAGCCTCTTCTCCCCCCCGGGGCCCCGTCCCAGGGTCACCGCGGCCGATGGCGCACAGACCCGCGGACACGCCTTTTTCCCAGGAGGCAGCGCCGTGCGTTTGTTTCCTGCAGCCCTGCCTCTGCGAGCGGCCGTGAGGTGTTCTAGTGCAGGCGCGCGAGGGGGCACCGTGTCCCACAGCAGCGCGTGCCCTGGCGATGGCAGTCAGCCCGTCCCTCCCCTCCTCCTCCAGTTCACGGCGTCGCAGTGAACGTCGCCGTAGCTTTTGCGCCTGTGATGGTGCAGCTTCCTGGTGGCAGACAAGCCTCCGTTTGCACTGTTCCCCCTTTTTCGTTTGTGAAGTTGGAGGGGTCCGCTGTGTCGCAGCCTCTGGCTGCGGGGCTCCGACGCGGTGGAGTAATTACGACCCGTGCTGTGTGCAGGGCTGTCGTAGCTCATCAGAGGTGCTGATGGGCAGGAACCTGATTTTCAGCGAGCGCTGTTGAATCGGCAGGTCTTTGTGTGCCCCGTCCTCAAAGTGTTGTTGCTGGACCCAGAGCCTCAGAACATCAGCTTCCCAAAGCAGTCTGTTAGGAAATGCGCATTCTCGGGCCCTGACGTGGGGCCTCTGGACTGAGTCATCGAAGTCCCTGCTGGCTCCTGAGAAGGAGGGGCTGCAGCGTGTCCGGGGCTGCTCCTTGGTGTGGGGTTGAGCGTCCTGGGCCCCGGCTGCTCCGTGAGCAGGTGGAAGAGGCCAGGCAGACAGAAGGCAAGCTCCTTCCTGCCCAGAAGCGGCCCCGCTCCCAGGCCGTGAACTTGCAGGGGACTTGCTCCTTGGACCAGGGAGTCAGTTCCATGCCTTCTTCTCTGCAGCGTCTGGGGAGCAAGGGCCCGGTTTGCGTGGCTCGGTCTGGCCTCGCGAACGAGGGTGGGAGCGTCAGCTGGGAAGCGTCCCGCAGCCAGTCCCCTCCTCCCCTTTCAGGTGTCACCAAATGGACGACTTCGGGCCGGCCAAGAGCCTCATGACCATGTGTTTCACCTACTACCACATCGGTGAGCCCCCCGGGGAGGGGGCGTTGTGCTGGGGGCGGGGAGGCGAGGCCTGGGGACCCCCCGGCCTTCAGTGCTGCTTCAGGCCGGGTTTTGTCCCTGTTAGAGGCAAAGCTGCAAGGCGTGATAGGGAGGGGCCCGCGGGGAGGGAAGAGAATGGTCCATGGCCTGGTTGGGGGGCCGACGCTTCTGGCCGCGAGGAAGCCAGGACAGAAACCCACGAGGCAGGACCTCTCAGGGCGGATGCCGGCGTCGCGGGGCGTGAGCCGTCATCCACGTTTTGGCCAAACGTGACACCAGGGTGGCCAGGGTGCGGTACAGAGGAGCAGCCCGGGGCCTGCGCGGGAGCTGCGTTTGTGCAGAACGCGGGCTGAGCTCCCCCGGCTCCTTGCCCTGGGGCCTCCTGATGCGACACCAGACACTCGCTAGGGACCTGCCCGCGGACTGGAGCCGGGTCAGTCCAGTGCCATCGCTGGCCTCCCTCCCAGCCCCGGAGCCCTTCGACCCGAAGGGGCACCTGGGCCTCGTTCCACACACAGTAGGAGGGGCAGCCCCCTTTCCCCAGCCGCCCTCCACCCGTCCCCGCGTCCAGCGCCTGCTGTCCCAGGACCAGCCAGGTGCGCTCAGGGCCGTCTGGTTCCGCCCACCTCCTCCTGCCGCGGGAAGGCCTCCTCCTCCTTCATCACCGTCTGTGTCACTGTGCGCATTGCTCGCCCCTTCTGGGCCTGCTGCTTCTCTGAGGCTGGACCCCCACCTTTTCCCTTCAGCCCCCCATGGCGCCTGGCTGGCTTGTGCCCAGCAGGGGCTCAGCGAGAGAGCAGGGGCGCACCCTCGGCGGTGGCCGGTGGCGGGAGATGGCCTGGCCCGCCCCCGGGACCCCTCCCGCCCTCCAAGGTCCCTGCCGAGTTTTCACCCCAGCCCCGCGCCCTCCAGGTAAGCCGCTCTTGCTCCCCTCGGAGACCAAGGAGAAGCCAGCCGGGAGCATCGACTCCTACTTGAAGTCGGCCAACAGCTGGCTGGCAGAGAAGAAGGACATCGCCGAGCGGCTGCTGAAGAACACGTCAGCCAGGACGGAGAACGTCAAGGGCTTCTTCGGGCTGGAGACCAAGCCCAAGGGGCCCCTGGCTGGGAGAGGCGAGTAAGTGTTCCCGACGGTGGGTGTGATGGGGTGGGGGCGACCTGACCTGCTGACCCAGCCTGCTGGAAGCATCTGCTCGCCCTTGGCCACTCGTGGAAAACGCAGCTGCCAGCCCAGCTCGCCGCCTCGTCCTGCGGTTTTCTGGGGTTTCCAAATGCTCCCCCACCCCGTTTGCTCACATGCGGGGTAGCCCCGGGGGTCCGTGGTTCCATGTGGAAGCTGTCAGTGGGCAGGAGGGAGACCGCGACTCCTACCTCCTCCCCTCCTGTGGTGAGAGCTCGTGTTCCTGGAGCAGCTGAAGGCCAGGAGACGGCAGGTCCCCGGGGCGTCGTGACCCCACGGCCACTCGGAACCCACGGGGCCGGGCACTTTAGAGCAGCGTAGAACTGAGACTCCCACAAAGAAAGGGGGACACCTTCTGGTCCCTGCGTCACCTCCGGTGGCTCAGTTCCAACCAGGCAACTGGCTTGATTCCTCCCCTGGTCCAGACAGTTTGGGATTCAGAGAAAAGGCACAACAAAGCCTGGACAGCACTTCTCAGTTTTAAAGACCGGTGACCGGTGAATGGAGCGCTGACCATATAGACATGTTTTCAGAGAACCCGCGTTAAACATACCCCGTTTCATCATTGTGGAAGGGTCCTTGGGTGTGAGAAGCTCTGGGAGTCATTTTGTCACCACTGTGGTTTGTGTCCCCAAGGGAGGAAGAGGACAAGCCCCCGGAGAAGCCACTGAGGACGGGTGAGTGCCTGCCGGGCTCTCGGGCCCTCGGGCGGCGGCGCAGCAGTTTCCCGTGGTCTCAGTCCAGGGACTCGGTGCCCGGCGGGCAGTTCCCCAAACGTCCTGGACCCCAGCTCCTCTGGAGCCGGGCGCTGCCACGCCTGAGGCCCAGCTGCTCTCGGCTCCTGGAACCTCGTGTTGAATTTCCATGGAAAACCCGCTCTGGGATAACGCCTCAGCATCACGGGGGTGGGAGGCTGTTCCCTGGCCCCTCCCTGTGGGGGAGGCCCTGCTGCCCGGCCTCAGGGCTTCGCGACCGGCTGTGGGCCACTGAGCAGGCGCGGTGGAACAGTGGCCGCGTACCTGCACGACCTGTGGGGGGACGCGGGGCCCGCGGGGAGTGTAGCCGTGGATCCGCCTCACTCAGCCCACTCCCCTCCCGCAGTGACGGTGTGCAGCCCGGAGGAGGAGCCGAGGGGACAGAAGGTCTACCTGTACATGCACCTGAAGCAGCAGCCCATCTGGTAAGGCTGCCGCCGCCTGCAGGGCGCCTGCGTCGCCGTCAGACATGAGGGCCGCCACGCCCCTCCCTGTAGGAGAGCTGAGCAGAAGAGGACGGGGAGTTCCCATTGTGGTTCAGTGGGTTAAGAACCAGACACGGTGTCTGTGAGGATGTGGGTTCGATCACTGGCCTCGCTCCGTGGGTCAAGAATCCGGCGCTGCCGTGAGCTGTGGTGTAGGTCGCAGACGCGGCTCGGATCCCGCGTTGCTGTGGCTGTGGTACAGGCTGGCGGCTACAGCTCCCATTAGACCCCTAGCCTGGGAACCTCCTAGTGGGTGTGACTGTAAAAAGAAAATGAAAAAGAAAAGAGAAAAAGTGGCCAGTGCGCCTTGGAGAGGATGTGGAGAAATTGGAGGCTCGTGCCCTGCCGGTGGGATTGTCCGGCAGGCGGCCGCTGTGTTCCTCAGAATCTCAACGGAGTTGCCCGTGTGAGCCAGCAGCTTTACTCCAGGGTAGATGCTCAGAGAGCTGAAAGCAGGTGCGCCAGCAAAACCTGCGCACACGTGTTCATAGGAGCCCAAAGGTGGGGGCGGCCTGAGCGTCCGTCTTGGTGGACCCCTGATGTGTGGATACCCTAAATGTGGGCCCTTTCTCGGCCGCACGACGGGAGGGGGCCCCTCAGCTGCCGCAGCACGGGTGGACCTAGAAAACTTGCCACCGAGTGATCGAAGCCATATGCCGCAGATCACGCGCGTCGTGTATTTGCATGAGCTGCCCAGGAAGTAACTCCCGGACACAGAGCCGCTCGGTGGTGGCCAGGGGCTGGGGCTGCAGGGCTCTGCTTTGTGGGGCGATGAAAATGTTCTGGGAATGGATAGCGGTGACGGTCGCACAGTCCCGCGCGCGTGCCAAAACCCCGTACGCGGTACACGTCCCCAGAGCGCACGTCACGGGGGGTGCGTTGTCTCCTGATGCTCTTTGGTCTGTGCGCATAACGCATCTATGTGAAGGCCATGCAAGTGGGAGGCTGGGGACGAGAAGGCCCTCCGTCTCGCTCCGGGCCTGCTTTCGGCAGGTCTGTTTACTCACAGGCAGGCAGCGTTCTAGCACTGGAACCCCACGGGGGTCAGACATGCCCCTCCCGCAGAGTCTAGCTGTGGGAGAACTAGGCCACCACAGAACAGGGCGTGTGGGGCATGCGGCCAGCAGCCTCCGTGAGAGGGCACCCCCTGGCCGGGCCGGGCTCAGGGGAGGCGGGGGAAGGAGCAGCCGACCAGCCCGGCGCCCACCCGTCCACGATTTAGCTCGGGAACCTTGGTGCTCGACTTGGCTGCTGTGTCATCATCTGCAACAGGGCTCAGCGCACCTGTTTTTTATTTTTTTTTTTTATTTTTCAGGGCCACTCCTGCGGCATATGGAAGTTCCCAGGCTAGGGCTTGAATCAGAGCTGCAGCTGCCGGCTTGCAGCACAGACACAGCAACACTGGATCCAAGCTGCATCTGCGACCTACACCACAGCTCGCGGCAATGCCGGATCCTTATCAGCACACTTTTCTGTAAAGGACCGGGTGATAATACTTCAGACTTTATGCACAACCGCTCCACTCCGCCATAGAAAGGATGGAAGTGCACGGGCGTGGCTGTGATCCCATAAAACTTGATTTACACCATCCGGCAGCGGCTGGGTTTGGCCCACGTGCTGTGGGTTTGCCAGCCTTGATCTTTAGGAGGAGCGGTTCTCTTGTGTGTCCCTGTGAACCGTTTGCTCACTGGCCTGCCCCTGCCCGGTTCTCGTTTATGTTACCAGACCCTGATCTAGAGAAGCAGGTCGGCCCGGAGGCTCTGGTTCCTCTTGGAGCCTCGGTAGGAGGCAGAGAGGGGAAACGGCGTCGCCCGCATCCTGCAGGTGGCGGCTTCACCTTTGACCTGATGAGTCCCGGGCTTCCCCCGCTCCGCCCTCACCCACACGCCGGCGTCACCCAGGTCATGGGCGTCCCTCCTGGGAGCCGGGCGGACGCCCTTAGGACCCTGCTGGCCGGGGAGCCAGCTCCGCCTAGGCTCAAGGCACACACTCCTCCTTCTCTTCTCATCTCTGCCCCTGAGGCTCCGCTTGCTTACCCTCGGGCGGCTGAGCCCGGCTGTCCTGCCCTCTCTGTCTTGCAGGCACACGCTGAGGTTCTGGAACGCGGCCTTCTTCGACGCTGTCCACTGCGAGAGGAGAAAGCGGTCCCCCACCACCAGGTAGGCGCCGTGTCCGGGCCAGCCCCCACCCTGCCTCGGGACGGGGCCCCGGGGAGCCTCTGTCGACCCGTTTCTGAAGAGGAGAGCGGGACTGAGGCCGAGTGGGTACTGTGCCTCTTCCTCCCCCTCCCGGCCCCGCGCCCCCCAAGCTGCCTGGCGGTCCCGGGCGCACAGCTTCGGGGGGTGGGGGCTCAGCCTGCATGAGCGCTTCCTGCCCGGGGCTCCGGCATGACCTGGCCTGACCCCCCTAAAGAACGCCAGCTCCCACCGGGCGGAACCCTCAGGACCCCGGGACCCCCTCTGCCTCTGAGAAACCTGACTTCCTCCCGGCCGGCCGGCTGCGGGGGGCCCCGGGGCAGGGCACACGCCTGGGCAGGTTGTGACTTTGACCTCTCTGCCCTGGGCTGCACCCGAACAGACCTTCCGGCTCGCCCAGGGCAGCCCCACCACCGCGCAGGCCCCTCTTGGAAAGCGTCCCACGGGGCGCGGGCCGGGTGCTCTGCTCTCTCACTGGCCCCCGGAGCTGAGGTCACCGGCCGCGACAGCCTCCCAGGCCTGGGTCACCGCACTGCCCCCAGTCACAGGGCCTCAAAGTCTCGGAGTCTCTTCCTGTTAATGCCACGAACCCCCCTTTTCTGACAGTGAGGACCCTTAACCTTCCTCCTGGCGGGGGAGGGCAGAGGCCTGCCGTCGAGGGCTTTGCTCTGCTGGCACTCGGGGATCTTAAGCGCAGTCCTTCTTTCTGGGGGTGAGACGGCTGCCTCGTGTCGCTCGGCAGCCGCCGGCGGCCGCGGCTCCAGGGAGGAAGGGCCGCACGTGGAGGGGAGAAGCTGGAACGCTCCTGAGGAGAATCCCCCGCTCTGCTGGGAGACCAGGTGCGGGCAAGGCCGCGGGCGGGGGCTCCTCGCCTTGCTTTGCTCTCAGGCCCCTGGGCAGGCGGCCCCGGAACCCCGTCTCCAGCTCCGTCTCGGCTGCGGTAACCTCCCTCCCTCGCTTGTTCTCTCTCCGTCCATTTGTCTTGACTTTGACGTGTTCCTCTGTTTACCTGTTTCTGCTGCCGCTCCAGAGGGAATGCTGGAGAGGAGGAGGAGAAGAGGTGTGTGTCCACGTGGCTGTCCATGGACAGTGCGGGGGCCCTTCCGGGGGGCGGGGGGCGCCCAGACGCGAGCGCGACTCACTGCCCGCAGGCCCCGCGCTGGGAAGGCTGGGGCGCGCGGGGCACCCCGCAAGGCCGGGCGCATCCGGAGAGGAGAGCCGTGAGGTCCGGAGTCCGCCCCAGCCCCACGCAGGCCCGAAACCGCTCTGTCGGCTTCACGCGCTGCTCACGCGGCCACCGGTCCCTCTGGGGAGCAGAGGGTCAGCCCGAGGGCCCGTCCCCGAGGTCACGCTTGGAAGCGTGCGGGCTCTGGCAGACCCTCGGCCGCTCTGACTGGTTTGGGGGTCCTGGAGGAAGGACAGCTGCCCCCTCCTTCCAGCCCCTGTGTGACGTGGGGCCTGTGTGTGTGTACGTGGTGGGTCCCTGGAAGAGAAAGGTCTAGAGCTGGCTGCCTCCTGCAGAAGCGGCTGCGGTAGGGTCTGGCTTTAATTGTTTGCACTTTAAGATATTTTTAGAGTTAAAGGCCTGCCTATTCAAAATAGAATTTTTGGTTTTTTTTTTCCCCTGATAGGAGTTTCCCAAAGCATACTTCCTTGAATCAGCGATGTATTTTTAGTGCTTATTGCCTTTTGAAAAACCTTGGTTTTTGATGCAGCCTTATCGTGGCTTTCAAAGGAGCGTTCAGATGTAGCAGAGATCTCTGTTAATGAGAAGCCCCCAAGTTCCCATCTGCCTGGGGGGAGAGGGCGGTGAACCAGCCCTGAGCCAGCAGGGCCCCTCAGCGCCCCGGCAGAGGCCCGCGCAGCCTGGAGCATCCTGGCCTGCTCCGGGCCGGCAGTGCTCAGCCCCGAGGGGAATCAAGCCTCTGGCCACACGGGCGTCCTCACCCAGAGCTGCTGTCCGGACGCGCACATCTAGACCTGCCCCCCGGGACACCCACACGCACCCCAGGCCTCTCCCAGAAGGAGAGCAAGTGTTGCTTCTAGATGAGGGGCTGAGGGCTTGGCTCTGGGTCCCTGGGCAGCCTGCTGGTGCCTCCAGCCTGATTTCTCTGTGTCAGGCTCTGCCGACAGCACCGTCAGCATCAGCTCTGTCCTCAGAGACGGAAATGTCTCCACTGCAGGAGGCTTCCTGTTCTGTGGTCATATCCAAAGTCCCACTGTGGCAGTGTAGGTACACCTCCTGCCCACTTAATTCAGTAGATCTCAGCCAGTGTTGAACTCAGTTTTGAGGAATGAATTTGATTGTAGCCATCCCCTGATCGCTAGTGACCTTGAACCATTCCTTCAGAGGTCAAATTAAATGTCCCGATTCTAGTCCTAGCCACGGCAGGAGGAATCACCTCCTCACTTGGGTCAGGGCTGCTGTGTTGCCCAACCACGAGGGACCCATTTCCACGTGGGCTGCGTCGTGCAGTGCACGACCTGCACAACTGCACACAGCGAGCTGGCAGAATTGTGGAGATTTATGTGCCTGGACAGTCCTAAGGGTGACGCTGGGGAAAGGAGGACGGGAAGGAACATGGGGTGGGATTAGCGTGGCACCTGGAAGTGCAGTCCGGGTCTTTGTGAGTGTCCTGTTGTCACCATGAGGGGACTGGAGTGACACTTCCATTGCCTCTGTCATGCACTGGGGTCCCGTGGGTCCCGCTCAGCCTCAGCGGCGCCAGGGGCCTCCTGGGGCCCGGAGGGTGGACAGGGGTTGCGAGTTGATGTTCGTGGTTCTGTTCCTTTTCCTCGGCTCCTCGGTCCCCCGCCCCGTACCCCCTGCCTCTTCTCCCCCTTTTCCTTTTCCTTCTCCTCTCAGCCCTGTTTGGGTCAGTGTAACTTCTAAGGGGAAATGGGCAGAGCGGGCTTCTCCTCAAGGTGCGCGTCTGCTCACTCTTGTGCCCCAGGCCGCGGGGCTGGGGGGTGCAGGAGCTGTCGGTCCCCGGCCCCGTGGGACAAGGGCACTCTGCCTTAAGGAGGTGGTCAGGTGGCCTCGGCTCCACGCAGGGATGGAGGGCTCGAAAGAGCCCCCTTCCCACGGGAACGCTGACCCGCGATCCTGCGCAGAGAGCCCGCAGCCCTGGAGCCGAGCGGGCCGTGCGCTCCCCAGCCCTCGTAGCGCCTGTGCGCCGTCTCCACTGCAGACGCGGGCTAACCGTCACGGGCCTTCCACACCCTCCGGACGGCCATGCGCGGCGGGCGGCGGCTGGGAGGAAGCCCAGGAGGAGAGGGACAGCGGCCGAGCCGGGCGGGCCTGGCCGGCCGCGTGGGGTCAGAGCGCTTCTGGCCCCGAGGCCAGGCGGACAGACCCCGCCTGAGAGCCTGAGTGTGGACACGGCCTGGGTCCCAGGGCCTCCTCGCGGGGTTCTCGACGCCCTCTCCTTGCTGACACCGGGCGGGGCCTGTCCCCTCCGCGCCCTGTCACATGTGGGGTGTCTTCCTGTCCCTGAGCCCTAGAGAAGGGTGTGGGGGGCAGCCTTCTCGTCTCCGGGAGAACGTTCTGGGCGGCAGCTACGCACGCACCTACTCTGGGTCCTGGGTCTCTGCCTCCGCGCCGGACGCTGTCCTGAGTTTGTGTCTCAAGCCCTCGGTCAGAGGGGCAGGCTTCCTAGAAGCAGAGCCAGCCGCTCCTCTCCGGAGCCGCCCCTGTGTCAGGGAGGCCAGCCTCTGGCGGCCGCGCTCTGAGGCCCCCGCCGCCCCGCTGTGCTTGCAGGGAGCGGTGGTGCCACATGACCCAGGAGGAGCGGGACGACAGCCTGCGCTTTGACGAGAACATCACGTTCGGGCAGCTGGGGTGAGAACAGGCCGGCCGCCCCTGGGGACCCGGACGGAGGCCCCGCGCCCACACGCCGTCCCCCAGAGGACCAGGGCGGGCGGGGGTGCCGACACTGAAGCCCAGGCCCAGTGGGGGGCGGATGAGATGCTCCCACCTGGGGGCTGGGCTGGGGGAGTGCCGCCCTGTGAGCTCACACGTCTGAGACTCGGGCTCACCGCCACTGTGGGTGCCTGAAAGGCTCAGAAGCTCGTACTCAACTCCCATTGGCCTCCAGTCCGGTTCCTAGTTAATCCGCCCCGACACCGCACTGGCGGCACGCAGTCTGGCAGTGCGCGTCGCGGCTGGCTGGCGAGGGACGGGGTTTTAGCGCCCTCTCCCCGGGGAGGCGGGGAGGGTGCCAGTCCCGGCCGTGTTCCCCCAGCACGTTCACGCACAACATGCTGGCCTTCGGACTGACCAAGAAGCTCTGCAACGACTTCCTGAAGAAGCAGGCGGTGATCGGCAACCTGGACGAGGGTGAGTGGCGGCGAGGCCGGTGGGGCTGGAGTTTGGGGACCAAGTGCACCGTGTGCTGGAATTTGCACCCTGCTCAGAGGATTGTCCCTGCTTTAATTAGAAATGTGCCGTTAAACGTTCCTGTCTGCCTCAGCGTGTGGGACACTTTCCTTGCACCTCAAAATCCGTTTCTGTAGGTGGGTGGGCTTTGCCCCCGCAGGGTGGTGGGAGGAGCCTGCCGGGTGCCAGGGCAGTGCTCATGGACAGGGCCCAGGCCCGGACGGAACTGGGCGCTCAGACTCTGACCTTGAACATGGGCAAACTCTGGCCACGAGTTGCTCTTCCTTCTAAGTGGCCTCCACGTGGCCTGCCCTTGTTTCTTGAGCCACACTGCCGTGGGAGGCCCGGGGCTTGAGGGGCGGGTCTTGAGATTGTTCTAGAAACTCTGACTTCTGCAACGGAAGGAGGTACATTGCTGATGTCAGCTTCCCTGATCTACAGCTGGCCTTTATATGTCTTCTCACCTGTTACAAATAGTCTTTGTCCCCTAAAAAGCCTTCCGCTTCGACGTGTAGTCAGACGTTGTTTAAAAACAAAGCTCCGTCCTGCACGGAGTTAAAGTGGGCTGCGGACAGGGGGCCTCGGCAGGTGCCCCTGGACAGTCTCAAAGTGCTGTCCCACCCCCAGCTGAGGGCAAGAACGCTGTCCCCGCTACCCTGAGGCCCCCGAGTGGTCTCCAGGCCTGACCCCTTGATACGGTCCGTCTGCGCACACCGGGCTGCAGGCCGGGGGCTGTCCGCTGCTGCATCTTTCTGTGAGGATGCGTCCTGGTCCCAGGGAGGCTGTTTCCAGGAGACGGTGACCGCCGGGCGGCGTGCTGGCGGCCGGGGCACGCCTTCTGAAGGCCGCACTCGCCGCTTGCAGGAGTCTCCTTCATCCCTGCCCTGAAGAAGGAGCCGCTGTCTGTGTCACCACTTCTTTTACAAGAGACGCTGTTTTCCCTTCCAGAGCAGTACAAGCTCCTGAGCGACCACATCGAGCAGATGGCCGCCGAGTAGGACGCAGGAGGTGGCCCGAGGCCCCCAGGAGGACTGCCTGGGCCCGCGGCCGGCTAGCACCCCACCCTGCATGACGTCGGCAGCCCCCAGAGCCGCTCAACGCCGCCCTAGAACTAGCGGTTCGCAGAACCTGGCCGTCTGTCGTCCTCGCCGCCCCTGCCTGTGTCTGTGCCCCGCCCACGTGCCAAAGTGTCCCCGGGACTACGTGGCTAACCCGAGGTGACCGTCATACCCCCGAGGGTCAGGCCTGTGACGCGGGACCGAGAAGCGGAGGAGGAGGAGGGCCGCCGGGTCCGGGACGGGCACCATGTCCGTCGCAGCCTCGTGCGGGGCGGGGTGGGGCGCACGGGGGAAGGTGGGCGAGGGCGGCTGTGCCCCGGCACGTGACACGGGCAGTCCTGGGGGCGATCCGGAGCGCTCCCGCGGGCGGGGCGGGGTCACCCCCACAGCCGGGGCCCTGTCTCGCGGCGGCCGCGCAGAGGGGGCAGCGGGCCTCCGAGCGTCCGCCCAGGGCTGGGGCCGGCTCCTTCCTGGCCCCTCTGCGCGTGACGGGGCCTGGAGAGGAAGCTCGCGGAGGAGAGAGACCCGGGCGAGGCCACGCTCCCGGCTGCAGGAGGCCTGACCCAGTCAGGGGCCGAGTCAGAGCGCAGGGCGTCCCTGGTCAGCTGACAGCTTCCTTGTGCAGCAGAGACACCTCTGCCACTGGCTCCCTGCGAGCAGCCTGGGCTGTCTGTCCCGCAGAAGCACAGAGGAAATGTTTCTTTGCTGGCCTCAAGACAGCCGCCCTTTCTAACCGCAAGCAGCACTGCTCCTTGTCTCCCACAGACAGAAAGGGCGGCGGCCCTGTGGCAGGCAGCCTGCAGAGACGGGCTCCGGCAGCGACTGGGCAGGCTGCTCGGTGGGTGCTTGGGAACCTCGGCCGCCTTGGGAAGCGCTGCCCCAGCCCTTTGGCCCTTTCCTGCCGACCCTGCAGACACCCCCTCACCCGGGGAACCGGGGCTCTTCCCCCTGGGTTTGTTCCAGCCCAGGCCCTGCAGTCTGACCAGGAGCGCGCGGCGTGCTGGCTGTCCCGGTGCCCGCACTCGGTGTGCCCCGACCTTGCAATAGGCCCCCGTGCTCCGTCCTTCCTGCCCCGGTGCCACGTGCTGTGTTCCCTCCTCCGCCGCCGCCGCCAGCTCGCGGCCGCGTGACACACACGCCTGCTGCCCCGCCCTCCAGCCGGTGCTCCACGGCGGTCCTCGTGGGGCACCTCCCTGGAATGTTCCAGAGAAGGCTGTGTGTTGGTCACACCGTGGACCGCGCGTCTTGGCAATCGTGAGAGAGGCGACAGGAAACACGGCGGGACCCCGGTGCGCCCATGTGAGCTGTGCCACCAGGAGGATGGGCTGCTGCAGCCTGCCGTTTTCATGGTGTGTGTGTGTGGTCACCCTCTCTGGCCGTTACACAACGCGCTACCGTGTCACCGGTTTGCCAGTCCCGTGCGAGGCAGGTCATGCAGGCTGGAGTGCGCCCACCTGTGCCGGGCCCGGCGGTGGAACGTGTCACTCCTGAGAGCGCCCTTTAGGGAAATAAGGTCCGGTTCACGCGCGCGCGATGCAGGCCCCCGCGCTGCCTCCGGCCGACAGTGCGGCCGCTCCCGCGACGCGCCCCCTGGATGTGCTGTGCCCCCTCCCCGCACGCTGGCCCCGGGCCCTCGCGGGCTGACCCGGCCGGCGTCCGCAGCTTCCGTAGTCGTTTCTTAGAGGTTAGTCAAAATGCATTGACTTTATTCCAAGGTGCCCCAAAGACTTACCCTTGTACACATATAAGATTTTTGTATGGAAGTTTGATTGGCCCGATTTCTGAAGGCGGAGTTCCAGGTCTTTCCAGGGCTGCGGGGAGCAGGGCGTCTTGTCTCCGGTGGGGCCTTGGAAGGAAGTGCAGGTTTGACCTCTTTGGCCTTCTCCAAGTAACATGATCTGGGGACTTGGGGGCTTTTTTTCTGTACTGGCCTCTTGAAATAGCAGTTGGGGGTAGAAGCAAGGCTGCTGTCCCTCCCCCTGTCCGTCTCCGTCTGACTCCTGAGCGTGGAATGAGTCCGAGGCCAAAGGTGCCGCCCCTGAGGGGACGCTGCGGAGCAACCGCTGTCGGGGTGGCTCAGAGGCTGCTCTGCCGTCTCCTCTTGGCGCTGCCTTTGGCCGAGCCTTTCACCTTGCGGTGTCCGGCGGTGTCCCCAGAGGAGACGCAGCGTCCCCGGGAAAAGCCGGCGCCCTGCTTGGCCGAGGCCTCCTCGCGGTGACACCGCCTTCCCTCCAGCCCGAGCGGACGGACCCGGGGCGTCCTCAGGCCCAGCGTGCGAAGCGTCTCCCCGCCGTACGCACAGGGGGCTGGGCAGGGACAGCCCTGGCAGCCCTTCCTGGGAGCCCAGGACCCCGGACTCGGGGCTGCAAGCGTCAGGTCACATCCAGGAGGAGTCTCCGGCGCAGCAGGCTAGGTGTCCCTAGCCGGGAGCTTTGATGGCTGCGTTGGCGGTGGCGTTTCGGGCTTCCTGCTGCGGCGGCCCGTCAGGGCTCTGAAAGTCTAGCGAGCCCAAAGCGGTCGATTCTCCCAAGTGAAAAGTACGCTGCCTGGGAACCAGGGTGGTGCTGAGCTGTGGCCCTGTGGGTTTTCAGCCTTTGTGCAGCTTCAGCAATGTTGATAAGGGGCCGTGGGACATTCAGATGTTTAACCAAAGGCAGGAGAGCCCAGTCCTGCTGCTGTGAATTCTGCGTGCCGTGGAGTAGACCGTGATTTCCCACCGCCAAAAGGAAAAAAAAAGAGAAAAGGCAGATCGAGGAGCTCCTAAGTTACCAGAAGAGGGGCGCTAGGAAGGGAGTTCAGGCCCTGAGTTTTGTGGCCAGACGGAAGCTGAGGTAGCGGGGTCCTGGGCGGGCCCATGCTAGGTTCAGGGCAAAGACTGAGCGCTAGAGTCAGAGCGCTCTCTCCTCCTCCCTGGGGGCTGCAGCCAGTGGAGCCTGTGCTCGCCTCTCCCTCCCCGGGTGGACGGCGGGGTTCGTGGCTGCAGACGGATGGCGCAGCCCTTCCCGCGGGCCCTGGTTTGTGGGTTAACTGGTCACCCAGCAGCCTATGGTGGCCCAGCCCCCTGACGTGAGAAGCCCAGCGTTCACACCACAGAGGGCTTTGTTAGGGGCTTGTTGAACCCAGGGGACCGGCCCCAAAAGTCGGGGCCACAGCTGCAAGCCTGACCTGGCTGGGCTGGACTGCACCCCGACGGGCTGGCTTTTTGCCTGGGGAGGGTCCGGGCAGACCTGTGTGGTTAGAGACCTGTGTTCTGCGTTATGCGGACGTGAGGCAGCTGGGGGCCAGGGGGCCAGGTCCTTTGCCGTTTGCCAGAACAGTGGGGGGCTCGGCGAGCGGGGGAGAAGGTGGGAGGGCGGCCAGGGGGAGGGCCCACAGCCCCGCAGCCCCAGGGTTCTGCTCGCTCCCACCCCCGCCTTCCAGTGCCCTCGAACCACTGCTCCCCTCTCACCCCGTTTTCCTGTAAATCACTTACTCCTTTGTCCTGATTCTCGAGAGCATTTCTCTTGAGCAGCTTTCAGCTGAGCTCCACCAGCAAGGAGAATCGCATCGGCGAGAAGTACCTGTAACCGGCTGGTGTGCAGCGTTCGCACCTGGGACAGAGCCAGGCCCGGCACCCCAGTACCTCCGCGTCGCCGTGTGGCTGGGACTGGGCCTGTGCATGTTCTCTGGTGGCAGACGGGTGAAGCGTTTCCAGATGGTTCTCACCCAGGTGCACCAGCCTGGGTTGCAGGCTCTGCTGGGGCTGCTGTCCCCGAGGAGGGGAGCAAGCACCTCGTGTGGCTGGCCGGCCTTGTCCCTGGGTGGCCTGGGGCTGGCCTGTGCCCCCAAGTCGGCCGTCTGTCTGAGCTCTGAGCCTGAGATGAGCAGAGGGCTTGGGAGGGGACCCTCCACCGGCTGTGTCCCCAGATTCCGGGGAGGAGAGGGGAAACTGTCAGCTCCCGCAGGACCTCCATGCAAGATGGGGGCCACCCCAGATCCTGGCTTCACCTACAGGGTCGGACGAGGGTGCTGTCACCGGTGCCCTCCTGAGCCGCGCTGAGCGGGGAGAGGGGCGCTGAGCTGGGAGCAGGCCCCTCGGACCCGGGTCGGCCCTAGCCCTGGCACTGGACGGTGCGGTCATGAAAACGAAGGGGGCGCACACGGGGGCACCGTCCCCGCCCAGGGGCCCCGATCTGGGCCTGTGCTGGAGGCTCCTCCGGATCATAAGGGACGGACCAAGCATCTGAGCCGCGGGAAATGCCAGGAACTCAAACGGCAGGCGCACCCCCTTTAGCTTGTTGACACGGGACGGCTTCCTGGCGGCGGGGCTTCTGCGGGGTCCCCCACGTGTGTTCTCCGTTTCTCTCCTGCCCGCTGGTCTTGGACCTGAGGTCCCAGTTGCTGCACCCGCAGGCCGCTGTCAGCGGCCCGGAGGCTGGGGTCGGGCGTGCAGGTACGTTTGGTGTACAGTTACGCAACTCGGTGTCCCGCGAGGTGATGGTCAGCAAACTGTTTTCAGATGGAGAAAGTTTCAAGGTTGAAGACCTCAGAACAGGGCTAAAATCCAAGCTGTTTTCCCGTGAAGAAAAAAAAAAGTCTGTCGCACCTCAGATTGTCAGAAGGTGGAAACCGAAATAAATCATCTTAAAAAAAGTCAGTCTGTTTAATTTTCGTTTTCACGTATCCATGAGTGCCTTTTTTTTTGTGGAATTTGCAGTCTTCTCAGTGATGGCAGTGGCATTTCAGGAGAAAACACCTTTTTCTGGGGTCAAATGGATGTTTTCTGCACTTTGGCTCAGCAGCTGGTCTTGGGCAAGTTTGTGTGTGTGTGAGTGAGAGAGAGATGGGAAACTGGAAAGGGAGCCCCCTGCTGGGCTGCTCCATATTGTCTGTGGACTTGCCAGGCACAGGGGCTGAGTGAACGGGAGGCCCAGGCTCAGGGTGCCTCCGGAGCCATCCAGCCAGCATCCTGGTCTCGCCTTTGGGGCTTGCGAGGCGCTGCAGGTAGAACCCGATTTCCGCCCCAGCCTGACACAGGCTTTTATCAGCCTGTTCCAACTTGGTTTCACAGACGTATTTTGTGAGATGTGGGGCTTGCTTTTTCTGTCATATCTCAAATTCTGTCATCCTGCTAATTCCCAATGCCTATTTTATTTTATCTCGCCTTTTTCCTTTTCTAGGGCCGCACCCATGGCATATGGAGGTTCCCAGGCTAGGGGTCAAATCAGAGCTACAGCTGCTGGCCTACACCACAGCCACAGCAATGTGGGATCCGAGCCACATCTGCGACCTACACCACAGCTCACGGCAATGCCAGATCCTTAACCCTCCGAGCGAGGCCAGGAATCGAACCTGCGTCCTCATGGTTCCTAGTCAGATTCCTTAACCACTGAGCCACGACGGGAACTCCTATTACAGGATATTGACTGTAGTTCCCTACTGTATTCAATATATAGTCCATTGCTGCTGTACAGTAGGACCTTGTAGTTTATCTGCTTGGTATATAGTAGTAAGTATCTTTTTTTTTTTGGTCTTATCTAGGGCCGCACCCGCGGCATATGGAGGTTCCCAGGCTAGGGGTCTAACAGGAGCTGTAGCCGCCAGCCTTCACCACAGCCACAGCAACGCGGGATCCGAGCCGCGTCTGCGACCTACACCACAGCTCACGGCAACGCTGGACCCTTAACCCACTGAGCAAGGCCAGGGATCGAACCCGCAACCTCATGGTTCCTAGTCGGATTCGTTAACCACTGAGCCACGAAGGGAACTCCGCATGGATCTTTTTAAATTAGTTTTCTCCAGGTGTGTGCCCAGGGGTGGGATTGCAAGATCACACAGCAACTCTAGTTTTAGTTTTTGCTTTTTGAAGGAAGCTCCGTGCCGTTCTCCATAGTGGCCACTCCAACCTGCATTCCCACCAGCAGTGTGGGAGGGCGCCCTTTTCTCCACCACCATGAGGAAGGGTTCGTTTCCCACTTTGCTGATGAGGAAATCGTGGTACCCCGACTGGGGAACCCAGTCCGGGGCCAGCTGGCTCCGGAGCGGAGCGTGTACCCGCCAGGCCAGCTCGAGAGGCCGCAGGAAGGACCCTTCCCAGCACAGATCTTCAGGAAGCAGCGCGGGGGGCTGGGGGGGCTGGGGGGACATGACGCAGAGCTCAGATGCCCCCGACACTGTCGGAGACTGGCACACCCATGGGGCCCAGGCAGGCAGCCGGCCGAGCCTGTGCACCCCACCCCTCCCTCCACTTCGTGGGGTGTCCCTGTGCCTCCTGTCCCTGTATTTTGGGTAAATTGTGTCCCCCCTAAAAAAATTCATACATTGAAGTGCTGACTCCCAGGAGCTCAGAATGTAAACTTATTTGGAAAGAGCGTCTGGGCGGATATACTTAGGGTGAGCGGAGCGGCCACACCCAGTGTGGCCGGGGTCCTCATAAAAAGGGGAAATCTGGACCCAGAGACACACACATGGAAATGCCACGTGAGGCTGAAGGTGAGCTCAGAGTGAGGTTTTTATGAGCCATGGAGCACCTGGCACGGCCTGGGCACCACCCAGAGACCCTCGCCAGGGAGCCGGGAAGGAACCCTGCGTCCAGGCCTCCAGGCTGAGGGAGAATAGGCTTCCGTGGCTGGAAGCCCCCGGCGTGGCGTGTTTGGTAGGGAGCCCCGGGGATGACACACCTGGAACCCATAAAGGCCCTGGGAGTCTTCCAGTTCAGGGCCCGGGCCCACCACCTGCCTCTTGTTTGTAGAAAAACTAGTCTAGGCTTTCCCCGATTCCAAAGAATACATTTAATCGGAGGGGTGAGAACATGCAGAGAAAAAGGGCAGCAGCCCAGGAAGACAAAATAGTAATAGTTTAGCCGTTCAGCAAAGTCAAGGGCTTTTCGTTCCCCCTCACGGGCTGTGGCCAATCTCCTGAGCCGCGGCCCTTGAGCTGTTTTGCAGACACTGAAACTCCACCAGGTGGAAGACGTTAAGTGCGAGCACGGAGACCCGAGACCGGCTGAGGCTGACTCCCAATGACCTCACCACCCGCCAATCAGAAGAGTGTCCAGGAGCTGATCACGCAGCCCACAGCCCCGACCCCACCCCCATCTTTAAAAGCCGGCCCCTGAAAGCCGCGGGGGAGTTTGGGTCCCTTGCCCGGCACCTGCAGGGAACGCCACTCATTCCTTCATTCCAACCCGGTGTCGGGAGCGGACCCCAGTCTGGTCCAGTGACACCCTGAGCTCTCACCACTGACGTGGGCTTAAAAACCCAGAGCCCCGGGGGTAAGGCAGGAAGTGTAACCCAGCTCCAGTCGGGGAGATGCACCCACGTTTATTGAGCATCTGCTGGACACTTTGACCCCAGGGCAGCCCGATAGGTGAGTGGTGCGACCCCTGTCGTACAGATGGGGACACCGAGGCTCAGAGGACGCGAGACTTGCACACAGCAGAGTCCCGAGCACCCGGCGTCAGCCCCTACTCGTTATTGATGGGCCCCCGTCCCCCAAGGTCTGGCGCGGGCCCCTCCTCCGCCGAGTCCTCGTCACCCGCGGCTGCTTTTGTCTGGCTCCGTATGGTGCTCTGAGCACTCTAAATAGTAATAATAACAATAATAATAATAATAATATCACAACAACAACAGCAATAGTCAGTGAGATGGTGACAGGCATTGTTTTCTAAGTGTTTCAGGTAGGTTTGTTCACCTAATATCTCAGGCCTTAGAGGGGTTACTTTCATCAGCCCCACTTTGTAGGTGAGGCCTCATAGAGGTTAAGGAACTTTCCCAGGGCCACACAGCTTAGGAGCGGTGAGTTTGGACCCCGGGCAGTCCGGCTGGGGACTGTTCTTCCCCCACTGCCTTTGGAGAGAATTATTCAGGAGCGGGAGGACCCCCCAACCCACACACGTGGTCCCCGAGTCCACTTCAGGCAGGTCCAGGTCAGACCCGCCCACCGCCCCCCAAGCAGTGGCTCATCTCGGACCCGAGTTCTCTGCTGGCCTCTGGTCACGTCGCCTCGTCACGGGTTTCCCACCCCACCTGTGGCGCTTACCTGGGCCAGAGACCACGGGACCCCCGGGGACGTGGTGGTGGTTGTGAGCGGCCGAGCGTCATAACAGCCGTAAACTCCATGCATCTTGGCTCTGAAATCCTGCCAGGAGGGTTGACTCCGATCAGGAAACAAAGACCGGGGTGTAAGCATGGAGGAAGGGCCGGGGCGGGAAGGCGGCCGCGCAGCTAGCTGCCAGGACCCCCACCTGCGCCAGGTCGCCCCGGGAGCCTCCTGTTCCTTGTTCCATATGATCAACAGCAGCCCAGTGAGTTGGCCTTAGCATCCCATTATACGGACGGGAAAACTGAGGCCCAGAGAGGCTGGTTAACCCGTCCATAGTCACACAGCAAGATTAGGGGTCCCACTCCCAGGCCCCCAGCAAAGTAGATATGAGTGCATGTGGCCCAGAGCCCAGCCAGGCATCCCCCGCCCGCCCCGCGCGGTGGATTAAAGATCATCAGCAAACTCTGACGCTTTGCCCAGCAGGAGCGGGACTCTCTCTCCCGAACATGGCCTTTGTGACGCACTTGACCTGAACAGAATGTGGCAGGCCTGACGCTTAGGTTCTCCTGAAGTTGCGTCACAGAAGGTGACACGGGGTCTCTGATGCTCACCTCTGGATCAGCCCCACGTGCCGAGGAGAGGCCGTGGGCAGTTGTTCGGGCGGCAGACCCCACCCGGGCCTCACGGGGTACAGCTTGTGTCCAGGGCCCCCGGCTCAGACGGACTCTGCCATCTCAAACTCTTAACTGTGGAGCAAACGGGTCCCGGGCTTCCTTTTGCCCTGAACTCCGCGAATCACGTGGCCTGTCCTGAACCCCGACGACAGCCAGCGTCTCCCGCACACGAGCCAGGAGCTCGGCCCCGGCTGCGGGCTGGCGGGAAGGACCCAGGCGAGGATGGTCCAGCCGAACCCGCCACCCCCAGAACCACGGAAGAGAATCGCGGCAGGTGATCATGTTTTACACCGCGAGGCTTGGCTAGACTGTCGTAGGTAACAGACTATTCTAGACCTTAATCACCTCAGGTGAGCGTCAGAAGCACTTTGCCTCCGTCCCCAGAACAGCAAGCGTCAGCCTGGAGATGCTTTTGCGGTTGATGTCCGCTAGACGCCCGGGGGTGAGGAGGGCCTGCTGTTCGGAGACAAGGCCCCACCTGGCTGGCCCCCCGGGCACGTGTTGGAAAGAGTGTGTCACAGCGACCCTCCAGGGGTGGACAAATTGCAAGGTGTTGCCACCGAAAGCTGCTTCTCTCGAGGCGAAAGCAGCCTCCGGTTCAGCCCCACACCTGCAAAGAGAAGAAGGGTGGCCCACCTGCAGGTCTCTCTCCAGGTCGTAGCTCTCCAGGGTCTGGAAGGCGCTGGAGTACACCTCCACCGCCTTGGCGTGGAAGACCAACTCAATGGTCACAAAGTCCGAAAAAATTTTCTACGGGGGAGAGAAGCCCAGGTCACGGTCAGCGGGACTGTCCTGGGGTCACCCTGGACGTGGACAAGCTGGGGGTGGGAGCTTAGCTGTCCTGGCACAAGCTCCTACTGTGTGCTGGGCCTAGCCTAAGCTGCCATGGTGTGGGAGGCCCTGACAGGACAGAGGCTTGGAATTGGGGGAGGAGCTTGCAGTCTGGAAACACACCTCTTCACATCACGTGGGAATCACCTGGAGAAGCTGCTAAGCCAGCCTGGGAGAAGAGAGGGGAGGGGAGGCCCTGGGCTGTGATGGAAAGCCTTGCCCCCCGCCTCCTCCCACCTGCCTCCTCCCACCTGCCTCCTGACCCCAGGAGCCAGTGCTGGTGGTCACAGCTGTGCACCTAGAGACCTCACCCTGCGGTTTACTGGCATGTGGCCTCGGTTCTCAACCTGGGGCCCCACATCAACAGCAGCCTCACCTGGGACCTTGATGGAAATACAGATCCTCTGGCCCAAGAAGCCCTCCAAGAGATTTCTGACGCCCGCTCAGGTAGGTGAACCCCTGCGTGAAGGCAGGACTTACATTCTTTTATAGGCGTCATTTTATGATCATTTCGCTAGACCTGTGACCTGAAACCAGTATAGCGGTAATCATTCTTTCGAGTTCTGGTTTTTAACCTCTTCTAAAGTCTGGTGGTTCGGATAAGGGTCTCTTTGTGAGTTGAATCCCCAAATTGTAAACGACGCCTGTTTGAACCGCACGCGTCTGTCGGCCCCGACCGTGGGGAAGCTCGTGTGCTTTGCTGGCACCCCAGGAACCCTGCTTCCAGGCCCTGTAAACATCAGGTGTTTAATAATGGCCTGCTGGTGGTTTTAGGTTCTGCCTGCGGCGTGCATTCGTGAGCACTCATTACTCCGTTTCACTCAGTCCATTCGTTCATGCATCCATTTGTCCCTTCTCTGATCGCCCTAGCATTCACTGCGTGTGCTCTGAGTGCCGAGCGCGGGTGCGCAGGACCCAGCAGGGGACATGGCAGGCGTGCGTGTGGCGCCAGCATGCCCATGGGAGGCAGGCGTGGAACAGTCCCCCCGTCCCCCTGCTCTCCGCGCGCCCTGGAGTCTGTGTGGTGTGTCTTTGTCTTTCTCCAGGGCGTCAGCTCCCGAGGACAGGGCTTTGCTTTGCCGGCTGTGGTGTCCCCAGCCTCGGTCGTAGCGCCTGGCACGTTGTGGGTGTGGATTCAGCATTTGTTAGACTCGCGCCCCGGGATAACTGCCCGCAGAGGGAGCAGAGGGTGTTAACTGTCGGTCGGACCAGGTCTGGGGGTCCAGGCAAGGTTTCCTGAAGGCTGAGGAGCTGTGAGCTCGATGGAGAGCAGAGGCCACAGCCTGTGCAAAGGCCCTGAGCTAGGAAAGGCCTTGGTGCCCTTGAACTTGGAGTCATGCGTGAAGAGCGGGCTGGGGGGCTGGGCTGGGGCTTCCAGAGGCTTGGGAGGATTTCAGCCTTTGTCCTTGGAACGAGGGAAGCCCCGGGTGGTGTTAAACCCGGGAGGGAAAAGTGAGAACCGCCTTCTGTGAGCTTTGAGAGTGGACCAAAGGGGGGCGCCAAGATGGGTGCAGCGGCCTCCGGGACCCTCTTGCCGGCAAAGTCCCCAACTCCCTGCGGCTCCTTGTACGAGCCGGGGCTCTCTGCCACTGGGGCCTCGAGGAGGAGAGGAGGCCGTGGGGGCGGGTCCTGCGCGTCCCGTGCGGAGAGGTCCTGGCCGGCGGGCGGCTGGGCCAGGCGTGGAGAGGGCAGGGCGGCCAAGGGTGGCTTCCGGCCAGGACAGCTGTGCAGGACAGCTGCCCGGAGCAGCCGGCCTCTCATGCTCCATGGGCAGGATGAAGCCAGGATTAACTGTCCTGGGAGCTGCGTGGGCACAAGCTCGCATGCGTGCACACACGCACACACAGACACATCAATACACACACGTGAGGCAGCCCACGGCACTCCCACCAGGGCCCACAGCCCTACCTGTAGGTCCTTCAGCTTCTGCTGCTGGAAGGTGTCGATTGTCTCCTGCAGCTGCTGGGTGGTACAGCTAGCGTCCACCGTGGCCCTCTGCACGCTGCTCTCCGCCTGGCCCAGGGGGAGAAGGTTGTCATGGGAGCTCCATTCTAGACCATTCTCTGTCGCTGCAGCCCACTTCTGGGCCAGCTCCCGTGTGCCGTGGGCATCTCATGGAAGGAACGGCTGGCCAGGCCCAGGGGGAGAGGGGCCGCCGCGGTCTGGCTGGGCTGACTCCTCGCCAGGCCGGCCCGCGAAGAAGCCGGGGCTTCAGAGCCAGACACCACGGAGCTCAGCTGGCTTTGCCCTTGACTCCCTGTGTGACCTTGGGCGAGTCACCTTCCCGGCCTCATCTAGAAGTGCCCGCCTCCCGTGTGAGCTCTGAGTCGGTTACCCCGACGGGCATGGGCCTTGCGGGGAGAGTGGCACGCTGCCGGGCCGGTCACGTCACTGGTGGCACAGGACCCAGGTCGGCCGAGCCCCAGACGACCTCCGCCAAGCTTCCATGCCGAGCCCCGGCCCTGCCACCCCTGCCCAGGTAAAGCTCACCTCGCCGCTTGGTGAGGCCGCGCGTTACCTGCGGGCGAGCCCGCCCTCCCCGCTCAGCGGACGCTCACCTGGGACTGAGAACCGTGCTGTTAAGGAAGCCGGTTGTCCAGCAGCCCCCCGGGGTGGCCCCCACCCAGAGGGCGCGGGTGCGCAGGGCCCCGCCCGGCCGCGTGAAGGATACGATCGTCTGCCTGTCGGAAGGGGACTTCTGCCTCAGTTTCTCCAGTTTCTCCAACTGTTTGATCTCGTTGTTCCGAACGCATTTGAATTTCTTGATCTCTGCCTAAGGAGGGAGGAGGGCGGTTTCCCGGGGTCCCAGCCGCCCACGGCCCCCCGTGGCGCCCCTGCGGCCCGACCTCGCGCACCCGGGTCTGCTTTGTCTGCGCCCCGTAGAGCTTCAGCGGGTTGATGACCTTCATCTCCAGCCTCTCAACCTGGGGGAGCATGGACACAGAGTCAGCATTTATAGAGCGCCGTCTGCATACCTGGAGCTGCGCAGAGGCCCCTCCCCCGCCCTGGCGTGCGAGCACCCATCTGGGCTCAGGCCTCTGTGTCCCTCGGGCTCGGGTGACATGTTTCATGTCCTAGCCTGGAGATGGGTACAATGACAGTCCCTGCCCAGGGTTTCGTGGCAACTTGAGGGGACCCAAGGCAATTTCAGCTCTCGAAACTGCCTTAAGGTCCCACCAAGAGACGGACAGACCCGCCTGGAACACGGATTGGCACGGGATTCAGAGGTGACTGTGGCCCCCAGGCATACCTCAAGGTCAGCAAGGGGGACACCTCATTTCCCGGGTTGGTGCCTGCGTGCCAGGCCTAATGCTGGACTCTCAAATAAACAATATCCATACTAAGGGTCCCAGTTAAGGACAGTGTGGGAGTTCCCTGGCGGCCTAGTGGCTAAGACCCGGCGTTGTCACTGCTGTGGCGCAGTTTGATACCTGGCCAGGGAACTTGGGTATGCCAGGCGTGGCCTAAATAAAATAAGGTAAAGCCAGCGTGGATTAAGCGCTTTCCCTGCGGGTGTCACACCAGAGCAGGCACAGGTCACCAGGCCCCCCCCAGAGGCTCTGACTCCGCAAGTTCAGGGTGAGGCTGCTGCCTGGAGGCCAGGGGTCCCTGGGAGCTGGAGTCCCCGCCCAGCGCCTTCACTACGGCTCTTGCAAATGCAAAACTAAAATAATAATAATGATAATAATTTTCCCAGTTACGAAAGGGAAAGGGCCTGCTCCAGGCCGGCCGTTCTCTGTGCAGCGTTTCCTTTAGAGCACCGGCAGTTTGTAAATCCGACCCATCGAGAGCACTGTAAACCTTTTAAAAGCTAAAGAAGCCTCTGGTCGGTTTTAGCACCAGAAAAGAACTGAACTGTAAACAAGGAGGGGACAGGGTCTCCCGGGGTCTGCCTGGCGCTGGGCCCTGCAGTGCTCGGGTTCTCGGGATCAAGGCGGTTAGACCACGCAGCTGGCGGCCCCCCTGGCAGGTGGAACTAGGATGTCCTGGGTGGCCCAGGGCGCTGTCCCCTCCCCTGAGGAAAGTCACCTCCTACCTGCAGTGGTGGGGGGGCGAGGTTTTTTGGGCTGCCATAGCCTTGCCTTCCGGTTTAACGCTTCAGAGAAAGCGCTTTCAGGCTTTCCTGCCACCGCAAAGATGATTCCCCCGCTGAGCCCCCACAGGAGCCCCTGGAGGTTTTATTTTTAATTCACGTCCGCTGGTTGCGGCCCCCGCGGGGTGGCCCCGTCCATCAGGTCCCCCCGCCCCGGGGCAGGACCCTCGGGCCCCGCTCACCTCAGCCTGCCGGTAGTCCTGCACTTTGGCCAGGTCCTCGGCGAGGGTCCGCAGGGCGGCCCGCATCTCCGGCTGCTCCGTGTCGGCGCAGTCCAGGAGCCGTCTGACCAGCAGGTCGGCCTTGTCCCGCAGCCGGGCCGTCTTGCGGGCGTAGGCGGCCAGCAGGGAGCAGAACTGGCCGAAGTGCTTCTCGGCCTGGGCCACCGTGTCCTCCATCACCCTCACCTGGCTGTCCCTGGGGAGGCGGGGGCCTGAGGGGCCGCGCTGGGCAAGGCACAGGGGCCCCCCACCGTCCCGCTCCTGCGGGGGGCAGCCTGGTCCCCAGGAGGGCACCCAAAGGCCCCAGGTCGGCCCATCGGGGCAGGCGCAGAGGACTAGCGGTGTCACAGGGCAGGCCGGTGGCCGGTCACGGATGCAGATGTGGGTCTGGCTCCCGGCCCGGCCTTTCCCACCCAGGGACCCTTTAGGGGGCTTTATTTTCCCGGCAGAGCGCTTTTCCCTGCAATGGCCACTTCCTCCGAAATCCTCCAGGGCTAGCTTTCCCTGGGCTGGGGGAATTCTCTCCCGTCTCTACACTGCAAAGCTTCTTTTCAAAATTAATGAGCTCGATGAGACAATCTGGGGGGTGGGGGGGTGCACTGAGGGTTTGGGATGGAAATGCTATCAAACTGAGTTGTGATGATTTTCGTCCACCTATAATTGTCATAAAATTCATTAAGTAATAGGGAAAAAAGGATAAAGCTAAAAAAAAATTAATAAGCTTGGAGTTCCTGTTGTGGCTCTTGGGTTAAGAACCCGACATACTGTTCGTGAGGTTGCGGGTTCAATCCCTGGCCTCGCTCAGCAGGTTAAGGATCCGGCGTTGCCATGAGCTGGGGTGTAGGTCGCAGATGTGGCTCAGATCCCCATGGCTGTGGCTGTGGTGTAGGCCGGCGGCTGCAGCTACGATTCGACCCCTAGCCTGGGCACCTCCATATGGCACGGGCACGGCCCTACAAATAAATAAATGAATTAATTAAATTGATAAGCTTTTGGGGGGTGAGGGAGGACCAGTTTTTAGATCACAGGAATACTGAGTGGGAAGTGCAGAGGGTCCCACGCACCCTCGCCCAGCCCCAGGGTCTCCCTCTGTGAACAGCCGTGTGTCCGTGGGGCTGCCTTCTGGTTAATCCAAGTCCCTCGTCCCCAGGAGGCTGCCTGCTGGTGTCGTACCCTCGGGGTTTTGTCTCCACCACCGCAGCATCACTGTCGCTGCCCTGACGGCCCACGCTCCGCCCATCCGTCCAGCTGGTCCCTCCTCCCTCCCCCAGCCCTGACTTTTGGTTTGTCCCCAGTGGGCTTCTCCCACCCTCTGTGTCACCGCAGGGGCGCTGCGGGGTGGGAGTGGAGTGGGTGGTGCGTGGGCTGGAACCTTGCTGATGCCTCGTAGGTGTTCCATGAAAAGCGCAGAGGCGGGAGGGACCTGCTGGTCATCTTCCCGAGGCAGCAAAGGGGCACAGCCGCGGGCACTGCCACCCCCCACCCCGACACCCTCTCCTGGTCCCAGGCGGTCGCTGTCCCAGCCTCCCTCCATCTGACCAAACTACCCCAACCCCGAGCGTCTCTAACCACTTCGCTAAGGCTGGGAGTGGGGCTCTTTGTCCTCCTCCTAACAAACCCCCTGGCACAGCGCTTCACAGTTTGCAGTGCATGCCGTGTGAATTGCAAACACGTTAAACAGAGGCCAGAGAGGTGCGGTGTCTTGCTCCAGTCACACAGCCAGGTGGGGTCCCCAGAATCCACTGGAGCACAAGTTAACCCTGCAGACCCCCCGGGCCCCCCACCCCAGCCTCGAGAGCCAGACTCCCCGTGAGGGAGGCAGGGAGGGGGCGCCTTGTGAAGGAAGCGTTCCCAGGTGGTTCAGGGGTGCCCCGAGTCTGCGACCCCAGAGGAGAGAGGCGTGGAGACAAGTGGGATCAGACTGCCGGCAGCGGGGTCGGGGACGATTCCGCGGAAGGGGTGATTCCTGGTGGGGCTTTGAGGCACGAAGAGGGGTTCTCGGGTAGAGGTGAGCCAGGGAAGTTGGGGAGAACTCTGGGACTACCCCAGGGCTGTGGGTAGCAGGGCTGGAGAAGCAGAGGCCAGATTCTGGAAGCCTCCATGGTCCGGAGCCCCCTCTGTCCTAGACCTCAAGCGGCATATGGGGGGAGGGGAGAACCCTCCTACCGCCCCCCTCCCCCCGCCTCTGTCTCAGTGCATCTGACCTTGAAAACCCAGCCTCCCTCTCCCTCCCAGCCCGCGCCAGAGCAGGGCCACTCACCTGGAGAGGACAGTGTTCATTGTGACCGGAGGCGGCAGCTGTCCTGGTCTGGGGAATAAGGACAGGGCCCCAGGGATCCGGCAAGCCTGGGAGAAGTCCCACAGGGCTGGGCACAGCTGCCTGGTCCTGGCTCGAGGGACGCTGCCACCTGGTTGCCGGGCAACGTGGCCACCCACAGTCACCCTGGGAGGAGCCTTAGCTGGTCTCCCGGGCAACCTCTCCCAGGCCCGCCTCCCGTGAAGATGGTGGCTCTCCTGGGTCTGGCAGTGTTGGGGTCCCTGGGGGGGAGGTGGGTGTGCTGGGACTGGATTTGGGGCCGCTTGCCTGGGGCTCAGCCTGGGGCCCAGCTGTATTTGTGGGTCCTGCGACTGAGACGCCTCCTCCCACGAGAAGGCCAGCAGGCTTTCCCCAGGCTCCTAAGAGGCCCGGCTACTCAGGGGGGTAAAAAGCACAGAGCGAATGCAAGGTGCTTTTTACCTCTGAAACGTTTTTGTCATCATTTTATTGGCCTTTTCTCCCTTATTATAAAAACTATTTGCCTGTCGTTAGAAAAGTAAGAAAACCAACATAACGCAAAGAGAAGAGAACAGAACGGCACACACACGGTTGTACTAACTTAGGCACAATTCATTTTGCTGATTGTAAGATCTGTGCAATTCAGTGCTTCGGCATTGTACCTAAAGAAATGGGAAACCAACCACCAGAACAACGATGAGACTGGGTGAGAAGACACGGAAGCCACCTAAATGTCCATCAACAGATGAGTGGCTAAAGAAAATGCAGTAACATACACAGTGGAATACTACTCAGCCCTAAAAAAAGAGGGGAGGTGGAAAGCCGTGCTGGGAACTGTTGCCCCGGGGGAACCCACTACCCAAGTCCGATCGTGCTCTGTGTGTCTGGAGGTTTCCTCACGAAGAGTGGGGTTTTTTTTTTTTTCCGGGTGTATATAAAAGAGAGGAATTTATGCATTTATTTCTATAAATGCGGCTGGTTGATTTACAGTGCTGTGCTAGTTTCTGGAGTGAAGCACAGTGATTCAGTTGCACACACGTATGCCCCTTTTTCAGATTCTTTCCCATTATAGGTTATTTCGAGATTAAACTGAGTAGAGCTCCCTGTGCTATGCAGTAGGACCTTGTTTATCTGTTTTACATGTAATAGCTTGTATCTGCGAATCCTCCCACCCTTCTCCTTTGACAACTACAAGTTTGTTTCCTGTGCCTGTGAGTCTGTTTCTGTTTTGTAGATATGTTCATTTATATCCTATTTTAGATCGTACAGAGAAATGATATATGTTCTCTTTCTCACTTCACTTAGTATGATAATCTCTAGGTCCATCCACGTTGCTGCAAATGACATTATATTTCATTCTTTTTTTAGGGCTGAGTAGTATTCCACTGTGTATGTTACTGCATTTTTCTTAGCCACTCATCTGTTGGTGGACATTTAGGTGGCTTCTGTGTCTTGATTGTTGTAAATAGTGCTGCTATGAACACTGAGGTGCATGTACCTTTTCGAATTATAGTTTTGTCTGGAGTGTGGTTGCAAGATCATATGGTAACTCTATTTTTAGTTTTTTTAGGACCGTCCATTCTGTTTTCCACAGTGGCCGCACCAATTTACATTCCCACCCACAGTGTTGGGGGTCCTCCCTCTTTGCCTTATTGTTCGGAGAAATAAACTCAGGGTGGGAGGGTAAAGGTACGGCGCGGGGAGCTCCCAGGGCGACTCCTGGCCTGTTGGTCCACGTGGTGACAGCTGCACAGTGGCTCGTCCTGTGCTGCTTACCTGCCCCTCTCCCCTTCTCCGCGTGGTCCCTTTACTACTCGGACTCCGGCTGTGCCTTTGCAGGAACCCAGGGCTCTCCGTGGGCCCTGAGCAAGGCATATGCCACATGGTGGCTCTGACGGTCCCCCGATGCCCCCAGGTCGCTGTGCGGGCCTCCCCTAGATACCTGTACTCATTCACTCTTCACACTCTCAGAAACTAGGACAGGCTTGTTCTTACCGAAGGGTGCGTGGTTTTTTCTTTTTTTTTTTTAAGTAGGCATTGGGAAGTTCCCGTCGTGGCTCAGTGGTTAACGAATCCGACTAGGAACCATGAGGTTGTGGGTTTGATCCCTGGTCTCGCTCAGTGGATTAAGGATCCGGTGCTGCCCTGTGGGTTTGGGACACAAAATCTAGCAAATTGACTTGTGATGATTTATGTACACCTATAACTGAAATAAAATCCATTAAGTTAAAAAAAAAAAAGGATCCGGTGCTGCCGTGAACTGTGGTGTAGGTCGCAGACGTGGCTCGGATCCTGCGTTGCTGTGGCTGTGGCGTAGGCCGGCGGCTGTAGCTCCGATTGGACCCCTAGCCTGGGAACCTCCATATGCCGCAGATGCGGCCCTGGAAAGACAAAAAAAAAAAAAAAAAAGATAAAAAAATAAAATGTAGCCTTTTCAGTGACCCAGCCGCGACAGGCAGATTTCCGTGTCAACTGGATGCGGCAAGAGAAGCAGTCAGTTCGTCCACACGGATCCTGGGGTTGCTGGGAAGGCGGCCGGCGGGCGTGGTGAGCGGCGCGGGCAGGTGTCTCTAAGTAAAGGAGCTGAGCCTCAGACATGGGGGAGAGGGACCTTCACCGGTCACCGGAAGATCCTGAGAGCAAAACTGTTCCCCGGAGACGAAGAAACTCTGCCTCAGGCCGCAGCATCAGCTCCTGCCTGAGTTTGCAGCCCACGCTCTGGGTTTCGGACTTGGTCCCATTTCTCTGGAGCCTCCAGCACTTCTAGGCCAGGAGAGGCTTGCAAAGCAGATTCAGGAAAGTGGGATCGGTGTTACAGGCAACGACCACCAGAGGGCAGCAGAGACCCCCGAATGGGGAGATTCCCGCGGGGAGGGCCGGCTGGGCCGCGGGGTCCCAGGAAACACATTAGAGGAAGCACGTGCCTTCGCGCAGTTTGGGAGAAGGAGCAGCGAGTCGGAGAGAAAGGGCAGTGGGTCGTTCATCAACTTTACGAACTTAAAAAAATGGAAACTGCCTTCCAGGAGGGCCACCCAGCGCCATCTTGCGGCCGGAGAGAGAAAAACGCCAAGAGGCCGGGGAGAAGGGGATGCAGGGGCCGGTGGGGCAGAAGGGGGCTCGCAGGGGCGGGGGCTGGATGCCCCTCCCTCTGCCTCTCCCGCCCCAGACCCCTTTCCCGCGCTTGGCTGCAGGGCCAAGCCGGTCTTTGTGGAGAAGTATGGCACAAACCCTACGCGCCCCCGACCCCCGCCGTGCCGTCGAGGGGTCCTTCCTGCACATGTATTTTTGCGGAACCACGTGAGAGCCGCAGACTTCCTGAGCCTTTGCCCCAGATCCATGCGCGTGGCCAAAGAGCCAGGGCCTTCTGCCGGCCCTCGTGTGACCATCGCACCCGGGAAAGGACCACGAGTCCGGGGCTGGCGTCCGGTCTTCCCTCGCCGTCACCTTTCCCCAGCTGTCCCAGTAAAGTCACCAATGGCTGGTTTTTCCGCTGATGCGGGGCTCCCTGCAGTTCCTGCTGAGCCCGCTTCACCTCCTTGAGTTGGGACGCGCGCCCCAGCCATTCTCCTTTGCGGAGACGGCCTCTCTTTCTTTTGGTAACCTTTTATTTTGAAATCATCACCGTTGTACAGAAATAATGCAAGAACACCTTCACCCAGATCCTCCAGCTGTTAAGTGTTTTATCAGGTCGGCCTTTCCATTCTCTCTCTCCCTAGTTTCTGAACCGCTTGAGAGCAAGGTGCCGCCGGAAGCCCTTTACCCAGACGCGTGGTGTGTGTTTCCTCGAACCACGACGGGCCTCTTACGCAGCCTCACACCAGTATTGGAGCCAGACAGCTCACACCTGCCAGGCTTTCTTCAGATTTCACACTTGTCCCCGTAATGCCATTTCAGTACATAAGCAAACAGATCACTTTCTCCTGCTCCAGGGTCCAATCCAGGTCCCCCGCTGTCTTTAGCTGGCACGATTCTGACATTTTTGTGGACGGGGGGTGGGGGGGTTGCTTCGGGGAGCACTGGGCTGCAGGTGGGTCTCATACTCGGGTGAGGGGACTCGGGGGACCTCGGAGGCCGTCCTGCCCCAGTGTGTGACGCTGTCTTCCCGAGCAGGCTCTGTTCCCTCCACCGCTTCCCATGTGATGTCACTGCCAGCCGGTGCCACCTGCCCTATCACAGAGCCCGCTGGGCCCAAGGTCTGGGCTCAGTTGTCCTCGGTCCCTGGCAGGCATTCACTGCTGGCGAGGATGCGTCTCTGCACAGGCAGCCGGGTCCCTGCCTCGTGGAGCTTGTGCCCAGGGGCCGAGTCCAGGCTCCTTCCTGCTGCCGGGGTCCCAGGCCAGGCCAGGACGCCTGTGAGCCTCAGTGTCCTCCTCTGTGCAGTGGGGACAGTACTCCTCCACCCTCAGGGCAAGGCTGACGTCTGGGAGGAATCGAGGTGGTGCCCGGGCTCAGGAACCCTGGGCAGGGTGGGGTCTGACAGCGCAGGGCCCTGGGAGCGCCGCCCTCCCAGGTCCAAGTACATTTTTAGTGCGGCTCCAGATTGAATTAGCGTTTTTTTTTTTAGCAGTCAGATCACACCAAGCTGACATTTCACAGGCTTCACGAAGCCAGCAAGCGGGTACGTGAACTCAGAGGAGTGGGGGCTTGGGGTGGGGGTTCGCAGCTGCAGACCCACCGCGGCAGTGACCTTCTGATGCTAAGAGGCCCCCAGCTGGGTCCCGGCCCCAGGGAAGGGCCCCCATGCTAGATGGGGGTGGGGGGGGATCAGGCCGCCAGAGGGCGTGTGGCTGGCGGGGGTGAAGGGCAGGTCCCCCCACCTGCCAGGCCTTGAAGTGGCAAAGAGCCATAAAGAGCCCAGCGGGGAGACCATCCTGCGCGTGGGCAGCCTCTGAGGTGGGGGTCTCGTCCCGCTCACCCCGCACCTTCCGCCCACTGCCCTCCTCGATTCTGCTCCTGCCCTGACTCCCGGCCTTGAAACATGAGACGGTAAATGTGCGCTGTTTGCAGCCACCATGCTTGTGGTCATTTGGTTACAGCGACCCCTTGAATTCAAAGTCTGGCCACTCGTCCGCTCTCTGGGGCTGGCCTGGGACGTGGCAGCGGTGGTGTGGACCCTGGGGGTGGGAGGACCTCGGGGGCGCGGACTGTGGAGCCCCCGCTCCCCTGGCCTCCCACACGCTCCTCCCGCCCCAGGCTGAGCGGCCACTTCGGGTGACAAGGGTGGCCTGCGTCTGCCCCACTGGGCTCCCGGGGCGTTATGTGAGATGAAATCCGTGATGCTACCCACATAGTGTCAAGGTCACCGCTCGCCGGATTCCCGTCTTTAGGGCCAAGTTCAGATGCCTCCTCTGCCTTGAATCTTCCCTCTGACCCCAGACGGCCCTTTGTATGCCGTGTCCCAGGGTACGTGGTTTAACCGCCTGCAGCAACAATGAACTTGCTAACACTTATTGGCTCTTACTGCGAACCAGGCGCTGGGCTGAGTGTTTCACACACACACACACACACACACACACAGATAAATGTCAGCAGTTGTCGTTATGCACAATAATCATCAGTCTCAGCACAGAGCTTCCACGAGCATCTCAGCCACAGCCCATCTGCAAATGACAGCAGCCCCCCAACCAAAAGAAGGTGCATTACTTAGGAATGCTATTGTCTGCAAATCAAAGGAAAGCCCCAATAAGCATGCCTTTAAGAAGATGGACATTTGAGAGTTCCTTTCATGGCTCAGAGGAAATGAATCTGACTGGGAACCATGAGGTTGCGGGTTAGATCCCCGGCATAGCTAGTGGGTTAACGATCCGGCGTTGCTATGAGCTGTGGTGTAGGTTGCAGATGCGGCTCGGATTCCATGTTGCTGTGGCGTAGGCTGGCAGCTACAGCTCTGATTAGACCCCTAGGCTGGGAACCTCCACATGTCACAAGTGCGGCCCTCAAAAGCCAAAAAAAAAGAAGATGGACATTTATTTTATTTTTCAGATTTTTATATTTTTCTATTATAGTTGATTTACACTGTCCTGTCAATTCCTACTGTCCGGCAAAGCAACCCAGTCATACGTCCATATACATTCTTTTTCTCACATTATCCTCCATCACGTTCCATCACAAGTGACTAGATACAGTGCCCTGTGCTATACGGCAGGGTCTCTTTGCTCATCCATTCCAATATCATAGTTTGCATCTATTAACCCCAGACTCCCAGGCCACCCCACTCCCTCCCCTTCCCTGTCGGCAACCACAAGTCTGTTCTCCAAGTCCAGGAGTTTATTTCTTTTCTGTAGAAAGAAACAAACCATATATTAGATTCAAGATATAACTGATAGCATATGGTATTTGTCTTTCTCTTTCTGACTTACTTCACTGAGTATGAGAGTCTCTAGTTTCATCCGTGTTGCTGCAAATGGCATTATTTTGTTCCTTTTTTTCGCTGAGTAGTATTCCATTGTGTATGTGTACCATATCTTCTTAATCCACTTTTAGGTTGTTTCCATGTCTTGGCGATTGTGAATAGTGGTGCATGTGTCTTTTTCAAGAAGACGGAAATTTATGTCTCACTGTGGGAGGCTTTACAGTGTCAGGGCCCAGGTTTCTCCTATCTTATTCTTGCTATTCCTAGAGTCACCTCCTCGTGCTCCAGAATGGCTGCTGGATCCCCATGCATCACATCTGCCATCTAGTCAGCACAAAGTAGGATATGTCCCTTTCTTTACTTTGTGCTCACATCCCACTGGCCAGAACTTAGTCATACAGCCACACCTAGCTCAAGGAGGCTGGGAAATGTGAAATGTTGTCTAGGATGCAGGGTGCACTTCTGACGGGGCCCATGGCCACCAACTCCCCATGGACCCTGTCTGCAAACACAGCCTCTAAAGCCCCAGCCTTGGGGGGCATGATATACATTCTCTTAGTCTTTCCTGACAAAGTCCAGCATCAGGGACCCAGGGAACTTGGCAAACGTCCCAGCCTGGGTTTCTGGGACTTGGGGCTCACGTGTTGAGCAAGAACCAGGGACAGGCCTAGATGTCCCACCTTTCTCTAGGCCGGAGCCGGCCACGGGCTGGAGATCATGTTTGTGGCCTGCCTCACTGTTGCCTGCAGTCTTGACCAAGCAGTTAGAAAGGGCTCTCAGATTTCTTCAAATGGGCAGCAGAAAAGAAAGAACCAAAACCGAAACAGGTTTCCTTTGGAAAACCCGGACGTGATTTTGAAACCCGGTGATGCGGGAAGTCGGGACGGGGTTGGATAGTTGCTTTCTGGGCCCACCAGAGAGAAAAATCCAGGAGCACGGCTGGAAGAGGGCCCTGGGGGACGCTGAGAGGGGGCCGGGGAAGAGCTCTCGGGAGTCGTGGGGTCGCGTCCCGCCTTGGCTGCTGGGTGCTGTGTGACCTTGGGCGGGTCCCTTCCCCTGTCTGAACCTCATGTTCTTATCTGCATGGGGAGAGGGCGGGACCAAGTGTCCTCCCATCTCTGCTGCCCCAGGGATCGGCTCCACATGCCAGAACACCCTGCCTTCCGACCCTCTGTAGCTCTCTGGTGGTCGGAGAGCCCTCGTGGGCTTGGCACCCCCACCCCCACCCCAGGGAGCCACGCCCCCCGCCCCTGCCACGTGAAGGGGCCTCTCTTCTCTCTTCTTTCTCATCTGCTGGACTCCTGGCAGCACAGATGTTTCCAGAACAGGAAAGCCTGTTCCCTCCTGGGCAAAGAGGAGATGGTTGAGGAGCAATTAGCAGCTCTGCAGGGGAAGGATGGTGGGACAATAAAACCCTACGATGCGTCTTAATCGTATTTTTTTACAAAGCTTCCCCCCCACCCTGTCCCCAATTATAGAAAATCCAGAAACGTGGGTAGAAAGTACAGAAGCAAAAGCCAGTAACCCACAGCCAGAAACACCCATCGGTTGCACTGGGGCAGATTTCCTTATGATCTTTTTGGCAGATGATTTGTACGATTTCATCATTTCTGTAGTCCACAGGCGTGCCCGTGCTGTTTCTTTATAAACTCTGCATTGGTAGGATTTTTTGTTATTTTTTTCGAGCTTTTTGTTAAGGAAGATCTGAAATACACAGAACAGTGGAAAGAAGAGAACAATATAATTTGTGTACCCAGTGTCAAATACGGTTAATGCCTGCCCGCCATCGACCTTGTTTTAACGGCTCTGTAATATTCCGTGAGAGTCTGTGTACTTGAACGCGGCCAGTTACGGAACAAGTATTTATTAAGCGGCTCCCATGTGCGCTGGGGCCACGGCAGGAAAGATAGCCCTGTGTTTGCAGAGCGGACATGCAGTGGGGACCACATCCAGATCCAGGGCCAGTAGCCAGCAGGTGAAGTGGAATCTCCAGCTTTGCCACCAGCCCTCCTGGGAGCTCAGGGCTCAGGACGGGGCCATTTCTCTCCGGGGCCTTCTGGCCCATCAGTTGGGGGCCCATTTCCTCCATACAATGGACTTGCCAGGGCCCCCCCACCCCGCCCCAGACAGTGGGAAGCCAGGGCCAAGTGGTCCCACGCTTTTGTCAGCTGTGTCTCCACAACAGCCACGGACCTTGGGTTGGAGGCCTCCGCCGTGGGGCCTGGCCCCCCGGTGCGCGAAGGCGGACCGCACACCCAAGCAGGCCTGGTTAGCATATCCACGGTCAAAGCCAGCAGACAGGAAGGGCCACAGGAGAGGCAAAAACAATGCGGCTCTGATCCCCTTTTTTCCAGATTCCGAGACTCGATTTCCACTTGGCTTTGGGGCTCCCGAGCCTCCCGTTTGGTGTCACACGGCGGTGGCCAAAAGTGGTATTTTTGAACATGCCCTTACTTGGCAACGCAAGGAATTGGCAACCCTTGCTGTTTCCCAAAACGGGGGAAAGAGCAGAATTTGCTAACCTATGACTTCTGAGAGCTGGGACTCACCCTCTGGTCCGTGTCACGCACCCCCAGAGCGGGGGAAAGGCCAAGGCCAATGCCACGGCTTGCTGACCCTTTCCTGCTTTCTGATCTGCATCTGGGATTCCTTCCGGTCCAGCCCATCCCGGGGTCCACGGGGCCCAGGCCTCGATCGGATCCCCTGGGAGACGGGGGCTGGGGCCGGGGGTAGGGGGCGTCGAGGTCAGGGAGGGAGAGGGGACGAGGACGTCCAGGCCTGCCCTGGGTACCGCTCCTGGGGACGTGTGACATGGCAGCGTCCCCCCAGCCCCCCACGTGGGGACCCTGAGGCACAGAGCGCTGGTGGTCTGTGTCTGCGGAGATCAGAGCTGGGCGCCCAAGCCTGGGCCCGCACCCCTCCACACGGCATCCGGATTTCACCAAAATGAGGAAAATGTAAAAATAATGCTGCGGGAAACCAGTGCAGGTGACACAGGTTTTTATCTGACCAGGCCAGAAACGTTACAGGACAGAACACGGTAACATGTGACACGCACACACACACACACACATGCACACGCACACACACACTTGACACTGGAGGAGGTGCCAGCTGCGCCCCTCCCCCATATCTCACTGCTCAGGGTCCTTCTTGTGCTTCTCTGTTTTGAGCTCCCGTTGGCCTGGGTCCCCCTTTCGGGGACGACCTCAGCCGAGCGGGTCGGAGTCCCAACTCCGCCACCTCCCAGCCCTGAGACTGTGCGCCAGGGCTGACCGGCCCTGGGCCCCGGTGTCCTCTGTAAAGTGGGGGCAGTTAGACGGGGCGGCCCTCCGGCAGGCAGGGTCTGGCGCTCCGGAGGTGCTGGTCGCTTCTCCCCGGTCCTGGAGCAGACGCCTGGCTGGGCTCGGGACACGGGACACGGGGCGGCGGGGGCGTGAGAGCGGGAGGGCGGCCGAGATCAACCCCGCTGACCGTAGGCTCCACTGAGGCCGTGGCCACCGTCCAGGCTGCCTCGATCCGAGGCACCAAAGGGTGACCTGCCCTTGGGCTCCGCAGGGACGGCTCAGCGTCACCCCCCCGTGCTGAGCCCTCCCGGGGCGGCGGCACGCATCCACGGGTCGGGTCGGGCTGGGGTGGACACCGTCCGGGAGCAGAGCTGCGGCGGGGGCCGGGGTGGGGGGGACCCGGTCCCTGCCAGGGCGGTCCCTCTAAGGGCGCCGTCCACCCCGGCAGGGCCTGCGGTGACCACACGCTATCAGAGAGCTTGGTGAGACCTTGGAAGCTTCTATGGAACGCCAGTTTGCGTTTGGTTCCTTGGGCTTGTGAAGGATAAAAAGTCTTTAGAACTCTGAGCGGTATGCCGTCAGGCTCTGGGCTCCCGTGTCAGCCATCTGCTCGGTCAACGTGATTCGTACTGAGCAGCTGCTCTGGGCTGCACTCTGGGGGACCGAGGGGGACAGGACAGGTGCGTGCCCTGGGCTTCCTGGAGTCTCGGTGTAGAGGAAGCCCCCGCTGAAAAAGCCCCGGCAGTTCGGTGGGTGGTGGAGGTTGTGTTGAGAGCCGGTCGAAGAGGGAGCTGAGCTTGCGGAGAGGCCACATCACCCCACAAGGGTGGCTACAGTCTAAACAAAGGACACAGCAAGTTCCCAGGAGGCTCCACGTTAGGGATCCAGCGTTGTCACTGCTGTGGCTTTCTTTGCTTGCTGCTGTGATGCAGGTTCGAGCCCTGGCCTAGGAACTTCCACATGCTGCCAGTGCGACCAAAAAATCAAAAAGACTGACAGTAACAAGTGCTGGCGAGGATGCAGAGAAATCAGAACCCACTCGCACCGCACTGCCTTTGGAAGTAGAAACAGGCACAGCTGCCTGGGAGGAGGGCCTGGCAGTTCCTCTGAGAGTTAAACATAGTTACCGCGTGACCCAGGCATTCGCTCCCAGATACGTGTGGGTATATATATATATATATATATATATCTCCAAGACAACTGGAAACGCCCACGCAAAAACGTGTACACACCAATGGTCAACGAACAAAATGTGGGCTCTCCACCAGCTGGGGTGTGCCTGAGCCAGGAACAGGATGGAAACCCAGGCTGTGACCCGGCTACACCTTGAAAACACAATTTGAAGGGAAAGCGGCCAGTCGCTGAAAGACCCACATGTTGTATGAAATATCAAGAATAGGAAAATTGACATCAACACGAAGCAGAGAAGTGGTTGCTGGGGGGCGGGGCTGGGGGGAGCAGAACGGGGGCGGGGACTTACACTGAAGGGTCCAGGCTTTCTTGGGGTGGTGAAATGTTTCGGAATTGGCATCGTGGGGATGCTTACACACCCTTGTGTGAATATGTTAAAAAAAACTGCTGAAGGATACACTTTAAAATTGTGGATTTTAGAGTATTATGAACTCTATTTCAACATGTAAAAAAAAAAAGAAAAGCAGAGAGAAGGTCCAGGAAATGGGGGCTTTCAATCTTTCAAGGATTCCTCCATTCGTAAGTCCTGGAAACTATATACAATACTCATGCCTTTTCAGGTTCCCAGGCATTCACGAGCCACGGAGCTGCAGCCCCTTCTTCAAGATCTTCTTGCTAGGGGTTATTTCTGTGGCCTGAGCTGTCCGGGGAAGGTGCTGGCACATTGAGAGTACAGTAAGTACTCAGAAAATACAGGCATGTTAGAAGCAGCATGAATGTCTGAGACAGTCACCTCTGCGTTTCTTCTCAGCTGTAAACAGCATGGAAATCCTTCTGCCTTTCAAAGCCAGCCCTTGACGGACCCTCTCAGTTTAAATGTGTAACCTTGTAAAGAAAGGGAATAGAGGTGGTACTGCCAGGTACTGTTGGGCAGGTTGTTCACTGTGCAAGCAGCTTTTATTGAACAGTTGCTAGGTTCAGTGTACCAGAAACCATACTGAGCTCATTTTCTACGAGGAACTTTGTTTAATCTGCAAACTCACCCTTGGGTCCTTGGGTGGGAGTTGATATCCTCAGTTTACAAAGATGGGAGCCTTGGGGATTTTGTGATTCCCCCAGATTCACACTCCTTTCACAGCTGTGCTAGAAAGGTTGCAACTCCAGCAAGAGCCTGGCTTTCCTGCAGAGCAGGCCCTGCCTGACCCCTGGGAGGAGCCGGGAGTTCACCCCAACCCCAGGCCCCCCAATGCTTAGACCTGGCCTCGCTGGCGACATGGTTACACAGGGCTCAACAGGATCGGGGTCCAACCTGGCTGGCTGTGTTCTTGTGCAGGTTGTTTCATCTCTCTGGTTCAGAATCCTGTGCTGGTTGTATTTCCCCCTCCGTCCATGAGGGCAGGGGCCCATCTGTCCCATTCACAGCGGCAGCCGGTGCCCGGTGCAATCCTGGCACGTAGTATGCGTGTGACTAATATGTTTTGAAACTGTGAGTGAGTGAATGAATGAATGAATGAATGAGGGCTCCTTAGTGCTGGGGGCTGATGGGCCACTGGAAGGCACCTGCCTCCTCCGTAGAAGGGGCCACAGCCCTCCTGCCCCGCCCGTGTCCCCGCCTAGCAGAGGTCGGCTTCTCCGTGGGTGGTCCGATCGACGCTGGGGTCTGAACAGCAGAAAGCCCAGAAAACAGGGCTGGAGGGGCCGCGTGGTGGGGGGCGGGGGCGCGGCGGGAGCCCTGGCCTCTCCCATCCGGCCTTGCCATCGCCCTGACCTTCGGCACCTGGCCCCGTCCGTCTTGCCGGCCGCCGGGGCTACCAGGAGCGGAGGCCGCGCGGCTTGCCTTTCACACGGAGAGGGGGACCTCCTCCATCTGCCTGGCCTCCCGGGACTTTCCTCCCCAGCTCTCCGGTTACATTCCATTCACAAAAAACAATCGCGATCTTAAGACGTGTGAGCGCATTGTAAGGGAAAAAGTGAGGCAGAGGCGGAAAAATGCGGTGGGGGGGTGGGCTGCGATCGGGGCCGCGCCGCCCGCTTTCCACCCACCCACACTCATGCCAGCCGGGAGCCTTTCCATCTGCTGCGTGGGCTGCACACAGCCAGAAAGGCAAAGACACTCCCTGGTGACTGCTGTCCCCTCACCCTGGGCTGCTGGGGACTGTTGGGCAGGTTGCTGTCTCCGCGAGAGGCGCCAGTGCGGGGCTCTGTCTTTTCCTCCCCCGCCGAGACACCAGCTGGCTAGTGGTCCCCTCCTGTATCTTTACGTCTAAGATGCCTAAGACCCGACTTTGTTAAGTGTCATTCCTGCCCCCGCTGCCACTCTGAGACTCTCCGGGGCTTCCACTGGCCCACAGAATACAAAGAGAATCATAATGGGAGTTCCTGTCATGGCGCAGAGGGAACAAATCTGACTAGGAACCATGAGGGTGTGGGTTCGATCCCTGGCCTCGCTCAGTGGGTTAGGGATCCGGCGTTGCCGTGAGCTGTGGTATAGGTTGCAGATGCGGCTCGGATCCTGCACTGCTGTGGCTGCAGCGGAGGCCGGCAGCTACAGCTCCGACTGGACCCCTAGCCTGGGAACCTCCATATGCCGTCGGTTTGGCCCTAAAAAGCAAAAAAAAAAAAAAAAAAAAAAGGATACTAGTAACAATAGCACTGATATTTCTCGACCGTTCTCTGTGCCCAGAGTGCGCTAAAGGGTTTGTGTGCAATGCCTCTTCCCGCATCACACACAGTCTTCATATGACGAAGCATAGTATGTCCACAGAAAGCTGCACAAAACATATATGTTCCGGCTAACAGACTATAAACACTTTGAGCCGTCACAGCAGCCCACGAGCTTGTCACTGTTACTATCCCATTTCCAGAGGAGGAAACTGACACGCAAAGGTAGGTTGCCAGCCTGAGATGACACAGTGAATGGTAGAAGCAGGTTTGAACCTGGGGCGCCAGCCGCATTAAACCCACAGGGATCCTGTGCTGGCTTGTCTCAGGGAGTCCTCACGACCACGCTGCCAGGAGCCTCTGTCATTGTGCCCATTTTCTGTACGGGACACTGAAGTCAGAGGGTTCAGATGCTTGCTTGTTCAGGGCTTAAGGCCCAGGGTGGAGGAGGCCCCAGCAGACATTGCACTGTGCCCATGCGCAGAGTGGGTGCCGGCTGTGCCCGGGAGCAGAGTAAGTGCCGGGCTGAGTGTGCGCAGAGTAGGTGCTGGGCTGTGTGCGTGCAGAGTAGGTCCTGGACTGTGCCCATGTGCAGAGTAGGTGCTGGGCTGTACCCGTGGGTAGAGTAGGTGCTGGGCTGTGTGTGCACAGAGTAGGTGCTGAGCTGTGCCCGTGCTCATAGTAGGTGCTGGGCTGTGCCCGTGCGCAGAGTAGGTGCTGGGCTGTGTGTGCACAGAGTAGGTGCTGGGCTGTGCCCATGCTCATAGTAGGTGCTGGGCTGTGCCCATGCGCATAGTAGGTGCTGGGGAAATACCTGTGTGAGTGGGAGTCGGGCACCCTAAAGCCCACTAGCGCTCAGCATTCTCCAGACAGTTTTGTGAGAGGCGGTGGGGGGACCCCTGTCCCTGAAAGGCCAGGTCAGTCATGGAGCCTGATTGGGGGCTTCGCCGCTCTGTAGCTCCTGCACCCCAGATTTTCCCAGTAGAGGCTTTCTTCTGGGCCAAGTCCCAAGGGTGCCGGCCTTTGCCTCCCACGGGCCCCTGGCGAGCAGAACCCTCGCCCGCACCTCCGCGCGCCCACACACGAGGACCTCAACGGACCAAAGTACAAACAGCACAGCCATCTCTGCCGCTGGGAGATCCCGTCTGCACGGCCCGCCGCCAGCTTTGCCATCTTGAGAAAACGACTCAAGACCTCAGTCTCCTCACCTGCGGAACGGGAGGGACACCTCGCCTTCCGATTGTCTCCGCCACTCGCCTGGCGTGAGTCAGCACCCACGGGGGCTGTCGGTCCTGTCCCCACTTTCAACGGGCAGTGGCTGAACGTGGGTTCACGGCTCTGGTAGCTGAAACAAAACCAGGGGCTGAATCCTTATCCACGTGGCCCCACAAGGCTTATTCCTGCTCAGGGATTTTTTTTTTTTTTCCTTTCCTGTTGCATCTGTCAGCATCATAAATACTTGCGAGGGGAAGAAAAAAAAAAAAACCCAGACTTTACGTCAACACAAACAGCCCTAATTGGTCCTGGAGCCTCGTAATTCTCAGATTGTCTTGACCATGTGTATCTAGGAAATTCACAGCAGCAAAGGTGAAGGGTGTTTTCATTCGTAAATTGAAGTGGAGGCTTTGTCTTCAACTGAAATTTGGCTCCAACCCCTCGCCTTGGGGCACTTTTTCTCTGTGTGTGCAGAAATCTGACTTATCGCTTTCTTAGGGGAAGGAGAAAATGCATGAATATTTAATTATTCTGCTGCCAAGTGGGGAGGGCTGGAGCTAAACGGATAAAGGGCTGGATTTTCTCTGCAGAGGCCACGGCAGGGTTCCCCCCCCCCCGCCACCCCCATCCCCCCAGCCCGTGTCCTGGCAGAGACCACGGCTGTCCCGGCCCTGCTAGCCCAGCATCCCCAGTTTCGGAAAGGATCAGCTGTGGGCAAGTGTGGACCATTTCCCACTGGTTCTTCTGGATCCTTCTGGCATATTTTGTTTTGCCTGCGACAAGCCTGAGAGGTGGGCGAAGAGGAGGCAAGGTCCAAACTCGTCTCTGGCTGAAGAGTTGCCGGCCGACAGGGAAGCGGGGGGTGGCTGTGGCCGACGAGGCTAGAACATTCTGCGGTGTGGAAGCCAAAAAATTCCACAAGAAACACTGCTGTTTCCAGCCTGTAAGGGGAGGAAGAGGATTTCCTCTTGGGCGGCTTCTGGGGGCTCTGGGGAGGCCCCCTCGGTGGCGGTGGCGGCCAGCGCGGAGGGGCGGCGGCGGGGGCGGGGGACAGGAAGCAGGGTCGAGAGTCTGGGCAAGACCAAATTTGGAGAAACTCAGGGGCAAGCATTTCAGCCTGGGGCGGGGAGAACGGGACTCTAAATAAAGGCAGAATATCCTCCAGCCACGATGGTGCTGGGAGAGCTGCCTCTGCTTCTCGGGGGCTGAGGGGTAAACTGAGGCACCAGAGCAAGTTTCCAGGAGGAGAGACCACAACTACTGCTTGCTGAGCACCTACTGTGCACCCCAGGCGCCCACCGAACCCCAGCACCCTCAGCACACCCTGCAAGGGACTGGCCATCGGGCCCACGAGATGGATGTGGAAACCGAGGCTCACAGAGGCAAATGGCCTGGCCCAGGCTCCTTAGAAAAAAACCACCTCTTTCCCAGATAATTTTAAGCTGTAGTCTTATTTTCTCTTTAACGACAGGATGCCACATATAAAGGCGTTCTGTATAAACTGCTGAACATAAAATAGTTGGGGACTGAAATTTTTCACAATAACCGTTAGGAATAATTAAGACAACTGCGTTATACCGGCTTGGTTACCGCGGGTCCTTTCGTTACCCTCTGACAGGACATTGACATAACTGATATGCAAATAGCCCATCTTTCACATCAATGAACCTGTTAAGAAAAATACAAAAAACATGTTAGTGAAGATATGCAAAGCTGCTCAGAGTGTGAACAGCATCCCCTTGGATGCAGCACCTTGTGCAGTGCACAACCTAAACAACTGAACACAGCAGCCCTGACGAATAAGCAGAAGTGAACTTGGGGCTGCCTTTCCAGAGCCCGGGTACAACCCAGGGCCCATCCCATGGCTTGATTGGCTGGTGATCTGGCCCCATCCCAGCTTCTAACCACTAATGGCAAAGCCCTGATGAATCAGAAAGGAAGGAATAGAAGGGAGAGAGGTGCAGGGATGAGTAGCACGGGGCCGGGCACACAGTGGGCTCCTTAATGCAGACCGAACGAACGAACGAACGAACGGGGGCATGAATGAAAGCTGAGGTCAGCTCCCCTCCCCTCCCTCCTCGTCCGCGTCCCGCACAGCGCTGAGCTCAGGGACGGTGGCAGATGGAGGGGCCGCGATCCGAAACCCCACTGAGCTGCGGGAAAGGAGCCAGTTCCCACAGGCCCCGGAATACAATGAGCCGTGTGAAAGCCCGCCGGCCAGAACCTCTTGTAATCAGGGACAATGCTTGGCCCTCGGTCCTGAAGGACACCCCGGGGTCTCCGGAGGCTGCGCCGGTCCTGCCAAGTGCCCTGGCCCTCTGCCCGCGCAGCGCTGCCTGCCCAGGGCGGGGCCCACCTGGCGACTCCTTCCTTCCAGCTGCCGGCTCCGGGGGTTCCGGCCACACCTTTCCTGTGGCCGCCCCGTCTCTTCCCGGCCCCCACCCTGCTGGCCTTGCCGCTCCACTTTCTGCAGCCCCTCCCCCCTGCCTTTCTGGGTTGTTCCCTGGGGGGCAGGGGCTGGAGGCCAGAGCCCCCAGAGAGGTGACAGAGCAATGATGGGGGCTGCTGACGCATGAATCCGGCTCGCAGGGGGTGGGGGTGGGTCCTGAGACGGGGCTGGTCCCCAGCGTGCCGGGGCCCCTGCACTTCAGGCCACACGCGCTCGGGCTGGCCCGCCAGTCCAAGCCAGGGCCACGGTCATTATCACAACTTGGCAGGTGGGGAAACAGAGGCTCTAAGGGGTTGAGTGACTGACAAGCTCACGCAGCCAAGCTGATCAGAGGCGGGCGGGGCTGTAGCCCAGACGCCTGCCTCCAAACTGGGGGCGGCTGAGGCTCTGCCAGCCCCAGGGCCCCGGGGCGGCTGGAGGTTCCCGTGGACGGTGTTGGGAGCAGGGCCACACTACCCGCCCCGCCCCCGCCCCCAATTCCTGGCTCCAGGAACGTCCAACACGACACCCTGAACCGGGCAGAAAGTTGAGTGGACTTTGTGCAAACAGCAGTTCTTATGGGGGAGACCAGAAGTGGTTGTGTTGCTCCTTCTGAAGTTTCTCCAGGACAACCCTGGTGTGTGTGTGTGTATATATGTGTCTGTGTGTGTATGTGTCTGTGTCTGTATGTGCGTGTGTGTGTGTGTCTGTGTGTGTGTGTGTGTCTGTGTCTGTGTATGTATGTGTCTGTGTGTGTGTATGTGTGTGTGTGTGTTCCCACCTACGCCTGGAGGACAGATGTCCCCTCAGAGCCGGGCTCTCAGAGCCAAGATAAAGGGAGCCAGTGGGCGGAGCTGGAGGCAGAGAGGAGAGGCCGGCAGGGAACACGTTCAAGCCACATGACCTGGGGGTTTATGAGAAGGAAGGCGTAGCTCTCTAAGCGGGGGGTCCCAGGGCCTGGGGACGCGTCTGCCCTCCACACCCCCCCAGCAGAGCCCTGTCAGTGGGAGCCGCTGGCCTGGGGGGTTGGGAGCCTCAGTCCCGGCGGTGTCGTTGGCAGTCATGTTAGTACCACTCTGACCCTCAGTCTCCTCATCTGAAAAGTGAGCAAAACGTAGTCGCCACCTCGTGGGTGGTTGTGAGGAGCAGGTTGCCGGTCAGGATGAAATCCGTGTGCTTCTTGGTGCTCGTTCGCATGGGGAGAAAAGGAGGAAGGTCCAGGCCATCCCAAAAGGTCGGTTTGCGGGTCAAGGGTAAGCCGTCTCCCTTGGATTGGCCCTGCTTCCGGCCCCGGTCAGACCTGCCCTAATTTAACCCCTCCCCTGCCCAGAGTCACCTCCGCAGCTTGGCCAGAGCCCGACCTGGCCCGGCTGGTTTAATTGGGCTCAGCCTGTGTTTTAAGGAGAAAGCAGGCCTCTCCTGGCGCAATCGCGGACGGTCCACCCCCACCCCCACCCCCGGCTTGTCACCGCTGACGCTCTCAGTCGCTCTGACTCACGCGCTCTACGGCTCCAGGTCAGTGGGTCCCCCAGCGTGGTCGGCGCTCGCCCTCCCTGCCCGTGAGTCCGGCTGAGGAACCAGTTACTGGAATGAGCAGCACCGCCAAGGCCCCTCGGGGACCCCCTGTGCTCTGGCCAGCTCGCTCTGCCGCCAGCTTGCTGCGCTGACTCTGGACCCCGTCTCCTGGCACCCGAACATCCTTCCAGTCCCACCTCTCACAAGGTTCACTCTCAAGGTGGCCCTTCCCTCCACCTCCGTCCACCTGGAAAAGTCTCAGGGAAGGACTCTGATTAGTCCTGGTTAGGTCACATGCCCATCCCTGCACCAATCACAGTGGCTAGGAGCAAGGAAAACGGTGATTGGCCAGGACTGGGTCACATGCTCTCCCTTGTTGCCAAGGGGCAAGGGCAAAATACTGGGATTGGCGCTTGCCTCCAGAATCTCAAGGTTGGGGTGGCGGGGAGAAGCCGCTTTCCCAGGTCAGGGATGCAGTTCCACGGGGCACAGAGTGGGGCTGAGTCCAAGGTGGGATCAAGCAGAGTGGGATGGAGCTGGGTGGCCGGGGCCAGCAAGGGGCATGCGTGGGGACCCCCCTTCTGCCACATGTCCAAGGAGAAGGGGTGCAGTGACACCCCCCGTGCAGTCCCTGTGCGGCCGTCCCGGTGCCTCGGGCCTCCCTGCCCTGCCGCCGAAGCACACGTTGCAAACATCTGCCCTGCCGGCTGCTGGGGGTCGCCCTCCTGGGGTTTCCTGCTGCTGACAGGAACCGCTCGCCTTTTTATTACCCGCCGCACACATCTGGGAACACTCTGGGATCAGTCTGGCTGAGCCAGTGGGCTGCAGAGCCGACTCCCGGGCCAAGCGAACGGGGGCGGGCGGCGGGCCGGGGGGTGCGGGGGCCGCGGTGGCGACAGCCCGGGTCTGGGAGCGCCTTCCTCCGGCGCCCCTCCCACGACGCTGCCCCATGTGACCGGGCCTCCTGGATGGCAGCCACAGAGGGGTTGTGTAACCAGGTTTGTCCAGGAGGGAGGGGGCAGCCTGGGCTCAGGGTGCGGTCCCACCAGCACGCCTGGCCTGCCAAATCCGGAAAGCGGCCTCGGGGGTGGCTTCGGGACTGCAGTGGCGGAGGCTTCTCTGATTAGGGGTCGAGGTGCTAAGTTTTCCTTTTCCTCCCTCCCTTTCTTTTCTTTCCTTTCTTCTTTTTCTCTCTTTCTTTCCTTCCTTCTCTTTCTCTTTCTTTTTTCTTTCTTTCCTTCCTTCCTTCTTTCTCTCTCTCTCTTTCTCCTTCCTTCGTTTCTCTCCTTCTTTCTGTCTTTCTTTCTCTTTCTTCTTTTTCTTCCCGGCCGCTCCCTTCTCTTCCCTCCTTTCCCCTCTCCGGGGAGTAACTTTGTCATCTGCCCGAAGAACACGCCCTTAGATCCGCCTCTGAAACGGAGCGGGAAGCGGGCAGCCGAACAGAGAGCACGCGTTCAGACAGCCCTGGCCTTTCTGCTTGGAGCTCACGGGGTGGGGGCGGGAGCTGCCTGGGTCCTTGCCTGCCCCTCTCCAACCTGTGTTGGGTCCCTTGTCCCTGGGGCCGCTTAGAGAGAGTGCTGACCCTTCAGCCTCCAGCTGCAGGCCCCGAGTTTCCTGATGCTCACGGATTGCGGATGGCTGCTTCCGAGGTGAACACGGGTGCAGAAAGGGCAGACCTTTGAACTCGGCTGAGGTGCCACGGAAGCCTTCCGGCTGCAGCTCCAAGCCCACCAGCCCTGGCTTGCCTGGTCCTCTGCCCATCTGTCCATCTATCTGTCTGTCTGTCTATGGTTCCCTCCAACAGCCTGCTGGCCAAGCCCCCACCGGTACCAGGCCACTTTATGTATCATGACATGTTTATTTTGTTCGAAAGCGTCAGCTCTTCTCAAATGAAAAACCTCACCCGGGGAAGCTGGGTGGCCTTAGCGGGGCAGGGGGTGCTGGGCCCCGGTCTCCTCAAAGCCCAGGGCAGCAGAGGAGCTTGAGGTGTCACCAAGGCTCTCAGCGTCTCGGAAGATCGGCCAGGCACAGTCGCTCTGTCCCTTTTGTCGTTCATTCATTCATTTCACGAATATGGACCGAGTCCTTCTGGGCGCCGGTATCCGAATTAGACGGAATGTCCCTGCTTCCTTCATGTTAAAGGAATGTTAGCAACAGAACAAAGCCGAGTAATTAGGAGGACGGGCCTCTGCGGGCACTGGAGCTCGTGGGCCCCAGCTTGAGCCGCTTCAGAGCAGGGCTCTTTTGCCCTGAGCTGGGCAGCAAGAGCAGAGCGGGAGGAAAGCCGCAGGCAGCGGGAGTGGCACAAGCAAAGGCCCCGAGGCGGCTTGCTGGGTTCTAGGATCAGCGCGGAAACCAGCAGAGCTCGAATAGGGAGAGGAAGAAGGGGAGAGAGAGGGTGTGGAGCCTGATACGGGGCTCTGTGGGGCCTGGCCAAGACCTTGGGCTTTGTTCTAAGACCAGCAGAGAAGTCCCTCCTTGGGCCTCGGCAGCTGGGCGTCATGGTCCGTCCGGCTTACATTTTGGGAACGGAGGCCCATTCACCAGGCGAAGGAGAGGATGAGAAGAGGCAGGGAGCGGAGAGCGCGGGCAGGAATCGAGTCGATGGTCATCGTTTAAGCAGAGGTGATGGCGGCATGGACAGGTGCTGCCCTGGACGCGGAGACCGGCAGGCTAAACCTGGAGGGATCAGTGGGTTCTCACCTTCAGAAGGGCCGAGGTAGCAAGGGGAACAGTTAAATGAGCACTTATGATGCAGAGTAAAAAAAAAAAAAACCTAAAATGCAGGGGTGGCGCTGAAGGCCTCCGGAGTCTTTCATGAGCGGGCATTCAACCCCACCTTGGAACAATCACGAGGGCTTCCTGGAGGAGGAGACATCTAAGCTGAAAGTGGAACGATAAGAGCCAGGGGAAAGGGGGTTGGGCAGCGGGAAAGCGCTACTCCAGGTAGTGGGAACAACCTGTGCCAAGGGCTGGAGACCAGAGGAAGCGTGCGTGCTTGAGAACACAAGCAGGACAGCGCTCTCAGGAGCAGAGGTGAGGCTGCGGCACCAGGCAGGGCCCAGCTACGACCGGCCTGAGGTCACCGAGGGCAGAGGACTTTGTTCTGAGGGCCCCAGGGCTACTGGAGGGTTTAAGCCTCACTGTCGCCATCGGTTTTGCAGTTTTGAGGATCCCGGTGGCTGCCGGTGGCCCTGGACCCGGAGAAACAGTGGCAGGGCCCGGCAGTGGCCGTTGTAACTCAGCTGCCCCTCTGAGAATCAGCCTCGGAGCAGCTGAGCTCCCACAGGAAGATGGCAGGTGGCACACATGATGCAGTGCCCTCAGGAGTAAGAGAGATCCAGGTGCAAATCCCAGCCTTGGCTTGGCTGAGGGAGGTGAGGTTCTTTTGGAGGATATTTGCATTTTAAGGAGGCTGGAGTTCTTTGCTTTTTTGTTTTTGTTTTTTTGTCTTTTTAGGGCCGCAGTGTCGGCATATGGAGGTTCCCAGGCTAGGGTTCTAATCGGAGCTATGGCTGCCGGCCTACACCGCAGCCTCAGCAGGGTGGGATCTACACCACGGCTCACGGCAATGCCAGATCCTTAACCCACTGAGCGAGGCCGGGAATCAAACCCACGGCCTCATGGATGCTTAGTTGGATTCATTACTGCTAAGCCACAATAGGAATTCCAACAGGATCTTTTTTAATTAAAAGAAGAAAATGTGGAATATGTGTGACTATTAAGAGCTGCTGTGTGACTAACCAGGCTGAAAAAAATCCCTTAAAAACGTGTAAAGCGGTTCAGAACCTCAGGAGGACGGGCCTGCAGGGCAGCGGCGAGAGGTGGTCGATGACGTGGCCCCCGGGTCATAAAAAGCCATGTTTGGAGAAGCGGACGAAATGGAAGGAGAAACACAACTTACAGGAATTGGGCCCCCGGTATTTATGAGGCTCATCGTTGTCACCCCATAACTACAACATAAGCATTAATGAGCCCATTTAATTCAACATCAGCCTGTCACTCGCCATGGCCTTTCCCAGGGGAAGCGAACGCCACTCGGACCCACTATTGGGGGGACAGAGACACGAATTATTTATTTTTGTTTTCTCTGTAAGGTTGCACCTGTAGCACGCGAAAGCTCCCGGACCAGGGGTCAAATCCCAGTCGTAGCCGCAGCTGCCAGCCTGCACCTGCCGCAGCAACGCCGGGTCCGAGCCGCCTCTGCGACCTACGCTGCACCTTGCAGCAACCCCGGATCCTTCCTTAACCAGCAGAGCGAGGCCGAGGATCGAGCCTGCATCCTCGGGGAGACTGGGGTCCTTAGCCCGCTGAGCCACGGCAGGAGCTCGTCTTTATTGCCATTATTAACACTGCTCCCCTCACTGCCTGATGGGGCGGGGGGCGGCTTGAATCAGGCCCCGAATAAGGCGCGCACCGTGGAGTGGTTCAGGGGTCTCCTCCATTCCTGTCCCGTCGCGCTCTGCCCGTCTCGCCCCCGCCCATCCCTGTCTCCGTCCTCCTCTGTCTCTGCCTCGCCCCCTCCCTCTCCTCTGTTTCCTTCTGGTGTGTTTATTGAAGAAACTGGGTTGTTTGTCTTGGCGAGACTCCCACAATCCTGGAAGTCTATTGCTAAGTGTATGTATTTAGTAATATACATATATATATATATAGGCCATAATATGTATAAAAGTTTAAAACCGCCTGCAGTGTCAGGGCTTGTCGCCTGCTCAAGCTCAGGACCCTGGGCGTTTCGGCCTCGTGCTCTGTGGCGGGGGCCGTTCCGCTGGAGGAAGACTCCGTGCCGGAGTTGGGGGGTGGGCGGCTGGGGCAGCCCCGTAGGGAGAGGGGGGCAGCTAAGAGCCCAGCTGCTCTCCCATGGGTGACAGTGTCGTTGACGTATAACCCCCACGCCGTGCAGTCCCCTCTGGAAAGTATGTGACGCCGTGGTTTCTAATACACGCACAGATCGTACGACTGGCCCTGCTCCCTAATCCCAGAACATTTTCACCAACCCAGAAAGAAATTCCATTTCTGCCGATTCTTCCCCCTTTGCTCGACTCCCCAGCCCTCAGCTACCACTGAGCCACTACTTTCTGTCTCGAGGGGTTTGCCTGTCCTGGTCATTTCACGTGCGTAAAGTCCTCCAGTGCGTGCCCTGTTGCGACCAGCTCCTTTCTCTTGGCGCCACGATATCAAGGTTCATCTGTGTTGGGCTTTCATTTCTTTTTTTTTAAAGCTGAATAACATTCCAGCGTATGAATAGACCATATATATCGATCTTCTCATTCCTGGAGGGACATCTGGCTTGCTCCCACTTTGGGCTATCGTGAGCGATGCTGCTCTGACCAGCCGTGGATAAAATTTTGCACAGATGGATGTTTTTTTACTTCTCTCTGGTGGTCACCTGGGAGTGGAATCGCTGGGTCATATGGTGACTCTATGTGTCACGTTTTGAGGAGCTGCCAGAAGGTGTTCCCAGGCTGCGGGGCCACTTAACAATCCCGTCGGCCAGGTGCAAGGGCCCCAGATTCTCTGCTTTCTAACCAACACTTACTACTCTTTTGGATTCTAGCAGGTAGGAGGTGCTATCTCATTGTGGTTTGCACTCACATGTCCCTAATGCCTAACGGTGTTGAGCGTATTTGCATGTGCTTGTTGGCCATTTGTTTGTCTCCTTTGGAGAACTGTCTATTCGCATCCTTTGCCCATTTAAAAATAAGGACATGTGTCTTCCTGTTGTTGAATTGCAAGCACTCTTTATATATTCTAGATACACAGCCCTTTTCGGATATGAAATTTGCACATAATTTCTCCCCTTCTGTGGGTTGTCTTCACTTTCTGAGTGGTCTCCTCTGGCGTGCAAAAGGTGTTAATTTTGATGAAGTCCAGTCTCTCCATTTCTTGTCCTTTTGGTGTCGTTTTTCTAAGAACCATTAGTTAATCCAAGGCCATGAGGATCTCCTCCTATGTTTTCTTCTAAGAGTTTCGTAGTTTTCGCTCTGACATGTTGGTTTTGATTCATTGTACATAGGTGGTGTGAGGAAAGGTTCCAGCTTTGTGCTTTTGCATGGCGGATGTCCAGTGTCCCATCCCCTTTGGTTGAAAAGACACTCGTCCCCACGAGTGATCTTGTTACCGTCGTCAAAACTCAGTGGACCGTGAACGTGAAGGTTTATTTTTGAACTTCTCATTCTCTTCCACCGATCTCTATGTCTGGCCCCATGCTGGCACTATAGTCTTTTTAAAAATTATTTTATTGAAGTATAGTTGATTTGCAATATATTTATTTCTGCTGCCCAGCAAACTGATTCAGTCATACCTGTATGTAAATTCTTTTCCATGATGGTTTTTCGCAGGATGTTGAACTTGGTTCCCTGTGCTGTACACCAGGACCTTGCTGTTTACCAGCCTATATATACTAGTTTGCATCTGCTAACCCCCAACGCCCAGTCCTTCCCTCCCCCACCCCCTCCCCCTCAGGAACCACAAGTCTGTTCTCTGTGTCTGTCACTCTCTTTCTGTTTCGTAGATTATTTCATTTGCATCATATTTTACTGCCTTTTTTCCCCCCATACCCACGACATCTGGAAATTCCTGGGCCAGGAATCGAACCTGTGCTGTAGTTATCACCTGCATCACACTGTGGCCATGCCAGATCCTTAACTCACTGCACTACAGCTGATCTTCCATTTGTGTCCTATTTCAGATTCCACATATAAGTAATATCACACGGTATTAGTCTTTTTTCTTCTTTGTTTGGTGACTTCTTCCCTCACCCCCCTGGTCTTTCTCTTTCTGCCTCACTTCACTAATTATGAGAAGCTCTGTGTCCACCCATGTTGCTGCAAAGGGCATTATTTCATTCTTTTTCACGACTGCGTAGTGTTCCACCGCGTGTACATACCTCATCTTCTTTGTCCATTTATCTGTTGATGGACACTTAGGTTGTTTCCAGGCTATTGTCAGCAATGCTGCTATGAGCATAGGGGTGCATGTATCATTTCTGAATTGTATTTTGGTCTGGATACACGCCTAGGACAGAACCACACAGCCTTGAGGACGATGGTTTTGTAGAAAGTTTCAAAAACCCGGAAAGTGTCAGTCCTCCAACTTTGTTCTCTTTCAAGACCGCTCTGGAATTTTCCAGATGCAGTTGGCCATTTCCAGGCGAAACTTGCCTTCTCATGCAAGAGGGTGAGCTGGTCAACTTTGAGTTGCTTTCTTTTCTGGAGGATTTAGTGACAAAACCGTCCCTCTCCTCCCACCGTGCCCCAACGGGCACCTCCGGTGAAGAGCGTGGACTGAGGTTGGGTTGGCCTCGCTGACGCCTGGCCCCGCTGCTCATTAGCTTCTAGACCTTGAGCAAGTTACTAGACCTCTCTGTGCATCTCCCAGCTCGGGGGCTCCATATGGGTGACAGACGTCCTATCTCTTGGGGCGGCGGTGAGGACGAAAGAAGCAAACACAGGGAAAGAATTTCACTGCATACACTGAGTGCCCATAGTGAGGAGCTGCCCTGAAGCGCTCACGCTACTTCTTTTCAGTGTTGCAGTGGTCCCGGAAGGCCGAACAGGTTCTCAGCCACACCAGCACACAGGATACTCTTGGGGACTTCTTTTAAAACACACTCCTGGATAAGCAGGAAAGTCCACCTGCGCAGCACGGGGACTCTTTCTCATATCCCAGGAGATGCCATCGCGAGAAAGAACGTGAAAAGCAATATTTATATAACTGAACCACTCTCTGTACAGCAAGAATGAACGCAACATTGTAAATCAACCGTACCTCAATACAATTTTTTTTTTTTGCTTTTCAGGGCCTCAGGTGCGGCATATGGAGGTTCCCAGGCTAGGGGTTGAATTGGATCTACAGCTGCTGGCCTACACCACAGCCACAGGAGTGCGGGATCCAAGCTGTGTCTGTGACCTACACCAGTGCTCACGGCAACACCGGATCCTTAACGGACCGACCGAGGCCAGGGATTGAACCCGCGGCCTCATGAACCCTAGTCAGGCTCGTTAACCACTGAGCCACGAAGGGAACTCCCTCCTAGGAAATTTTAAAGGGAAGTGGGCTAAGGACTTCATTAGATGGGACACAGTCATTTCCCCTTGGCTGGTGAAACACTGGGAAGCCCACCCCCCACGGCCACTTTCGGGAGCTGCCTGCCTCGTGCCGGCAGTGACACGCAGTGAGCTGTGGTCAACAGCACGTAAAATGCGACGACGTGAAGTGAAATGCAAACGGCCTTGCCAGTGAACTTTCAGCAACACAGCGAGCCCCCCTGGGGTGGCCGCACACAGAGACCACCCACGTGGAGCCCGCCACGTGAGCTGCTGTCCCTGGGCCCACGGTGCCCGGATGACAGGGTGGCCCCGAGGACCAAGGAGGTCGCCAGTGGGGCTGTGCCTGGGTTAGTTTCGGGGGCTGCTGTAAATCCCTGCAAAGCCAGTGGCTGGAAACGCTCAGAGGTTCTCTTCTCTTGACGTTCTGGAGGGTCAGAAGCCTCCAGAAGGTGTGGGCGGGGCTGCATTCATTCCGGGGACTCAGGAGGCAGTGGGTTCCCTGCCTTGCCAGCATTCTGGTGGCGCCCCCATTCCTTGGCTTGTGGCCTCTTCCTGTGTCTTCGCAGCCATCAGGGTCATTTTCCATTCTCTCTGTGTGTGGCTCTGCTCCCGTCCCCTCCCCTGCTCTGACGGTGACCCCCCCACCTCCGTCTTCTGAGCACCCCTGGGATGCCCCTGAGCCCCCTGAGAATCCAAGCGCATCTCCCATCTCAAGATCCCCCGGTGACTCCACTTGCCAAGTCCCTTTGCCACGTTAAGGTCCCATATTCACAGGTTTGTGGGGAGGGTGTGGACGGCTTTGGAGCTATTACTCCGTGACTGTGGTTAACACACATTGGTCCCCTCTGACCTGCCAGGCACTCTGCTTTGGTACCTGCCACGTGGCCACCCTCAGGGTGGCGGTGTCCCCATTTCATCGACGGGGCCCCAGAGCATGGCAGAGGCAGGTCCGGGACCAGGCGGGCTGGCTCTCCGGACCGCGCCGTGAGCACCTGCCCTGCGGGAGCCGCTGCCACAGCGGCCAGAGCCCAGGAGCTTCCCGCCCTTAAAGCTGGGGGAGCTGTCACGATGAGACTGAAAAAACCGGGTTGACAGTCGGAGCCGAGATAGCGAGAGAAGCGGTGGCCGCCGTCAGACCCGGAGCGCTGGAGTCGGACAGGAGCCTGGCCGGCCTCCCACTGGTGGAAAGTTCTGAGCGGGCCTTGAATGCCAAGCCTCGGCGTCTAGACTGGCTCCCTCAGGCGGAGGGGAGCCCTCGGAGGTGGGTGAGCAGAGGAGTGACCTGAGAAAGGGGCTGTTAGGAAGGCTGCCTCAGGCTTAAATGCCACCCTCACCCCGGGCAGCCTTCTGTCTCCCTGCTCAGGGTCATGGCCTTCCAGGGGCCACCTGGCCCAGTCCCTTAGAGAAGCACCAGGGCCACCGGCACCTCTTTCCTCTTCCCCGGGGACCCCTCGGTGGCCGGAAGCAACGCATTGTGACGCGGGCCTGCAGGACTTCCTGCAGCGGCCCGGGGCTGCACGGTCTTTGTGAAAACGCTCCCCGGAGAGCCCCGTGCTGCCCGGCCAGGCTCGGGCCCAGGAGGCGGCGGGAGGGCTGTTCGCCGCGGCGCCCGGGGAGGGGGCCTGATGGGAAGCGGACGCTGTCCACTCACTGGGTCGAGGGGGCCCCTAGAGCCCCGTCCACCTGCTTCCTGGGCCCGGGCGTGGGTCACCTCCCAGCACCCTCTGCCGTGGACCCTGTGGTGCCCGGCCACCGGCTCCTGGCCCAGCTGGCCGTCGTCAGTGCCTCTGCTCTTTGCATGCAGCAGTGGCGACGTCCAGGATCTCGGGGACCTTAATGAGGGCCGTGTCCCCCTCCTCGTCAGGGGGCACGACCCCGGCACTGAGGACGCGGATGGGCCGGATGTGAACGGGGACCCAGGCCTCCCCTCCGCCACCCTCTCTGGGGACGGCAGGTCCTGTCACTCCCGGCCCCTAACCGGCCTTTGGCTGAGGCTGGACAGACACTGGCCAAAACAGAATTTTATTTATATCGATGGTGTCCACCCAGCTCGGAGCAGACAGGAGGGGAGCTCAGGAAGCGGGTGCTGGGGGGCGGGGAGGCTGGGGGGTGAAGGGCCTGTCACCCCTGCCGTGACCTGCCCCCTCCCCAGGCGGCTCTGGGACCCGAGCCCTCGGTACCCAGGGGCGCTGCCGCCTCCAGACCCGGCCAAGGCCACACTGCGTTTCCTGTCACCAATGCGTGTCCCTGTGGCCTGGTTCCAGCCAGCCCGATTGTTCCCGTGAGAAGCTTGCTGAGGGGCTGGGGCGGGGGCTGGGCTGGGGTGGGTGTCAGGGACTTGCTTCCTGGAGGACGTGTCCTCTGAGCTCCCGAGTCTCTTTGGTCCTCTGTCCCCCCAGCTCGTACACTTTGTCCCCACTCTGTCCATCCACACCGAGCCCGGCCGGGAAATGGATGTGCTCGGGCTCCCGGGACCCGCGTTCCTGCCGAGCTGAGGTCGGGCCAGGATGCCTCTGTCCGCCTACCAGAGGCTTCCGAGCCCGGCTGTCCTCCTGCGGACCACAGCGAAACCCGGCAGAGCAGATGGGAAGTCCCACTGCGGGACCTCAAGCCCTGTGGCCCTACCTGGAAGGTGTCCCTCCCCCCCGGAGGTGATGCCGGCAGCCGTGGGTCTCCCTGGCTCCGACAGGCCGGAAGGAGGCCGGGCTTCTGTGGCCCATGCTCTCCGTTGCAGGGAATCGGCCACCCCCGGCCCGTGGATCAGGGGCTGTGGGATGGAGGAGGGACAAGGTGTTGGAGGAGGGCCAGTGTTAGCTGAGCACTTACTTGGTGCCACCCTGCGCTGGGCCCCCACGCCTTGCTCAGCCGTCACTGTCCTGGGAGGCAGGTGCTGTTACTGACACATTGCAGGTGGAACACCCAGACTCAGGGAGGGGTTGAGGCTCACCGGAGGTCACCCGGCTGCTCGGGAGGGCCTGGGCTGGGAGCAGGGACATCTGTCTTTACCAGCTGCAAGGGCTCTGTGGATCCTGCTCCTCAGTGTAGGCCCAGGGCTGCCCTTGAGAAGATTCTAGAAAAAAAAAAAAGCTATGCGATAAGTGAGACGATGTTCGTTGCAAGGCGTACCATGTGTGAGATCTCTGACGGTCAATCAGGGGGCACTTCCTGGAAGAGGCAACGTTCTTACGTCAGCCTGAGCCCTGGGAACAGAGCGCCTTGCGTGGAGAGGGTGAGCGCTCCAGGAGCTGCCTGGGCCCAGGCTCAGCAGGGAGGCTGAAGTGGGCTGCCTGCCTGGAACGTGGTGGGCAGACCCCTGGGGCCGCGAGGGTGGCGAGGCCGCGTGCGTTCCGTGTGCTCCGGCTGAGCCCACCCCACGCCGGGTGCCACGGGACAGACAAAGACGCCGAACTCAGGCTTCCTGCCTTTGAGGAAATTCCAGGACGATGCTAGGTGAGATGCAGAGACGTGATAAGCCACTGACCCCGGTGGGCAGGGACTGGAGTGGGGAAGAAGGGAAAAGCACGGCGGTGTCCTGCTGACCAGAGGGGCCGTCCAGGGCCTTCTGAGAGTTCCCTCCGGCTGCTGTGACGAGTGACCACAGATGCAGTTCCCTCTCTGAGCCGGGTCTTTCTGGGCCAACATCAAGTGTGGGCAGGGTCGGTCGCTCCTGGGGGTGCCAGGGGAACCCCATTTTCTTACCCTTTCCCGCTTCTTGAGGCGCCGCGTTCCTTGGCTCCTGGCTCCTCCTCCGTCTTCAGTGCCAACCGTGCAGCATCTTCAAACCCCCCTCTCCGGTTCTGGCCCCCCTGCTCCTCTGTCTTAAGGGCTTGGGGACTGCGCTGGGTCACTCAGATGACCCAGGACCACGTCCCCAGCTCACAGTCCTTCACCCGATCCATCGGCCGAGCCCGTTTTGCCATCCAAGGCCACGTTCGAGTTCAGGACGTGAGCACTCAGGGTTGTCACTACGCCGCTGCCCGTGGGTCAGTATCAAGTTTGGCCTTTTGGGGGCTGGGGATCCAGGACCCCAGGGTCAGAGGAGATGGCAGCACTGAGCTGCTTCCTAAGGGGGCTGGAGGGGGCTGAAGGGCCTCCGAGAATCGTCACGGGCTGTGACCATCACGTGGACAGATGTGGCTGACAGGGGACGGGAAGCCCTGGCCGGGCCTCTTGCTGTTGTGTGGCCCGGGACAGGTCTCTCTACCTCTCTGAGCCTTGCTCTCAGCAGGTGAAGGGTGGAAAGCATGAGAAGCGTTTGCAGATTGCATGATGCAGGGCCCGGCGCACAGGACATGCTCTCCTGCTGTGGCCGCTGACCACGCAGGCATGTCACAGTGGGCCCGGGAGACGGGGACACTGGGTGTGCTGGCCAGGTGGCAGCTCGGTGAAGCGGTCCATCACAGGACCACCCCACGGGCTGAGGAAGTAAAGCGTGTCCCAAGAACGACTCTGATGACAGCACACACCCCAGGGGCCTCGTGGTGGCCCAGGGTAGGTGCCTAATGATGCAGAATGAACAAACAAGAGGACGGGCCGGGGTGGCCAAGGCCCGGAGGGCAGCCGAGCCCCTGCCATCCCAGACGTGCCCCTTCACTGTAAAGGTCCTAGAATCTGATGACTGGCCCAGGGCTGGTCTTGAAGCGGCTGGGCCTGTTCTGGGGAGGGGCGGCCACACCAGCCCCCAGACCTGGGCAGTGACGACAGAGCAGGGCCTCCTGCCCAGAGGCTGCTGTCCAGGGACAGTGCCAGGTGGGCTGGTGCTCCCAGTGGGGGCCACACGGCCAGGGTCAGCAAAGCCTGGAGCCACCAGGCGAGGTGTGATTAGCTGTGGGACAGTGGCTCCAGCCGGAGGTGACCAGAAAGGGGGAGACCCTCCCTCTGAGGCACCTGCAGCCCCCGCAGAGTGACCCCTGAGCGGGACTCACCAGTCCCCCAGGGTCCCCACAGACCTCGGACAGGCCACGGCTCACACCCGGGGGACGCTGATGGTGACAGAGCACCTGGTCTGCGCCAGGCTGGTGCTGGGGCTGGAGAGAGTCCACGCAGCCTGGCGGTTTAGACCCCAGGCCCCAGGGCCAGACGCCGGGGTGTCTGTGTGCCTCTTCGTGTGCCAGCCGCGTGAACTTAATGGCTCTGCGCCTCAGCCTCCCCACCTGACGAGCGGGATGACGGTGCCAGCCTCAGAGGGCCGTGAGGATCGTGCGAGGAGTGGACGCGTGGAACACCCTTCGAGGCGCCCTGCCCCGGGCCCTGGCCAGGTCTTTGCAAGTGTCCGCTGCCTTCGTTCCCCGGGCACGACTTGGCGGTCCCTGCTGTGGCACAGAGCCCGAGGAGAAGGCAGGAGGCAGAGCCCGTGAAGCTGGCCCGCCTCTGTGCCCGCCCCCTGCAGTGCTCTCAGCGCTCCCTGTGTGCCAGCCCAGGGACCGTGCCAGCGGCCTGGGCGGGAGGTGTCCTGCTGACTCCATTTTACAGACGGAGAAAGCGAGGCACAGCCAGGCGGGGAGGCTGGGCGACGCCCCTCGATGTGTCGGTGGTGGAGGCAGGATTTGAACCCAGATACCCTGACTCCAGAGCCCTCCCTTCTTGCCAGTTTCCAGACTGCGTCTCTGGGGAGCCACAGACAGCCGGCGGGCGGGGTTGGGGAGGGACGGGAGTGGAAGCCTGGGTGTGGAGCAGCGTGTCGCCGATGGGCTGGCTGCGGACGTGTGTGTGTGTGTGTGTGTGTGTGTGTGTGTCTGTCTGTCTGTCTGTCTGTGTGTTTTGGGGAGGGGGCTGTGCTCTGGGAGAGCCTGTCCTGCAGCCAGGCAGGAAGGGCTGTGATGGTCTCAGGGAGGGGTGGTTGGAGCTTACGTGCAGCCAGGAGCAAGGTCTCCAGAGAATTTCAAGGTAGATGGTGAGATGTGTCTGTGGCCACCGAGGGCTAAGCACAGGAGCCGTGGCGGAGGCCACCAGAGGTGTCTGGCTGACTACGGACAGAGCGGATCAGGCAGCTGCGAGCCGGTTTCACCGGCTTATTCTTGCTGTGTTTCCCTTACGTCCTCTTTCCGTACGACTCAGAGCAGACTTGGAGTCCCTGGGAACAGTGTGCTGGCCTGGCCTCCGCGAGGGCCTCTTCCTGGTCACCCGGGACCCCCATCAGCCTCGTCCCGCCCCCGCTGGGAGCCCCGGGTCACAAGGACGCAGTGTGCCCTCCCTGTCCCCAAACCTATTAAAATCCAGCCTGAGAGCCCGAGAGGGGCCCAGGGCGCACCCGCCGCTGCATCAGGGCCCCAGGACACGTGTCCCGGGGTGCGGGGCTGGCTGACCGTGCCGGGCACTCGCCTGGCCCTGTGGGCTCGGAAGCGACCCACCCCGGGCTGGTGGCTGACCTTGGGCCAGGCTGGTGGCTGACCTTGGGCGGGTTCCTTAACCTCTCCTGATTTCCTTCTCTGTAAACACAGGGAGATTAATAATAATAAATGTTTAAAGAATCCCATGTGATGCGATTGTTTTGAAGATTTCTTGAAGGTAATGAGCAGTGAAGGTCAGAGCAGCTGCAAGCAGGCTCATTACCATTCTTTCCGGGCGGGGCTCTGCCTGAGGAGCTGGGGAGGCGGAACCGCACGCTGGCCATTCGCGGGTTGACCATGACTTGTTGAGCACCTGTTAGGGGCCAGACCGTCTTCTATCCCTGTGCCTGCGCGTGTCGTCTCATTGACCTGCCCAGAAATCCTGTGAAGTAGCATTGCTGCTATCGGGTTATCCCCAAGTTTTAAAAACAGAGGCAGAATTCACATCGCATGAAATTCGCCTGTTTAGCTATGTCGAAGTGTACAAACCGGGAGTTCCCCTGGTGGCGCAGTGGGTTAAGGAGCCGGCGTTGTCAGTGCTGTGGCTCTGGTTACTGCTGAGGTGTGGGTTTGATCCCCGGCCCGAGTGGTGCAGGAGCAGCCAAAAAAAAAAAAAAAGCAAAACACAGTGTGCAATTTAGTGGCAATTAGTACAGCTACAAGGTTGTGTACCCCTCACCCGGCTAATTTCAGTGCGTTTTCGTCATTCAGGGAGGACGCCGTTAGCCGTTAGCCTCACCCCGATGCCTGTCCCCCACCCTAGGCAACCGCTCGTCTCCTTTCAGTGCCACTGGGCGCACTTGCTCTGGACATTGCGTGTAAACGGGACCCCACGTTTCATGGTGCTTGTGTCTGCCTTCTTTCCCGCTGTGCGTTTTCGTGGCTCTTCCACGCGGTGGCCCATGTCGGGACCTCCAGCTTTTTACGGTTGATTAGGACTCAACTGTGCGGATGGGTCCCATTTTGTTGATGCATCCATCTGCTGATGGATATCCGGATTATTTCTGCTTTTTTTTTTTTTAAGGCTGCACCTTGGCTCGCGTGGTCCCTGTGTTGCCGCGCCTTTGACCCCGCCGGGGCTTGACACATAGTAGGCCAGCTGGAAAGCCAGGCTGCGGGCTGACTGAGGTCTGTGGACGCCCCCCTTACACGGGGCGGTGGGTGGAGGGGGGCAGGTGTGGGACGACTCTGTTTGGAGCCCAAGGCCAAGGCCGCGGGGCTCACTGCCACCCTCCCCGGGGCTGGAGGCAGGTCTCCAGCTGGACCCTGCAGCCTCGCTCTCCGTGCCCTGGCGGAGGACACTCGTGTAAGCCGCAGGGCACCGCCCACGGTTCCTTACTTTTCTCCTGCACACACGGCCACCTCCTCTATGTCGCAGACAATGGCCCCCAGTGGGGTCTCTTGACCCGGGTCCCCAAGCCGATGGGACGCAGACCCAGGACTCAAACCTCGGCCCCAGCACGTTCCCGCCACTCCAGCTCCCTCGCTGTGCGCTGTATCGGCCCCGAGTCCGGGTCTGGGTGTGGGCACCGATGTCGGCCTGGGCTGGGCGCCTGGGGGCACCCGCGGGTTCTGGGTCCTTGCCCGCAGGGGGCCCCAGCCTCCGCTCCAACTGCTTCGCTGGCAAGGGGCCGGTTTGGGTGATGAAGGCGGGGGCTGGGGAGGGCCAGCGCGGGTCTCTGTCTGTGTGTCTCTCTCCTTTTGTCTGTGTGTCTCTGACCCCGTGTCTCTCCGCACGGGAGGGTTTATGTCTGTGTTTCTACGTGTGTGTCTCTCAGGTTTGTCTCTGTGTCTCTGTCTCCCTCTGTCTCTGTCTTTCTCTGTCCCTCTGTCCCTTTTTAGTCTTCCCGGCTCTGCGGGCTCAGACTCTCCCCGTCCCTCCCGCGTCTGGCTTCGTTAGGAAGAAAGCCCTTCTCATCGGGCGGGGACTTGAGGGAGGGGGACAGGCCGGGCCGACCTGGCGCGGCTCCTTCCCAGGCCGGCTCTGGCGCCTCTGGGCCGGCGGGAAGAGGCGCTCGGCCCAGGGAGGCCCGGGCCTGGCAGGCAGGCCTTTCTCGGGCCAGCCCCGCCCCTGCAGCTGGCCCGCTCTCTTCTCAATGTCGCTGAAACTGCTGCTCCCCGGGTGTCCGCCCCGCCTCCGGCACGGGGTGGGGGTGGGGCCTGTCTCCTGTCCCCCCCTCAGCAGCCCCAGCCTGCATGTCCTGCGCCCCTACTGGGAAGGGGTGGCGAGGATGGGGCCCCCCCCAGCTGGTGCTGCCCGTGTCCTCCCGCGCCCGCCAGGGGCCTCTGGTAACACTGGCCATCCTTCCACATTCCAGGCTGTGCGGCTTGTCCCCGGCCGGGATGAGCCGCTAGGAAGCCCTGATGGCTTTGAGGGGCGAGGCCACCGGCAGAACCGGGAGGTCAGAGCCCTCAGGACAGGGCTGGCCCGAGCTGGACTCCAGAGCCACCAGCCCGCCCGGAACGGCCCTCTGTTCGGAAGACAGAGCCCAGTGGGCTAAATGTGGCTTTGGAATCCACCCATCTGTGCTCACAGCCCAGCTCCCTCGTGTCCGTTACCGCACACCTCCAAGTTCAAGGCCATCACCTCCGAGGAGGGCTGAGACCGCAGACGGGGCTCACGGCTGCGCGGACGTCAGTGCTCATTGCCACCGACCACCCTGACGAGAAAAGCTGGCTCTGTCCTTAATGAGAACAGGCCTGTGCTCACGGCCTGCCGGCGGCTCTCCACACAGTGTCCTTCCAACCAGCCCTGTGAAAACCAGCGTGTACTGACGAGCCGCCGCGTGCCCCGGGCTCCAGCCCAGGCTCCTGGGAGTCCTTCAGGGGCAAGTTCCCACCCCGGAGCCTGAACTCCCCACTCGTGTCACCGGGCCACTGTGGTGGAGGGACCCAGCCTGGCGGGAGGAGAACCGGCAGGCAGGGCTGGCTGCCTGGAGGAGAGGGGGGCTGTTAGGGAGCAGAGGGTGGCGCAGGGGAGAACATGCTATAGCTGTGGCTGCTGGCTGGCCTTCTGTCCCCCGTCCCCGTCCCCGTCCCCATGGGTCAGAAGCTGTATGTGTCTCTCCTGGCCTCTGCCTGCAGGCTGGCACCGGACACCGCAAGCCACGGGCTCAGCAGCTGGGAGGGCGACAGCTGGGCCCCGCCCTGGGGACAGGTTCCAGCACGTTCCCTTCCAGGGCGGAGGCAGATTCAGTGAGGAGGAAGGAGGGGGGCCTAGGAGGGCCAATCGGGAAGGGGGGGGCAGCTGGGGATCAGAGTGACCCTGTCCAAGTCTGAGCTTGCCCCGAGCACGCTGGCCAGCAGCTTTGACACGTCCCTCCCCTCATCTGCAGAAGGCAGCGATGCTGAGCACACAGGGTCATCGAGAGAATAAAATAAAAGCGAGTGAGGCCAAAGTCGCCTGGAAGGACTCCACCATCAGCTCTAAGAGGCCGTCGTGGTATTACTCCCACTTTCCAGATGGGAAAGTTGAGGCTCAGAGAAGTTCCGGCATTATCTCCCCCGGTCGGCTGCAGAAGCTTTTTAAGTTGTGGCATCTGTATGGCTAGTTTTCTTGCTGGGTCGATAGGATCCCCGAGGCCTTATTTTTTGCAGCTGGCAGGGAGCCCAAGCTATAAACGGAATCAATGAGCGAATCAATGAATGTTAAGCTGTGTGACCCCAGGCCAGCTCCTTCACCTCTCTGGTCCTGCATTTCCATATCTGTCAGCCCAGAGGTGGGCAGCTCTAAAGGGCTTTTAGGAGAAACTCCAGGAACCCAGTCAAGAGAAATACAGGGCAGGGACTGAGCACGGGAACTTTCCAAGGTGCCTGGTCATTTTTAGCCTCATTCTCAGGGGACAAGTGACCTGAGCTGTGTCCTCGGGCTGGCTCCCTCTCGGTGAGTTCTTTTTCTGGCTGTATGAACTCAGGCCGCGTGTGCAGCCAAAGTTAAACTCGAGAGGGCCGGACACGTGGCCCGGGCGGGGAGCCGGAGCAGATGGCAGGCCACCTGTTGAGGGGTGGCTGCAAATCAGAGGCTCCCGCCCAGCGGCCCCTCTGCCACCCTCGCCCCTCCCTCCCTCCCACCTGCCTTCACATCCTCCCCGCTCTGTGCTGGGTCCCCCCAGGGGCATCCGCAATGGGGGTGCCAGGCCTGGGACCCTCATGGAGAGGGGACCCCCTGAGCCTGGTTCCCTTTAGGGCCTGGTTCCCTGGCCTGGGGGGAGGGGGGGCTGAGCAGACAGGCAAGGGACTGAGCCCACCCTCCCAGAAGACCCCCAGCAGGGCCATGGCCCGGCTGCCTCCGGGTCTCCTGACGCCCCTGGCTCATCACTACCGCCAGAGAGGGGTCGTTACACCAAGTTTTTGCACACTGAAAGATTTTGAAATCCCTGTTATAAACACACACACAAGTTCCTGGTGTTGTCGCTGCTGTGGTGCAGGTTTGATCCTTTGCCTGGGAACTTCCACATGTGGAGGGTGTGGCCAAAAATAAATCGACAGAAGCTTCTTCTTCTTTTTTTTTTAATTCTGCCCTTCAAAATCAAGTTGTATTAAAAAAAAAAAAATCTCAGGCATTGCCTTTGGGGCTCAGCTGTAACGAACCCAATTAGTATCCATGAGGATGCAGATTTGATCCCTGGCCTCACTCAGTGTGTTGAGTATTGAGTTGCTGTGACCTGTGGTGTAGGCCAGCAGCTGCAGCTCTGTTTCAATCCCCAGCCTGGGAACTTCCATATGCCATGGGTGTGGCCCTAAAAAGCCAAAAAAAAAAAAAAAAAAATCACAGAGTTTCCTGGTGGCTTAGTGGGTTAAGGATCCGACATTGTCATGGGTTACTGCTGTGGCATGGGTTCAGTCCCCGGCCCTAGAACTTCCACATGCCAAGGGCACAGCCAAAAAAAAAAAAGCAAAAAGCCGTATATATTCATGGTTCAAGGTAGAAACCTTTGAAAGTACCCATAAGCAAAAAGTAAAAAAACCGTCATCTGAGCTCCAGGTGTTGGGCGAACTCCTCTCTAGCCTCTCTTCCATGACACGTGTATAATTTTTGAGCTCTTCTTTCGCTTGCCCCGTAGGATGTTAATCCCCTGCTCAGTGTGTACCGAGGAGGCTGGAGGATGACTTTTTTTCCGGAGCGTCGCTTCGGATGCCTGCGTCTTTGTACTGGGCTCAGTCCCTCACCTGCAGCCGCAAAGTCGCAGAAGCTGGAAAAAAAACAAGCTTGTCTGTAACTCGTTTGGCCACAAAAATCGGCCTTGAACTGACAAGGCTATTTATAGCCTCCATCGCTTCCTTGTAAGGTGAAGATTCACATATTTTGCTAAAGAAATAACCAGTGGGTTTGTTTGAGGAAGCGCCAGACCCCACTGAGCTGTAAGGGAGTATCAGGCCTAGGTAGCATTTATTTTATTTTATTTTATTGTTTTTGGCAGAGCCTGTAGTGGCATCGGAAATTTCGGGGGCCAGGGCTCAGGCCTGCGCCATAGCAGAGACCCGAGCCATAGCAGTGACAATGCTCGATCCTTAAACCACGGGGCCACCAGGAAATTCCTATATTACTAAAATCCGCAGAAGTCCTAATTCTGGGACGCCTCTGCCGCGCGGAAGTACACTAAGTTTTGACCGTGGATGTGTTCATAGCTGACCTTTGCGGCATATAGCACCTCTCTTCAGGTGCTTTGTGCCTGATACTCATGGCAACAGGGACTGATAAAACCCTAGTGTATGCAGCTTGCAGGTGGGGACACAGAGGCTCGGGGGCGCCCTCTGTGATGGGTCAGGGTTGAACCCAGTTCCTTGGCTGCCAGACTCAAGGACGCCTTGCCCCGCTCTTTCCTGCGATTCAAGACGACACCCCTAGCCGTGTTCTTCAAACTGTGGTTCCGAACCTCCCGCATCGGAATCCCTGGATGATTGTTCCCACAATGCAGGTTCCCAGGCCCAGGAAGTGCTGCAGGCAGCGGCTCACAAGACGGGCTCAGTGCGCTTCTGGGGCTCATCAGGCAGAGCTTCTCGGGGCCTCAGGGATTGGGGTGACGAGCAATGCTGTCCAGCTCCTCCTGGACGCACGCACGGGGGCCCCGGGAGCTCGGCTTTGCCCCTGCCCCCCGCTGCTGGGGGCACAGCAACCCTGCCACCAGCTCAGGGGCCCTGCGTCTCCAGGCAACTCCCGGGCACGCCCTGTTGGCCTCAAAGCCCTGTCTGGGGTGGGCTCCCCCAACCAAAGCCATTTGTCCTGTGACCACCAGGGAGTCACAGAGGCTGCCTGCCCTGCCCGCCTTGGCAGAGCCTGACCTTCCTGCGTATTTCAGGGACTCCGTGCAAGTTCCCGTGTGAGCGCGGCCGATCCGCGCTCTTCTGCTGCTTCCCAGAAGAATGGCTGTGTCTTTTCTCTGAATTCAGCCTGCCCGTCTTCCCTGCCTGCCTTCCTTTTTTTCCGGGAGTAAATCATGCTTTCCTGACACCCATCCGCGCATCCATTCTTCCCCTCTCCAGCATCCATCCAGCCGTCCGTCCATCCGTCTGTCCATCCAGCCATCCTGGCCCCTGGTGAGCACTCAATAAACCATAGCTGAATGAATGAAGGAGGAGTTTCTGCCAGCAATGCATCCAGTAACCTTAAGAAAGAGAGGGAAGATTCCTCTAGAACAAGTGGTTCTGGCTGAATGAGTTCCTCACAGCTCCCCTGGTTCATTCATTCATTCGTTCATTCAGTAAACGTTTATTGCATGCCCCGAGGTGCCAGGCACTATGCCGGGTTCTGGGGCTGGAGATACAGTGTTGAGCAAAAACAGATGCCTGGCCCTAACCCTCCTGGAACTTGCAAATGTGGGGGAGACAGATGTTAATCGAATAACCACACTCATGAATTCCTAATTGCAACCAGCAATAAGTGCCCAGAAGGAAAAGAAATCACCCAGCATATCCCAGAGGCTCCTGAGCGAGGCCAGGGGGGACCGGGAGGGCGCCTGTGGGATCTGGATCCTCGGGCAGGAACGGCAGGGTGGGCCACCGGCCCCGCCAGGAAAGGGCCGTTTGTCAGGTGGCTCTAAGACGGGGAATGAAATAAAAGGACCTGGTTGCAAGAGGGTAAGCAGTTGAAAGAGCAAAGAGGGGAGACTGCGAACAGCAGAAAGCGGCCGGCACCCCTGGGCTGGGCGGAAAAGGAGAGGTGGCTGCTGGAGCGGCTGCGGGAGCCACAGAGGAAGCTCGGCCATTTCTAGAGACGTTGTCCAAAGGGGGAGGGGAGGGGGGAGAAGGTGGGGGGAGAGGTGGAGATGGGGCAGGGTGGAGCCCAGAGAGCAAAAAATAACCCTGGTTTCTCCCGCCCACCGCCCTTGGTTCTGTCCGCAGTGACTCCCCTGGCTGAGCCCGCAGGGAGGGCCACCGCTAGGGGACCCCTGCGATGTGGGGCCGGGGCCGGCCTGCAGAGCAGAGGAAGGCGGCCGGGTGGCTTCTGTCTGGTACAGGCACGGATCAGACAGGCACGGAGCGCAGGGAATCGGGTTCCAGTCCATCAAAAGAGCAGGTGCAAAGGCCCTGAGATGCAGGGCGCACAGGGCCTCTTGGGAAGGCCCAGAGGTCCTGGGGTCTCCTGGAGACTCGGGCAGGGCCCGAAACGAGGAGCTCAGTCTTCGCCTGAGAGCCGTGAAGCGTGAGGGTTTCAGGCAGGAGGGAGACCAGGGCCAGATCTGCGCTTTTGAACAAAAGCTCCTGGGGGCGGATTAGGTGTGAGGCGCCCCCAGGGGAAGCAGGTGGGGCCCCGTCGCTGCCCTGCAAACCCACCCCTGGCTCCCAGCGACCCCCCCTTATTCCTCCCTCCCCACCCCGGACTCTGGTCCTGCATGCCTGCAGCTGCGGGAGAACTCCAGCTTCTTATAATCGGGTGGCCGCCTCCTTCATCTGCTCCCCCCACACAAAGCCCCTGATCAGCCAGCCTCGTCCAGCCCCGCCCCCTCCTCTAAGCCCCGCCCCCCAGCTACCCGCAGCCTGGCCTGGGCTGCCCGCCACCGCGGCACCTGTTCTCGCGGCTGTTTTTCGCGGCTCAGCTTTCAGGTCTGATGAATACCGATGGCCAAACAGGGTCCTGGTTGGTCCCACTGGGAAACTGTTTTCCTGGAAGGGGCATGGAGGTGCCTGGCGGGAGTCACAGTGGGACACCCGGGCCTGACTCCTGGCTTCCTCGCCTGCCCCGCCCCCACTGGAGGGTGGGGAGCAGGCTGGAGCCCCCGGAGGCCAGATTTGTTCTGGTTCTCTCTGAAGCCTGGAACCGGTCACCACACGAGCTGAGATTTGGGGTCCCCAAGGAGAGATAGACGGAGCAGATGCAGCCAGGAAGAAGTTCTTGAGCAACCGGGCGAGGGCACCTTGGCCTCAAATCCACGAAGCCCCATTTTCCAAAGGGTGAGACAACCTCGGGCTGAGAAATCCGCCCTGTGACCCTGTCTGTGACCTTGAACCATATATGATGCCCGGGGACTTGGATCCTCCACCTGTAAATAAACGGGGTGGGCCGGAGAGGGTGCACAGCCTCAACTCTTTCCCAAAATATGTGCTTCGGAAGCATCCACTTCTTGGCAGCGGGAACTGTCGGGGGAGCTATGGTGTGCCGGGGGGTGGCGGGCGGAAATGGACCCGTGTGCAAAGCCTGCTGAGCAAAGCCACTTCTGCATTCAGGGATGGTTTGATCCCCTCTCCCCAGCCCCCGCCAGGCAAGGAGGGGCGGTAGGCGGGGTTATTCCCCAGAGTCATACGGGCTAAGGGAATACGGCTCAGAAGTTCCGCTGCTGGCCCAAGGCCGTGTAGAGAATACGTGGCAGGGCTGGGATTTCTGTCCAGATGTTGAAAGCCACGGGCAGCGTACCGCAGTCTTGAAGAGTGTGGGCTCTGGCGCTGCAGAGCCTGGGTTCGAATTCCAGCTCAGTCCCTTGGAAGCTGTGTGATTTGGGGCAACACCCAGCTTCTCTGGGCTTCAGTCTCCTCATCTGTGAGGCTGAAATAACGCCGGTGCCTCTGCCTCGCGGGGGCCTTGGAAGAATTCAATGAGAGGACACACGGATTTAGAGCAGAGCGGGGCTGGCTGTGGGTCAGGGACCGCCTCCCTCCGGGACCCGCACTGTCGCGTTTGCTCGGACCCTGCAGCGTCTGACCCGGCCCTCGGATGGGCAGGCGCTCAAGCAGTGCACTCCGAGTCGGGACCCAGAGTGGGAACCGGGGACTGTAAGTCACTGTTCCTGGTGAGCACTGTCCTCGCGACAGCTGGAATGTTCTAAATCATTCTAAGACTTGGGCAGATTGGAATTTTAAAATGTGTTTCCCCTTTTAGAGTGAGCCATGCCTGAGTATTTCTGGCCTGTGAAAGGAACACAGTTTGAGAGCCAGGGCAGGGAAACCGCGCGTGTTCCTACAGCCCAAAGAAAATACCAGCTACCAAGCCCTTTTCCTCTGTGGCCATGTGGGCGGCCGGGGGGCTGCTGGGGTGGGCAGGGGGCGGGTGCGCTGCGGGGAGACGGCAGCCCCCGCAGGGTCGGGCCGGTGGGTGGGCAGCTGAGAGCAGGGCTTGGGAACCGGGGAATCCTGGGAATTCCACCAGCCACCCCGACGGCGGTTTCAAATAGTTTAAAGCATCTGCCTACCTGGAGATCAGCAACTCAGAGAAACACCTCATGTGTGTTCAACCAAACTCGTGAACAGAAATGTTCAGAGAAATGGTGTTCGCCTTAGCCTAAAGCGGGAACTACCCAAAGGCCAATCACCAGTGTGGGATGGATGAATAAATTAGGGTGTATTCATCTCCAGAATCCTACAAAGCAGCGGGAAAATATTGGGTACTCCAAGGTGCAAAAATAGAGGAGAATTTCACAGACACAATACAGAGTCACGAGCCAGACACACAGAGTACGTATCATATACTGCTTAAAACACAGTCTGTGCTGCCACAGGCTCCAGCAGCGGGTGAACCCTGAAAATATCAGGTTAAGTTAAGCCAGTCCCCAAAAGATTACCTATTATGTGATGCCACTGATATGAAATCTCCAGAGCGGGCGGATCCACAGAGGCAGAAACTAGAGGGGGACTGGGAGGTGACAGCTCATGGATACGGGGTTTCTTGGGGCGACGAAAATGTCATAAAATCGATTTTGGGTGAGAGTTGCACACCTCTAAACTGGCTGAAAGCCACTGAACTGTCTGCCATTGAATGTGGTGGATTGTGGGGCGTGTGAATTACATCTCAGTAAAGCTGCTGGAAAATAATAAACAGTTTGAAGTTAGAAGCCAAGACGCCTGGATTCCGGGCTGATGGGGTTAATGCCTGAACGAGGATGCAAGGGGGCTGCTGGGAGGCTGGACCAGCCTCATTTCTGGGTCCCGATTACACAGAGGCACTCAATTTGTGGAAATTCCGCCAGCAGTACCTAGATGCCCATGTCTCCGGTGTCTCTATGTAAAAGCCTCATGAGGAGTTCCCTGGTGGCTCAGCAGGTTAAGGATCCAGCATCATTACCGCTGTGGCTCAGGTTACTCCTGTGGCTCGGGTTTGACCAGGAAATTTTGGATGCAGTAGATGGGGCCAAAAAAAAAAAAAAAAAAACCTGGTGAAAGATTTTAAAAAATCACTGCACCCAGTTTAGCATTGGACACGCATTTCAATCCGGCTTTATACCCCATCAGTGAGTCCAGCATCAACCAACAGAAGAAAGACCAGGGCAGGCAGGCTCCAGTGGCAGGGGTGCTCAGTGACTCAGCAGAACAGCTGGAAGGGCGCTGTGGCTGCTGGCTACCCAGCCCCTCCTCTTAGCCGGCGCTGGACCCGGCCACAGCCCCGCCTGAGAGCCTGGGCACCTGAGGGTCATAGGCCACTGGGCTGGGATGTGGCTGCTCTTGGAGCCACGGGCAGGACTCGAAGGTGTCCGGCAAGCCCTACCATTAAGCTCCCTGGCAGGACCCAAGTAGGGACAAGACTCGGAGGAGGCTGGCCCAGCGGGACAGGAACTGGGCACACAGCAGGGCGGATTAGAGAAAGGCTCTTGGGCCAGACTGCCTGGCTTTGAATCCAGCCCTGCCAGCTCAGCTCTGTGACCTTGGGGACCTGTGTTCACTATTCAGAGCCTCAGTGTCTCGGTCAGTAAAATCAAGTCAACAATTATGCCTGTTTTTTTTTTTTTTGAGTTCCTGTTGTAACTCAGCGGTATTGAATCCAGCTGGTATCCATGAGGACGCAGGTTCGATCCCTGGCCCTGCTCAGTGGGTTAAGGATCCAGCATTGCCGTGAGCTGTGGTGTAGGTTGCAAACGTGGCTCGGATCCCACATTGCTGTGGCTGTGGCATAGGCTGGCGGCTACAGCTCCTGTTAGACCCCTAGCCTGGGAACCTCCATATGCCGCGGGTGCAGCCCTAAAAAGATAAAAACCAAATAACAGTAATGCCTGTTTTTCAGGCTGTTGTGAGATTTAACTAGATGATGACGGATGCTCTGAACATAGCACCTTGCACTTCGGCAGCATCCAGTAAAACTTAGCTACCACCCGTGCCCACTAGAGGACATGGACTGGTTCGTATTGAGCGCCTACTGTGTGCCTGGTGCTCTTAAGGCTCTTTGAACTCGCTATGGTTTCCCTTTTTTTCCACCCACCTCCCTCCAGTTCCCTACCTGAGCCTCCCAGTTTGGAGGCTGGGAACTAACCACGTGAATGATGGCTGTGGATTTCGTGCTGCTGTTGAGAAGCCAGCAGGAAGGGAGTCTCTGGGTCCTGTCCAGATTTATGTGGGGTGTTTGTCCCGTCGTCCCCGGTGGCAGGTCCACCTTGGTGATCATTGGTCAAAGGAGTTTTACGAGGCCCTGAAGTTCACGGCAACATCTCGGGTTCCGAGATGGGGGGAGGGGCTGGGTTGTTTTTGCTTCTTGATTTTTTTTTTTTCCAGTTTCATGGGAGCAAGGCAAGATTTCAGGGGGGATCTAATTCTGTTCTTAGACTCCAAACTGCATGCTCCGATTCTTATTTCTGTAATACATGAGGTAATTAAAAAAAAAAAATTCATGTATTTATTTTGCCATGGCAGGCAGAGGCTTGATGTGGGATCTCAGTTCGCAGACCAGGGATTGAACCCGGGCTGCAGCAATGAAAGCGCCAAGTCCTAACCACTAGACCACCAGGGAACTCTCAAGCAGTGACTTTTTTTTTTTTTAATAAATAACAAAAACATTTTGCAGCTTTTGAAATGCTCCCAGCACAGGCTGTCTTGGGCCCTAGAGATGGAAGGTGGTCCTCCTGTTGCTCCTGTGTTTGAAAACAGAAGGGACGCTCAGCCGGGGTCACCGAACAAACCATGTGTTTTTAATGTTTATATTGAGCAAATCAGCCCAACTCATACATACATATGCAAGGAAATTTCACCGGCTCCGGCAGCTGGGGGCTTAGCCAGGTCCCGGGAACCGTGCCCTTAAGCCTTGGTTTCTCCATCTCTCAGATGGAGCTGGAACTCCAGCTTTGCCCCCCCGGTTGGCTGGGTCATGCTGGTTAACGGGTGTGAGACAGCTCATAAGCCCAAGGCCTCCATAAATCCCAGGGATTTTTTTTTTTTTTTTATTGTTAACGGTTGCATTCCTTCTAAGGAGGAGATGTTTTGCCCGTGGCCTGCCATGTCTGATGCGCCTTCTGAGCACGGGGGGCGACGTGTTGGTTTCATTCTTAGGAGGGAAAAAAAATGAAAAAAAAAAAAAATAGGACAGTCAGATGACACATTTTGTTTCTCTGGTCCTCAGCGAGCCAGAGGCCAAACACACAGCACACTCGTAGCCTCTAAAAGAGGAACCGGGGACCAGCCTCCGAAGGTAAACGGATCCATAAACAACAGAAGGGAGCAGTGTGGAGGGAGGAGGAAACGGGTGAGGGTGCCAGTGATAAGGGAAGTCAGGTGACGGGGTCAGGGAAAGCTGGGGGCACGTGGAAGCGTTTGGTCTGAATCACTGAAAGACTGGAAGCCGGCGGGGAGCAGCCAGGCAAGGCTGGAACTTGGAAAGCGTGGCGAGGTTTTGGACGGAGTCTGGCAAGCCCCATTCCAGCGCAGATCAGGCCCCAGCCGTGTCCCTGGCCCTGCGACGCTGTGGGACGGCGCAGGGGAAGCCACCCAGAGGCAGACACACAAAATGGACTGTGTGATCGGTGCCCGGAGCCTGGAAACCCGCTCCCCCCCGCAGCGCGAGGGCAGATTCCTGCGGTTTCCGGGCCAAGGCGACCCTCCAGGAAGCCGCAAATTTGCCATGTGCCCAGATGTTCCGCGCCGACGGCCTTCTGGTCTCCTCCAGCCCCAGGGTGGGGGTTTTCTGCCCATTCACAGGGGCTGCCTGTGAGCCTCGGTCGTGGCTTTTCAAGCCCATCAGAGTCAGGTCCTAGGAAGGAGGATGGAGAGAGCGGGGCAGCGGTCCGTGCGTCCGGGAGGAGCCCGGCACCCTCTCTCCAGCAGCGGGGAGGGCCGAGCGGCTTGGGGTGGCCTGGAGGCCGTGGCTCCGCCGTGAAGTTGGGACAAATGAACCCTGAGGTTTCGCCTCACCTCGGGCAGGCTCTCAGGCCGTTTGTGTCTCAGGCTCGTTAGGTGTGAAACTGGGGACGTGTGTGAGGACACGTGGGCATCACAGCGCTCGGGGCAAAGCTAATGGCCAACACGGGGTTCCCGTCGTGGCGCAGCAGAAATGATCCCGACTAGGAACCACGAGGTTGCGGGTTCGATCCCTGGCCTTGCTCAGTGGGTTAAGGACCCGGCGTTGCCGTGAGGTGTAAATCGCAGACTCGGCTCGGATCCCGTGTTGCTGTGGCTGTGGTGTAGACCAGCGGCTACAGCTCTGATTAGACCCCTAGCCTGGGAACCTCCATATGCTGCAGGTGAGGCCCTAAAAAGACAAAAAAAAAAAAAAAAAAGGCTACTTGCTAACAAAGCCAGGGAGCAACAGAGGCACTCGCCTGGGCTGAGCCCCAGCTCCAGTCCCTGTGTGACCTCAGGCCTTCACTTCCCTCCTCTGGCTCCTCACCTGGAAACTGAGGACATCACAGAACCCACCGCGCCAGCTTGTTGCAAAAATTCGGCCAGTTTGCGTCTGTGTGGGACAGGGACCTGTGTGTGTTCAACACTCAACCCCTGCACACAAGCTTTACGGTGACTTCTGCGTCCCCAGGGTGCTGGGCCATCTCTGTTCTTCTTCCTCCCAGCCCATGTGCCATTTCCTTATCCCTGCTTTACAGACGGGGCAGCCGAGGCTCAGAGGGGTTAAGCAGCAGCCCAAGGCCACACAGCGGGCGAGTGGCAGAGCTGTGGTGTTGACCTGGTGTGTCAAGCTGTGACGGCAGCCCCACCCCTGTGATCCACCCACAAGGGACCAGCTGTTGACACCTGCCTTCCTCCTCCTCTGATCTGCGTGCACCTGCCCCCTGGCTCCTGAGATGTGTGCCAGGGGACTTTCCTGAGTCACCAAACATCCGGCGGCCGTCTCTGTCCTCTCACCCTGGCCTGCTTTATATATACACAAAGGCACACGCACGAACACACGCATACATAGCTGTGCACAGGGATGCACGCACACACACACACACACATGCATACACACAATCTACACACAAACACAACGTACACACTAATACATGCACACAAAACACACACGTGAACGCACGCACACATACACACTAACATATGCACACTCCTGTGAATGCGTGCACGCGTGTACCTACTAACAGATGGCATACACACCTGCACACGCCAACACGATGAATACTCATGCCAACACACGCACACACACGCTTTCGCACACACACGTGGCACATACTCGGGACAGTCTCTGGATGATTCCAGCTCAGCCAAGAAAACTCCACCTCCCTCTTAGTCCTGTCACCCCCGTGGGCTCCTGCCTCGCACTGTGTGTCAGACTGTGTGCGACCTGATCCCAGTGCCCCTCACACCGTGCAGTGTAGACAGGCAGTGGCAGAATCTCCTCAATTACCGGACAGGGCCAGGAAGGACACACACACACACACACACACACACACACACACTGTTGCCCACCGTGTGCCAGGCCTCTGTGCTCCAAGCCAAAAAGTCCACTGAGGATCACGACCCATTTCACAGGGCAGAAGACTGAGGCTTAGGCAGCTAAGAGGTCTGCCAGGGCTCACACAGCTCGAGAGGATGAGACAGGATGGGGACCCAGGGGCGTGGGCCCTGGGCAGTGAGCCAGGTCCCGGTTATATGCGGTGAGCGAGACAGACCTGGTAACCCCAGGATGGAGCACCTGGGCTCCTGGGGGGCCGGGCAGGCAGTGGCCCACAGAAAAAGAAACATGATCAATAGCAAATTGCTAGGCCAGCGAGCTGAGACCAAGAATAGCACAGACACCCACCTTAGAAGAAGGAAGCAGGGAATATTCTGGGGAAGACACTGCAGCCAAGCCCATAAAGATGAGGGCAGCTGGCTTCACAGAGACAGCCTGGAAAGGTGTTTGAAACAGAAGGAACAGCATGTGCCAAGCCTTAAGGGACCCACGTGTAAACGCACAGTGGACCTGCGTTTCCAGAGCCTGGACTGTTTTACCAGAAGCCTCTTGGCCTGTGTGGGGCCCAGAGCTGGGCCAGGACAGAATTAAACAGACTTCACCCTTTCAAGTGTTCCTAATCGGACCCCCTCCTCTCAGCAGGTATTAAAAACGCCAGAGGCAGGGAAAACCCCTCACCCTGCCGCCAGCATTCCTTAGGGACAGTTTTGCTGACACAGCTTTTTTCTGGCCTGGCTGGGAACCCTCAGCCCCGGGTATCAGGCCATGACCATGACGGTGACTTTCCTGTTGACCCCTGGACGTGGCCCCTGGAATTTCTTCCGGGGGTTCCAAAGAGGTGGCCCTTTTCTCTTGTTCTGTTTATTTACGGTGCGTGCCAAGAGGAAGCCAGAGTCCCACAGCACACAGGGGCCAAGCTGGCACCTTTGTCCCCAGGCTGACTCTGGGCTCCAGCTGGCAGGCTGGGACAGCTGTTAACTGCTCAGAAACTGGAGACTCACAGAATTTTGAAGCTTGAAGGGCTGAGCATTCTGTAGATCAGAAACGGGAGACCTGGAGAGGCCCAGGTTTGCACGAGGCCTCCCAGCCAGAGCCAGGGCAGCAGGGAGGACGCAGAGGTCCTGGCCGTGTCCCCTGCTGTGGACAGTCTCCTTCAGCAGATGGGTGACGGCGACCAGATGTTTGTTTAGTGAGGCTGTACAGCCAGGGAGTTCAGAACAGGGGCCTGGAGCCGGCTGCCCGGGTCTGAATCCCAGCTCCACCCCTTCTGCAGAGTCTCTTAATGCTCGCTGCCTCCTCATTCTCCTCTGTACAATGGGCTGCTCGTGGCACTTAACCCAGAGTTACTGGAAAGTGCGAGTGGATGTGTATAAAGTGCTTAGACTCTGCACCCGGCACACGCTAAGGTCTCTCTCTGTGTGTTTAATAAATCCGTGTATCTATATGTATGGCATGGAAACAGTTCATCCCCTGAAAGGGCCCAGAGTTGTTGAGTCATCGCCCTGGAACACACAGCCTAGACACACAGGACCCTTTTCGCCCCTGGCCAGCAGTGGGGCGGGGCGTAGCAGGCTGCGTCTGGCCCCAGGATGCCCGGTGCATTCACCAGGGAACAGGGGTCGGGGGTGGGGGTGGGGTGGGGGGGGAGTCCCTCTTGCCTCTGTCACCAAAGTTAGAACCCCGGGCCCTGAAAGGTACCCCAATCCACGACTCCTCAGGGCTGTAAAGGGCCCTTTAGAACGGGAGGGGGGGTGCTGGGACCCTTTAGAACCGGGAGAGGGCCGCAGCACCCCCAGCTCCCTGGGCAGCCGCCCTACTCCGGAGAGCGGCCCTCTTCGGCTCCTCCGGCGTCCTGCTTGACCTTTACTTAAAGTAAAGACCAGCTCTAGCGGCCGATGGGTTTTCGCGGGTCCCCGAGGAGACCCTTCAGACGGCCTCCAGCCTAGCGCGCTGGAGAGAGCCCCTAATTGGGGCAATGAATCATAGAGAGCGGCTCCCGGCTGGACACAAAATAGATAGAGGAGCCGGCAAGCTATTGTGCGCAGTTTGGGACGCGGGGGGGCGCTGGGGGGGAGGAGGAGGAGGAGGAGGGCGGGTGGAGGAGAGGGGGGAGGGGGAGGGGGAGGGATTCCCCCGCCCGCCGCGCTCCCGCCCTCCCGCCCTCCTGCTCCCCTCCTCCCTCCGCGCCGCCCGCCGCCCCACCTCCCTCCTCCCCAATTAAATGACCCAACGCTTTGGCAGGCGCCAGAGCTCGCACATGCGGCTGCCGCTCCAGCCGCCCGGGGCCCGCCGCCGCCGCCGCCGCCGCGTTCCGGGCGCGCTCGCCGCGGCGCCGCCGGGGGCTCGGCCGGCCGGGGGGGGCGCCCCTGCGAGCGGCCGATCGCCCGCGCCCGCGCCGGCCGCCCGCCGCCAAACTTTGCGGCGCGCACACATGCTCCAAGTTGGGCGCGGCGGCGGCGGCGGGCGGTGAGAGCGGCCCGGGGCGCGCGGGGGCCGGCGCGGCGCGGCCATGAGCGGGCGGCCGGCGCCGGTCTCCCGCAAGCAGCGGCTCATGGCAGCCGTGGGCGAGCGGGCGGCGGGCGGCGGCGGCGGCGGCAGCGGCAGCGGCAGCGGCAGCGGCGGCGCGCCGCTCTCCTGCTTCATCTGCGGCGGCGGCATCGGGCGCGGCAAGGAGCTGAAGCTGCAGGTGAAGCAGCCGGCGGCGGCGGCGGCGGGCGCGGGTTCCCCGGCGCAGCCCTTCTTCCCGTTCCTGCAGCAGCAGGAGCCGGCGCCCGGAGCGCGCGAGCTGTCCCCGGCCGACGGCTGCGTGCTGGTGTGCGCCGTGTGCCGCTGCTTCCTGGGCGAGCAGTGGGCCGCCTTCGAGCGCGCCCGCACGCCCGTGGACAAGCGCATGTACTGGCTCAAGCGGCCCCACCAGTGCGACGCGGGCGCGGGCGGGCGCCGCGGGGGCGCCGGGGCCCCCCGCGAGTGGAACGTCGCCTACGCGCTGGGCGGCGCGGCAGACGACGACGAGGACGCAGGCGGCGGCCCCGGGCCCCGCGCGGCCGCCGAGGAGCCTAGAGATTCCGAGCTGTCGGAACTGTCGGACACAGACCCCTTCTCCGAGCCCGACCCCGCCGCGCGCGACGCCGCCAGTCCCCGCCAGGACGGGGCGCCAGCGGTGCGGGCCGCCCCCGGGCCCGGGCCAGGCGGGGGCCGCTGCCCGGAGTGGAGGCCGGCGCCGGGACCGCCTCCGGGACAGGGCGCGCAGACCCCCACGCCGGGGGACCTGGAGGACGACGGGCTTCCCTCGAAGCTCCACGTGGACGGGGAGCCCAGGGCCGGCATCCGGCGCGGACGGAAGGGCACTGGGAGGCACTGGGCCCCAGAGGCCCGGGCCAGCGTCCTGAGGGGCATTCAGGACCCTTGGCAAGGGCCTCTGGCCCAAGGCGCCCCTTTGGGCAGGGCCGCCAAGACCGCCGAGAGCAAAGCCCTGGGGGAGACGCGCGTGTCTGAGGACAGCGACATCGACATCACCAGCGAGGAGGAGGACCGCAGGGAGCAGCCTCTCCCAGGCCCCTGCTGCCCCAGAGACAGGGAAGCCGCTGGCGGTGGCCGTGCCCCCCGCGCTCCCCTGGAGAGCCGGGCCGCACCACCAGAGGGCCTTTGCTGCTACATCTGCGGGTCCGCGCTGTCCCCGGCCTCGCAGCACCAGATCCACGTGCAGAAGCAGGAGAAGCTGGCTCAGGCCCCCTTCTTCCCCTTCCTGTGGCTGCACAGCCCGCCCCCTGGGGCGCAGCCCATCAGCGAGGGTGGCAGCACCCTGGTGTGCCCTTGCTGCTTCTCCTCCCTCATGCAGCAGTGGCAGAGCTTCGAGCTGGCCAGTGTGCCAGTCCTGCAGCGACTCTACGTGGTGCCCCTGAACAGCCACGCGCCGGGCATGGCCTCCAAGGGCAAGAGGCTCCCCAGGGAAGAGGGCCCGCCTGCCGGGGCCCTGCCGGAGGCCTGCTATCTCTGCGGCGAGGACTGTAGGCAGGAGGCGCGGGCCGTGGCCTCCAGGATCCTCAACGGCAACGCCCGGGGCTCCATGCACTTCCCCTTTCTCAGCCTCCTGCCCTGCCCGCCCAACGCCCAGGGCCCCAACAAGCGCTGTGAGGTCCGCAGCTGCCCCAAGTGCTTCAGCATCCTGGAGGACGTGTGGGCTCTGTACCGGGCCTGCCAGAACGAGGAGCTCATCACCTCCGTGCAGGGCTTCCTGGGCAGGTACCACCAGGCCTTCTCTGTCTCAGACCCTGCGCTCTCCGAGCCGCCCGCCCCGGCCCAGGGCTGCCCGGCCTCCGTCTGCTACATCTGCGGGGCCGAGCTGGGCCCCGGGAAGGAGTTCCAGCTCAACGTGAACCCCTCCGGCCGCCTGGGCGAGAAGGAGCCCTTTTTCCCCTTCCTCACCGTCTACCCGCCCGCCCCGCGCGCCCGGCCCGCCGACTCCACCGGCCTGGTGGCCACCTGCGTGCTCTGCTACCATGACCTGCTGGGCCAGTGGCTGCAGCACGAGGCCCGCGGCGCCCACCACGCCCTCAGCCCCTGGTCTCGGCAGTACCAAGTGGAGATGTTCGTGTGCTTCTTCTGCCAGCAGGAGAAGAAGCGGTGTCTCGGGCTGAGGGCCGTGCGGGTGGCCCGGCTGCCCGTGTTTCTGTATACCCTGCGAGCCAGCCACAGCCTTCTCGTGGACGATGGGCGACAGCTGATCATCGGCGCCTGCGCGGAGTGTGGGACCCTGGTCTGTGCTGGGCAAGGGCTCACCCGCCAGGGACCCATGGGCTGGAGCTCCCCAGGGGCAGCGGCAAGGAAGGTAAGCAGCTCCCTTCTCATGTCGTTCTCTGCAATCTGAGCAGGGAAGGAAGTGAAGCTGTTTTCTGTTCCTCTGCTGGAGAGGAGTTCATACCCTGTGTGGTCCGGCTGGAGGTACCCTCCCCGGGTCGCCCGGCTGGGGCTCGGTGAGTGCGCCGGCCTGGTGCGACAGGCCAGAGGGGTTGGGAGGCCAGGAGTGGCCTCGTGGAAGAATAGGGCACTACTGAAAGCAGCAGGCATGAGCCTGAACTTGAGTGTGTTTGCGGCGGAATCTATCAAACAGAGGAAGTTTGGGGCACGTCTGTCATCCGCCCGGTAACATTGGTAATTAGTCCAGCCACGCAGGTCACCGAGAGGTCTCGGCACTTAGCCGGTTTGAAACACATCGGAGGTGGAAGTTCCTCTTTGCTCTCACTCCCGCTCAGCGTAGCTTTTCCAGAATTTTCCACCCAAGTTCACACTTTCCCTCTGAGGCTCTCTGGTTGCTTAAGAGCAGATGGAGACAGATTTCCAGACGTGGGGGCTTGGGACCCGGGGGACGGTGGCCGAAACAGACGGTTCCTCCCGTTGGGAAGAGAGTCTTTCTTCTCTGCAAGTCAGCTGTGCAGGGCGAGGGTGGGAGGCCCGGCGTGCGCCCTGTTTATAAGGCCTCCCTCCCTTCACGCTGCCTGCCCAGGAGGAGCCAGACGGGGCTCGGTTCACTTTGGATCCGGCTTGGCAACGGCTGAGGCCAGAACGGCCTCCGCGGGTCTGGGAAAGCGACCTGTGACCCCCGTCACGGCTGCCACGGGGGCTGTGAATCCTCATTTCCACCAAAACCCATGACACTGGCTTGTTTCAATCAGCCGCCTGTAGTGGTGGCCGCCGGGAGGGGCTGGCCGAGGGACGCGCGAACGGGGAAGCTGTCCCCCGTAGTCCACGAGTGGTGGTTCCGTCCTGATCCTGCCTCCCGCGGGTACCTGCGTGCGCGGGGCTCCTGGGGCGCGGGTTCCCCCACCGTCAGCGCGTCTGCCCGGGGTTTCTTCCATGTCACTCTCCTCTTCGAACTTTGGACTGTCGTCCGGGGCTTTGGTCTGCTTTGGGGGCTTTTGTCTGTGGATGGGCTCTCGTCTTTAAACATGAGTGTGTCTGTTCCCCCTGCCCCCACCGCCACGCGCAGCGCAGATGCTGAACCCCTCATTTGAGGTGGCCGGCAGTTCAGCCCGCAGGTCTGGCGCTGGGAATCCGAGCTGCGGTTCCCCAAAGGGCCAGACCTGGGAGAAGGGCCCGGCTGTGGAGCCGGACGGAGCCGGCCTGCTCTCTTACCCCCTTCTCCCGTCATCTGTGTGCCGAGGAGGGCACGTCTTATCTTCCCGAAGCTCCTTTCCTTGGCTGGTGGGGGTGGAAATGAATGTCACCCGCCTCGTAGGGACATTGGGAGAATGAAAGAAATCGAGGCACTTGAACGCTTCCAGAAAGCCAGGTGCTTGGCGCGCAGTGGGGCCCCCATCTTGGCCTGGCATCTGGGCCAGGTTCCTCAGGAGGCGGGTGGATTCTGCACAAGGCTCCCGCTTTGAGGAGGGGTGCAGACTTGCGGGCCGCGGCTGGTGGCTTCGCGCAAGCCAAGTGCACCCTCCGAGGCCTCTCAGGCTGTTTTCTGCAGAACTCGCAAACTTGGGTGAGTTTTCCCACTCGTCGGGGGTTGATGAGAGGCCCACCCTGGGCCCCGACAGATAGGAACTTGAGGAAATGAAAGAAGCTGCAGTTCCCAGTCCAGCTGGGAAGGAGGGTGGGGGCGGCGGAGGGCAGCCCAGCGTGGACAAAAACGCAAGCTGGTGTCCGCCCAGAAGGGGTCAGCGTGAGTTTGGGAAGGTCAAACCCATGTGTCTTTTCCTTTCCTTTTTTTTTTTTTTTTTTGGTCTCTTTAGGGCCGCACCCCCAGTATATGGAAGTTCCCAGGCTAGGAAACTACACCACAGCCACAGCAACGCGGGATCCGAGTCGCATCTGTGACCTACACCGCAGCTCGCAGCAGTGCCAGATCCTTAACCCACTGGGCGAGGCCAGGGATCGAACCTGAGTCCTCGTGGATGCTAGTTGAGGTCCACACCGCTGAGCCACGGCCGGAACTCCGGAACTTGTGCACCCTTTCTAAAGCAACTTATTTCATTGGCTTCTTACCAGTTCTCTATGAGGGCTTATTATTCCTAATTTAGAGGACCCTTAAATTGAGACTCGGAGAAGTCAGATGACCTTGGTGATTGTTGCACAGCCAGTAGGTGGCTGAGGGGGGTGGGTCTTGAACCCAGATCTTCCTACCCCAGAGTCCTGCGCCTGGGGACTGCCTGGTGGAGGGGGAGCTTCAGAAGATGGGTAGGATTTGTTGTTGGGGAGAACTCGGAAGGAAGGAAGAGAAGGTTGGATTGAACTAGAGGCCTTGAAATCAGGAAAAGGAGATCGGACTTAGAGTTGAAGGTGTAAGCAATAAAAACTGCCTGGAAGGGGTGTCCCGTTGTGGCACAGTGGAAACGAATCCGACCAGGAACCACGAGGTTGCGGGTTCGATCCCTGGCCTTGCTCCCCTAGCCTGGGGACCTCCTTATGCCACAGGTGTAGCCCTAAAAAGACAAAAAAAAAAAATGTCTTGAAAGTTTTGCAACGGGTTGGCAAGAGCCATGGCTGGGGCCAGGCCGTGACACCACCTCTCGTGGCTGGGGAGGCCATCGGGCCTGTGTGTGGCAGGGCAGCGGTGTGGGGCTCTGGGTGGTTTAGACAGAGGGGAAGAGAAGCCTCCAGTCCTGCCCCCTGAGGGTCAGCAGAATGCCGGAAACCAGTCTCTGCCCCGCCCCTCCTCCTCCCACTCATTCATTCAGCAAATATTTATGGAGGGAGCGCCTACTCTGAGCCAGGCGCTGTTCCAGACGCTGGGGGACTCGTGGAGTGTGTGTGGTGGGGGCATGAAGCGTCCGCAAAGAATACAATTTCCTGCAGAACTGAGGCTATGGGCTGAGTGCCAGGGTGGCCTGGGTGGGCCATGAGAGCCCAGAGTCACTGGAACGGCAGGCCAAACCGAGGGGCCCCCATCAGGGCTGTCAGGGGCAAGTAAGCGCCTGTCGCCACCAGGGAGGGTGCCGAGGCGCCCCCCAACCCCGAGCCTGCTCCTGATGCCGGCTCCGAGCGGTCTCTCCGGCTGGAGTGTGTGGTTTGAGACCGTGGGCGGGAGGAGCGGGCACGGCGGGCTAGCTGCAGGGCGGCCACTTAGCCGGGTCGGTCTGTTCCAGAACCCCCTCCTGTGATGCTGCGGTTGTCAGTTGTTTGCTCTTAGATGTTCATTCATGAGTGAAGCAGCTTGAACCACGGCGAAAGGAAATGTGATAGAAAGGGGACGGGAGCGGGGGTGGGCGAAGGGTGTCACGGGGGCCCTCTGCTTAGATGGCGTTTGTGGCTTTTCTCACCAGCGGGACCCCTCTCCCCCTGAAGGGCGTCCTGCTGGTGGGCAGTGGGGGGGGGCGGGTCCCCTTCATTCCTTTCTCCTCCCCGAGGGGCCTGTAACTCGGGGGCGGGCCTCTCATTGGCACCCCCAGGCTCTGAGGTCACAGCCTCTGCTGCCCACTTTTCTGCTGGTGGCGGGAGCAGGAGGCATGGCTGTGCCGGGCCTCAGCTTTACCCACGCTCGCCGAGTCCTCACAGCCACCCCGCCTGCGGGAGGTGCCGCGCGATCCCCGTGTCAGAGAGGAGCAAGCCTGTCCGGAGAGGCCAAGGGGTTGGCCCAAGGTCACTCAGCGGGCGACGTCAGAGCCGGCACTGGACCCGGGAGCCTGGCTTTGGAGTCTGTGCCCTTGACTTTCTGTCCTCTCTGGGGGTCCAGCTATAAAGGTGGCAGTGGCCTGGGGGGGGGCTATTCCCCGCCCCCTCCAGCCAGCTGAGCAGCTGGGAGGCAGGAGCTGGCTCGCCCCAGCCTGGAAGCCCCCCAGCTGGCTCTGCTGTGCACCCCCCACCGCCCCCTCCCCGGCCGGCTGAGAAGGGGCGCCCTTTGTCTTTGCTGCCCCCAGCGTTGCTCAGGTGTTCCCGTGTCAGCGGGGCCTCCTGCCACCGCCGTGCTCCCGTCAAGGATGGGCTTGCCGCATGACCGATCTGCTTGCCTTGCAAGCCAGTCGGCGGCCGGGCCGCGCTTGCCTCTTCCCTCTTGTGGCTCCGACTGGGGAACATTCTGGGCAATGGAGCGTGCAGCTGTTTACCTAACCGCATCCCGGCCCCTCGCCGGGGGTGGGGGCGGCAGGGGTTGGGGGGCCGGAGCGGGTGGTGGTAGGGGGGGACATGCCCGCCTGGCCCCCGAGCGCGGCCTCTGAGCCGGAACAGGTGTTGCTGCTGCTGTGTCGCCTTTCTTCCCTGGGCGCTGACATCTGAGGCCTGCAGAGAGCGTCTGTCATCACTCGGCTGTCAGGGCCGCACGCACATCTGTTTCCCGTGTTCCCGGCTCTCTGCGCCCACTCGGCTCCCTGCTCTTCGGGGAGGGCCCGGCCGCCCCTCCTCGCGGCTCCAGGCACCCGGGGGTGGGGGGCACCTGGGCAAGGTGATCGGTCGGGGGAACAGGCCGCCCGGCTGGGCTGACCCTGGCCTTCTCTCCCTGGCAGCTGCTGGGAAGTGACTGGGCTTTGGGCCTTGCCCAAGCTCTGACCACCCCCTCCAAGGGGGGAGGCCGTGCTTTTCTTGGCCGGTTGGGAGCCATCTGCTCAGACAAGTGAACTTTCCAGATGCGCCTTTTCTTAAAGCTGGAGCCGATTGGAGACAACTGTGGAGGCAAAGGTCTTCAAAACCCAGCCTTCCCTGGAAGCAGGGGAGGGAGCAGGGCTGCAGGGCCCCTCCTCTGCTTAGATCTCTGTGGATCTGACCCTTGGTAGGTTAACTCTGCCCTGACTTTTGGAGGGTTTGAAGGTCCCGGGCAGGTTTGTCTCACTGGCACATCTTCTTGGCCGAGGAAGTGCCCATGTCTGGGATTCAGGTCCACTTTCTGCCCCAGGTCCGCATCCTGGTGGGGGTGGTGGAGACCATGGTACTTCTGCTGTCCGGATAAGTGCATTTAGGACCTTGGCTTCTGTTTGCTGCGTGGGCCCTGGGAGGGCGTTGCTAAAGGAGCTTCTCTTGGCCGTGTGCCCTTTGCTTGTTTCCCTATCTGTCAAGGTGAAGGGTCCCATCTTCGGGGGTCAGAGGTGGCTTGCCTTCCACATGTGAAATCTGACCGGTGGTTCTGCGTGGACAAGGATGCCGAGGCTGTGTCTGGACTGTCTTGTGATTTATTAGCGGTTATTGTCTTTTCCTTTCATCCTCGGCTTTACTGAGACATAATTGAATATAACATTAGGTAACGAGGGTGGGCGCCGTGTTGATTCGGTGCCTGTATTATTGCAAAATGCCTCCATCCCCACCTCGTACTTAGCATTGCTTCTTCCTGGCCGGAACATTTAGGGTCTGTTCTCGTCGTAATATTCAAGTATGTGATACGGGGTTGCTCGCCGTTAATGCCTGTGAATCCCTGTGTTGTTAGTTTTACAACGGCCAGTTTGGCCCCTTTGTTCCATACCTCCCCGTCTCAGGAAGTCTGGGTTTTGAACTTGGTCTGTGATGCTGGGCCCCCGAAATACCAGGACGTTCTGTCCTGGAGAGGAGCAGGCGTTATCAGAAGAGCCGCACAGGTCATCATTTTTCAGGCAGCGTTACAGCAGGGGGACCAACAGGCCCACAGCCTAAGCTACTTCTGCTGGTTTATTTTTCCAATAACACGAGCTCGTGACATGGTTCAGTTTTGAAAGAAATTCTGCCCGTCGCGTGGTGGGGGGGTGGCTGCTGCAGCTCTGCCTCCTGTCCCTGCTCAGGCTCCTGCCCTTGACCCGGGCTGTTCTGCAGAGACACCTGCACACTTTTAACCCCCAGCCACCAGACGTTTGAAGGCCTGCAGTGCACCGGGCGCTCCGAGGATGTGACGTGGAATCGGGCGGGCCCTGCCTTCGGGTGCTGGTGGCGGATGGAGGTGGAGGGTCCGGCCGTGGTCCCGCAGCGTGTCGAGTTCTGTGCTGGCATCTGCTGGTAGCCCCCAGGACAGTGGGAAACGGGGGTGTTCAGGGAAGGCTTCCTGGAGGAGGTGACATCCAGCCTGTCCCCAAGACCGGAAGGAAATCAGCCAGGTCCATGAGGGCGTCCTGTGCTCTGGCAGACGAGCATGTGCAGGGGCCTGCATGCGGGGAGTGGGCTTTGCTGGGGCGCCTGGAATGGTTCTGCTTGCAGTGGGAGGAGCGGATGGGGTGGGACGGGTTGGCAGCATTTTGAGGCATATTTGAATCAACTACCTCAGCCAGTTAATTCATTCAGCTGAGGGGTGGATCTCTGAGGGGCGGCCCTGGTGGCCCTGGTATTTTAAAACTTCTGGAAGATTCCAGCACTGAGGTGAGAACCGCTGATAGAGGATTTTGTGGGCCAGGCTTTTGGGACTTTTACCTTGAAGGTGTAGCTTGGTGACCCCTGAAAGGCTTCTACTCGTTTGGTCAGCCTGTCTTTATTGAGCACCTGCTGTTTCTCAGGCGGTGTTCTGGGCCACAGGGTCCAGCAGTGGGGAGACCGGGCCAGGGCAGGGAGGGGCTGTGATGATGGTTAGAAAGTGACCAGGAGGTGGGGAGGGGGTGTCACTTGAGCAGTGAGAGGGTCTCAGGGCGGACCTCAGAACGCGGAGGCCAGGGTGCTCGAGGCTGAGGCGGTTTCATTTCCGAGGCCGGCAGGGCCTTCAGCCGGGGGTTGGGTCTGTGGGCGGACCCTGGGAAGATGCTGTTTTTTGTCTTATTGGTTGAGATGTAGTTCACACGCTAGAAGACTCGCCGATCTGGAGTTCCTGCGACGGGCAGTGAGCTAAGGATCCAGCTGCAGCGGCTCGGGTCTCTGCTGAGGCTTGGGTTCGATCTCCGGCCTGGCCCAGTGGATTCAAGGGTCTGCTTTTGCCACGGCTGCTGCCTGGGTTCAATCCCCGGCCCAGGAGCTTCCATATGCCGCCAGGGCAGCCAGCAACAGCAATAACCGTAGCAGCCTCTCATGCTTTTAAAGCATACCGGTCGGTGGTTTGCAGTGTACTGATAGACTAGTCACCACTGTCTAACCCAAAATGTTTCTGCCACCCTCGGCAGAAACCTGGTCCCCGTTAGTGGTCACTCCCCGTCCCCCAGCCCCTGGCAACCTCGCATCTCCAGTCTCCACGGATGTACCTATTCTGCGTTTTGTACAAGTGGAGCCATGGGCCGTGTGGTCTTTTGTGGCTTCTCTCGCAGTTATGGGTTCGAGGCTCACCCACGTTGTGGCGTGAATCAATACACTTCCGCCTTCTTTTTCAGAGTCTTTTGGACGCATGTATGCGTGTCACCGATTCACTTTGTTACACCACACAAATCATCACAACATTGTCAGTCAACTCTACTTCAATAAAACTTAAAACTGCAGCCCTTTTGATGGCTGCATAATATTCCACTCTGTGGCTAGAGCACATTGCTCATTAGTTGGTGGACATCTGGGCTGTTTCCACCCCTTGGCTGTTGTGAGGATCGCTGCTGTGGACGTGCTGCGTACAGGGCCTGTGTTTTCATTTCTCGCGGGTCGACACCCTGGTGTGGCGTCGCTAGTGACACCACGTTTACCCTTTAAGTCCTGCCTTCCCATTGGGGGTTTTAAGCAGGCAGATAACACAGTATGATTTAGGTTTGAGACTGTGACTCCTTGAAGCTTTGATCCGTCAACTGACTGACCCTAGTCTCACGGCCTGTGGCTGGTCTCTATCACTGGATTTGTTTGAAGGTGAGGCTTGGCCTTCTCCCTGGAATAAGAGGAGCTGTATTTTTTTTATTTTTATATTTTTGTCTTTTTAGAGCTGCACCTGCGGCATACGGAGGTTCCCAGGCTAGGGGTCTAATCAGAGCTACAGCCGCCGGCCTACACCCCAGCCACGGCAATGCGGGATCCGAGCTGCGTCTGCGACCTACACCACAGCTCACGGCAACGCCGGATCCTTAACCCACTGAGCGAGGCCAGGAATTGAACCCGCAACCTCACAGATACTAGTCAGATTCTTAACCTGCTGAGCCACAATGGGAACTGCAAGAGGAGCTTTGCTAAGAACTGGGAATGGGTTGTGTTGGCTCTTGGGGTTTTGACTTCCTCCAGCTGCACGCCCTGGAAACCAGAAGCTCTGAATTCGGCCGCGGCACTCACACTGGCCTTGGGCAAGACCCTCCACCTGTCTGGGTCTCAGTTTTCCCCTCTGTTAAATGGGAGCAGATGGTGGAGCAGGAGCCGAGGCCCTGGGCTCCAGTGCAGCCGTCAGGCTCTCATCTTTCTGCGCCTTTTGGTGGGAGCGGGGCTGGGGGTGGGGAGAGAAGACCCCCGAGGCCCAGGTCTAGGGGGCTCTCGAGCGCAGCGGCTCTGAGGTTCTGGGCCCCGACACTGGCCTCCCGAGCCACTTGCTGCCCGACCCGTTGGGTGTGGAACCCGGTGTGAGACTGATGGCTGGATTGGGTTTCCTTTGAGAGGTTCCAGCAACCTTGAATGAATGGCACAAAGGTCCCAGTTGGTATTTGGCTCAGCTGAGCCAGGCAGGCTGCCGGGCCCCCGGGCAGGAGCAGCCATCTCCGGAAGCCGGTTCTCCCTGGCCGGCGAGAGGGCGGTGGGGAGAGGGCACCGTTCAGAGGTCAGAGCCCGCCAAGGCCACGTTGTCCTGCCCACCCATTAGTGACACTGGTGGGCAGGGTCATTTAGGTTCCTCCTGTCCCCCTGGGCCTGATGAAGACGCAGAGGGGGGTCTAAGGAGAGGGTGGTGACATTGTAGTGGCCACTCTGGGCCGGCCACTGTCCTGAGAGCGTGAGCCACCCTCTACCCCTTCCCCAGACTGTCCACCGCCCCTCTGGTCACGCAGGGTGGCACGAAGTGCCCCGTGCGAGGAGGCCAAGGCTCCTGACCTTGAGAACTGGGGGTTAAATGGCAGAGCCGGGGCGCGCGAGAGCAGGCGAGGGGGGCGGTCTGACGCCCGGCCGTGGCCCTGCCCCCGCCTGGCTTTGAGCGGCACCGCGGAGAGAGTGTGCGGGGCTGGCAGGGGCCACCCAGGGAGGTGCCCGTGGACCCCAGAGAGGGGGCGCCTGGGGAGGGACCAGATCCGGGCGCACCGTGGCTGCGTTTTATGAGCCTTCTCAGACCCGTAAGCCTCTCCTGGCTTCCAGACCAGAGGGTTCGCCGACGGGGATTAAGAGGCTTGTGTGGGCTCTGCCCGCTGGGTCGGGGGGCGGTGGGAGGGCCCGGGGCAGGTGGGAGGCGTGCACAGGCCTTGCAGACTCCCAGACATGGCAGCCCGGGGACAGGGGCTCGGGGTCCTGGTGTCCACAGCCGGCGGCCCCCGGCAGGGGAGGCCCGGAGGAGCCTTTCAGGCCTCGGAGGCTCAGATGGCCTGAGAGGGTGGCCTCTGATGGGCTGTGGCGCCAGCTGTTTTGATCCAGATTCCTTTGCTGGTGGGATCTCAGCGAACGCCCTTTCCCTGAGGGTCTCGCTCGCGTGTGGGCTGTTCATTCTCTTGCGCGGACGTGCGACGCCCCGGGGCCCTTGGGCTGGAGGCTGGAGTGTTCAGACCCACTCCGGGCTCCTGCGACACTGCGGGGACGGCAGCTTGGGGACAGCAGCTCCCTTGCCCGCCCCCACCCTCACCCCCACACCCCCCACTGCCTCGCATCACCTCTGTTGGCGGGGTGTTAATATTCCTCGCCGTTTTCGATTTGTCTTTTTCCTTCTTTAATTTTGTCAACTTTCGCTTTGTGAAAGTTGAAGGCTCCTGCATGGTTTCGTCATTCTGATGAATCGGCCCCGCCCCATTGTCGCAAAGCTGTATCCCTCTCTCTCTGGCAATGTCTGTGCCTCGAAGTCTCCGAGGTTCAGAGAGGGAAAGCGACTCGCCCGAGGCCACACAGCTGTCAGTGTGGGAGCAGGACTTGTGACTGTGCGTGTTTGTCCACCCGCCAGGCTGCTTTGGGACAGTGGGCCTGAGAGAAGCCCCCGCCTGGTGCCTTGCTGGATGCCTGCATTTCGATGTCATGATTGTCAGGTGGCCAGGGCTGTGTCCCCACCCGCCCTCAGCAGAGGACCCCCCCACCGGGAGCCCCCGAGGTCGGCCTCCCCCAGAGCTGAGCATCTGGCCTGCAGCCTGGGGAGCTCAGCTGAGAATGCTTGGAACACACTCTGGAAATTTCTGGCCAAACTCTGCTCTGGAGCTCCTGCCCCTCCCCATGCAGTTGGGTGAATTCACAAAGAGCCTGTTGGGTGGACCTTCCCCGGACCCACATGTAGAATTTCTCCAAGCGGCGGGAGAAACGTTCCGCCCCGCCAGCTCCTCTGGTCTGTGTGGGCCTTTTGGCGCTCGTGCCAAATCCGCTTCCTGGTGGCCTCACCCCAGCCAGGCCCACGGCCTGGAGCTCCTCGGGGGCTCCTCGCTGGCTGTGGGCCGCCCGCCAGCGGTCCGAGCCCTCCCAGCCAGCCCTGCTCCTGGGTCCCAGAGGAGAGCCGCCTCTGCCTCCCCGGGGCATTCTGGGAAACTCCGGGGTCTGCAGGGGCCTGGGAGGGGTGTTGCCTAGGAGATGTTTGTGGGGAGAATTGACACAGGGCGGGGACGTGTCTGCCTTGAGCTGTAAATAAGGGGCCATAAGCAAGGATGCTGGGTTGGTTCATTCAGCGGAATTCACTGAGCCCTACTCTGCGCTCGATGCTGCCGTCAAAGGTCAGGGCCATGGCCGTGCTGGGCGGGGGGCGTGGATGCTGTGATTCATCTCATCCTGGACGAGGTCCTTTCTAAAGCGTAGCGGTGTTGCACCTGCCACCAGGCGAGAAACCCGTGCCGCACTTGAACCTGACCCTCCAGCCGTTTTAAGAGCCACCCTGACTTCAGAGAGGCAAGACGCAAAACACGCAGTCTGGGTCTCCAGCTCAGCGAGATGCGCCGGGACGGGGTGACGGCGCAGACGGTGACCGTGGCAGTGCTGACGGTGACGAGGGAAGAGCCACGGCAGCTGCCACGTGTTGGGGGCTGGCAACACGTTATCTTACAGCCGTGCGGATAGGACTCTGGGGGGTGAGCGGGCGACGCTGGCACTTGTCCTTCCTGCCGTCCCGCTGGGGTGACTTTGCGGTGCCCGGGCAGGGTCCCGCCGAGCCTGGGCGGCGCCACGGGTGGGGCTGACACAGCGACACGGCTGCGCCGGGCAGCACGGAGGAGCAGTCTGCCTCGAGAGGCCTCTTGTCCTTGTCACCTCCAGGTCCAGCTCCGGGCAGCAGGGAGTGACCCAGCTTGCAGGCTGCCCCTGCGGTGTCCTGGTGCCCCGGGCTCTGTGCCCCGAGGGGATCCCTCGTGAATCTGGCGGCAGTGGCGCTGGGGCCTTCGTCGGGCGGAACGCGGCCTCGGCAGAAACTGGCAGCCGCCTGGCTCGCAGACCTGGGCTGGCGGGAGGGCCAGCGCCCGAGCACCCCCGGCGCCCCCACCACCCCGCTGGGGCTGCTTCAGGGCAGACCGAGGTCCTAGCGCAGGGTTTAGGCTGCCTGGCGGGAGCCCTGCAAGCTCCAGGGGCCTTTCTGCTCTGGGGAGAGAGAAGCAAGGACGTCAGAGACACCTTCTAGAGTTTTCCTGGTACGAACCCCTCCTCTGCCCGGGAGCGCAGCCTCTCCCAGTCAGCCGTGCAAAGGGGGATGGGGCCGCGGCTGCAGGCGAGGCCAGGCTGGGCGCTCTGCACACGCAGATGCAGAGACGAGGGTGTCCCAAAGTCAGACCTCGCCACCCACGGGTCCTCAGCCCTGCTTCACGGCTCTGAGCCCCAGGCTTCTTGCTCAAACACAGGGATGGTTTTCTGTCCTCCCCGCCCCCGGGGGACATGAGCCAGGGGTGGTCCTTACTGAGGGCCTGGCCAGCAGCCAGGATCCCAGAAATGTTGGCTCCGGCCACTGGGGGCAGAGGAGGTAGGGGCCGGGGAACCTGGGGGCCTGCCCGTGGCCGTGGTCTCCAAGGCCCCCGGAAGGGATGTGCCCCTCGCCCTTGGAAAGCCCTCCATCCAGGCTGCCCTCTGAATAGCGGAGCTCCTGGTCCATCACCCATGAAGCTGGGCCCTGTCTGAAGTGACTGCCACCGAGCCATGAGGTGGCCGCTGTCGTTCAGAGCGGGGGGATGGGACGGCTGGAAGTAGCCCCGCTCCCCGGCGCCGAGTGCCCACCCAAGGGCTGAAGGGGGATTTGGGTGCCGGGCCCTCACGTGGCCTCTGCGGCTGAGACGAGCTGCGTCGGTGTTTGGTGACAGTCAGCAGAGCTGTGCCCCCTGACTGCCTGGTCCGCATCTGCCTGTGGGAATCACTGCGGTGTATGCCACAGGCCTGGGGATACAGGACACGCTCAAAAACTTTCGACTCTTGGTGTGGATCCTATTTGTCATTTAGTTTCTACCCCCCCTCCAGTCCTCATCGTTCTGGAACACTGACCGGAGACCTCAGAAACCCAGGGCTCGGTGCCCCGTCCGTGAGGACAGATAAACAGTAGGCGGCACCTTTTGGCTCAGGCCCTGAGCAAGAGTGACATGCTGGAGCCAGGAGTTAGGGCAGCTGACGAGACCTGCTGTTCTCAGTGCTGCGTCCCCAGCCTAATGTACACGTTTCTTAACCTCAAAACTCCCTGCTGGACCTGGTGCAGAGATGCGTTTTTTTCTGAGCAAAGGACATCGGTGGCTTTTATTAGATTCTCAAAGGGGGTGTGTGTGTCGACCCCCGAAAGGTGAAGCCCTATTGTTCCCACGTTCCCATCTGCACACACACTCAGCGACACAGGGGAGCGGATTCCTTGTCGTTCCTCCAAACCGTATGACTTGTTCCCACCGTGGAAGGTTCCCAGGCTAGGGGTCTAACAAGAGCTGTAGCCGCCGGCCTTTATCACAGCCACAGCAACGCGGGATCCGAGCTGCATCTGCAACCTACACCACAGCTCATGGCAACGCCAGATCCTTAACCCACTGAGCAAGGCCAGGGATCGAACCCGCAACCTCATCGGTTCTTAGTCGGATTCGTTAACCACTGAGCCACGGCGGGGATTCCCCCACCATCAACTCTTGATGTAGGCCCTTTCTTCGATTTTCTGCCTCTTTTCCCATTCTGGGCCGCCTTGTTTGCTGAGTTCTACCAGCTGAAGGCTCTCCCCTCTCCTGGCTGGCCTAGGCCCTTGTCTGTCTGCAAACTTTCACATTTGGTGATAATTAATCTCTTTGCTCAGTGTGGTTTCATGTTGTCTTCTGATTGCTCCCCATCTGGAAGCCCTGTCTCTGCAACTTGACGGCAAAAAGAGCTCCAGTTAGAATTTTTTAGCCTTTGAGCCTCCTTTGGTTTTTCTTTTGTGCCTTGTACAAAATGACCAGCCACGAGAAAGGCATTCCTGAAGAGCACCGTGGCTGGTGAAACCACAGCCGGCAAAATAGAAGTCTTGGAGAAAATAGGTTGAGGAGAAAAATAATAAAGACGGCGTTAAACCTATGTCTTTAAAAACCACAGTAAATTAAAGTTCTAGGAGACAGTAAGTCAAAACAAACCATCTTCATCTCCCTTTAAAAATTTGCTCTGTGAGTTCCCTGGTGGTCTAGTGGTTAAGGATTTGGCATTGTCATTCCTATGGCTCTGGTTCAAGGCCTGGCCCGGGAACCTCTTCAAGCCAAAAAAAAGGTTAAATACCTGCTCCAGGAATTACTGCTATGGTGCAGCGGATTAAAGGATCCAGTGCTGGGAGGAGTTCCCGTCCTGGCTCAGTGGTTAACGAACCCGACTAGAAGCCATGAGGTTGCAGGTTCGATCCCTGGCCTCGATCAGTGGGTTGAGGATCTGGCATTGCCGTGAGCTGTGGTGTAGGTCGAGGACGCGGTTCAGATCCCGCTATGGCTGTGGTGTAGGCTGGCGGCTGCAGCTCCCATTCGACCCCTAGCCTGGGAACCTCCATGTGCTGTGGGTTCGGCCCTAAAAGGACAAAAAAAAAAAAAAAAGGGATCTGATGTTGCTGCAGCCACAGTGTAAGTCACAGCTGAGTCTCAGAGTCAGTCCCTGGCCTGGGGACTTCCATATGCCGTGGGCGTGGTTGTATAAATGAATGAATGAAATGAAATGAAAACCTCCAGTTGCTAGTCTCTTCCTGGGTTACCTTCTTCAGCGGATGAGTGGCTTGCCTGTGGCCTTGACGTGCTGAGAGAGAACTCTCCTGGGAGGTTTATTTGTTCTTGAGTCAGCTTGGTGCTTTATGTTTTTTGGGGAACTTACTATCCGTTTCTTCTAGGTAGTCAAGTTCACTGGCCCAGCTCCTTCGTAATATTCTGTTATTATCCTTCTAACGTCTGTAGGGTCTATAATGATGTCCCCTCTTGCATTCCTTTTTTTTTTTTTTTTGTCTTTGTCATTTTAGGGCCGCACCCGTGGCATGTGGAGGTTCCCGGGCTAGGGGTCAAATCGGAGCTGTAGCCGCCGGCCTATGCCACAGCCACAGCAACGTGGGATCCGAGCTGCGTCTGCAACCTACACCACAGCTAACGGCAACACCAGATCCTCAACCCACTGAGCAAGGCCAGAGATCGAACCCGCAACCCCATGGTTCCTAGTTGGATTTGTTAACCGCTGCACCACGACGGGAACTCCCCCTCTTGCATTCTTGGTAGTGGTCATTGGTGCCGTCTTTTTCGTCCTTGATCAATCTTTCTAGAGGTTTAGCAGTTTTATTGAACTCCCCAAAGGTTGGTATTGGGAAATTGTGCCTCTTTAATGTTTTGAACCAGTTGTTTTGGGCTTTAAATGTAATGTCTTTTGCACGCCTCCTCTCTTGTTCTGTCTTAGCAGGTGTAGACAAAACGTTTGTGAAACCACCAGGCCTTTTCCAAGTTATTTATGCTAAAGGGCATGTTTTCCAAGCCTGACCTTCTCTCTCTCGGAGTGTTGACATGATTTGTCGCTACCAGCCTGGCTTTGTGACCTCCACAGGTGAAGGCGAGACGGCATGTTCTTTGGCTTCAGGAGATTTTATCAAACCTTGAATAAGTAAGAAAAATACTAGACTTAGGAGTTCCGGTCATGACTCAGTGGTTAACGAACACGGCTAGCATCTGTGAGGACGTGGGTTCGATCCCTGGCCTCGCTCAGTGGGTTAAGCATCTGGCATTGCCGTGAGCTGTGGTGCAGGTTACAGATGCGGCTCGGATCCTGTGTTGCTGTGGCTGTGGTGTAGGCCGGCGGCTACAGCTCCGATTTGACCCTTAGCCTGGGAAACTGCATATGCTGCAGGTGTAGCCTTAAAAAGACAGAAAACTCCAAAAGAAAAAAAATTGCATATTTTTATTTTTTATTTTTTTTCCTGTTTTGGCCACACCTGTGGCATATGGAAGTTCCTGGTCAGGGATCAAACCCGAGCTGCATCTGTGACCTATGCCACAGATATGGCGACACTGGATCCTTAACCTACTGCGCTGGGCTGGGGATCAAACTGGTAATGCCACAGAGACAAGCCAGATCATTAACCTGCAATACCACAGTGGGAGCTCCAAACATTTTTTTTTTTTTCATTTTAAATCCCAGCTATGTGTTCTTAGGCAAGTAAATAAACCTCTCTGTGTCTTGGTTTCATCTTCTGTGAAACACCTGTGATTGTACCTTCCTCAAAGAGGGGTTAAGTCAGTTAATGCATATAGACAGCTTGGTATCTGGTCACTAGAGAACCACATAGAAATGCCACCTATTATTTTAATTTTGGGGGCCGCACCCGCGGCATATGGAGGTTCCCAGGCTAGGGGTCCAATTGGAGCTGTAGGCACCAGCCTACGCCACAGCCATAGCAACGTGGGATCCCAGCCACGTCCTTGACCTACGCCACAGCTCATGGCAAGGCTGGATCCTTAACCCACTGAGCAAGGCCAGGGATCGAACCTGCATCCTCATGGTTCCTAGTCGGATTCGTTAACTGCTGAGTCACGACGGGAACTCTTGCCGGCTATTATTTTCATTAGAATTACATTATTATTATAGGGATTTGGGGTCGCCCACAGAGGAATGAAGGAGATCTGTTCCCCCAGCCCAGCCTCAGCACCTGCTCCCCCCGTAGCTCAGAGGCAGCCACTGTTAACACTGTTAGGTGTTTCCTCCTGGGCATTTTCAGTGCATTCTTTGCCCAGAGTTGAAATGCATCTTGTACAGTTCTGCATCTTGCTCTCATTCACTTGATGTCCCAGCATCAACATTTCCGGGTGTCGCTGTAAACATCATTTTAGTGTCACCATGGTGACTCCCGAGTGGGAGGAGGCTCGACATCCCCCCTCCCTCCACGGGCGAACATTGGCGGTAACTCAGAGCCACTGGTGCCCCTGGGAGATGTATTTCGGGCGATGCTGTGTAAGCTTTTTGGCTTCAGGAAATTTCCCTGACCTCACGACAGATCTCAAGAGTGGGTGAGGTCCCGGGGCCAGGAAGGGCTTAGCCCCGGAGCGAAGTTTCCAGAGCTGTGGGCCTGGGAGGGAACCCGCAGAGGGAGGGCACCTGGAACGGGAGAGGAGGCATCGAGGGCGGCTGGCTTAACGGGTTCAGATCTTTGCCTGAGGTCTGACATGTTATGCGTTGAAAATGTAGACGACAGAGATAAAAAGGAATCATAAAAATTTCCCATAATTCCATGGCTCGGAGCTTCCAGCCTCTTTTTCTTTGCACACGTACACACACACACACGCGCGCGCGTGCGCACACTATAGGTGGATCCCTACTGTGTGTTGTGTTTTCTAGTCTTTTGCACCCCGGACAGCTTGACTCTTTAGGGGGGTGACTGTGGACTGGGGGGGCGGCGAGATGCTTGGTTCTGATTGGGACGGTACCCCTTTCTGGCAGTGTGTTCTTGGACCGTTACTTAACGCTTTGTGCTATGATGTCCCCACCTGCAAAGTGGGGCCGTGGTAGGTGGGTTGCTCTGGCCTGGCTGCATCAGGCAGCGGGGAGCCTGGGGGCCTCCAGCCTCCTTCCTGCCTGTGCGGCGAGTGGCCATGGGGCTGGGAGACCAGGAGGAGGACGTTTTGCTTGGCGGCGTCTGAGTGGCCGGGAGAAGGGGAGCAGGTGCCGGGGTGGGGCCACCTGCCTCTCCTGTCTCAGAGGCACCTGCTGGAAACTGCCTCAGCTCTTTTGGCAGAGAGGTGGGATTGGAATAAAGGCCTATTTAAATATAACTGTTTTATTTGGATAAACCCTGTTCTTGGTTCTGCCCACAATGCCAGCTTCACTTACTTCCCCCCACCCTGGCTTCTGGCAGGAAGGCAGTGGGAGGCGTCGGGGGGCTGCTCCCCAGGCAGCTGAAAAAGTCTTGACAAAGCCTCTGATGCGTGGAGACCATGGCTTCAAACGAGTTCCCTTTCTGGGCTGATAAGACCTTTTTGAGAGAATAAGGGAGAATACTGAGCACCTACTATGCGCTGCGTAGCTTCCTCCGCTGGCCCAGTTCTTCCGCATCATAGCCTGCGCGGTCAGGAGTGGCGAATGGTAAACACACCGCGTCGTGGAATGCTCGCAGTGGCCCCAGGACAGAGGGGTTGGCCTGCTGGATTTAAGCCACTTGTGCTTTTCAGCTGATTGTCGTTTCACGTAGAAATATGTGTGAAATAACCCTGCCGCCGGTTTTCCCTTCTGGCCACGTCTTGCTTGACCAGGAGACACTGTCACACCCAGACAGACCTCGGCACCGCGCGCCCAGCCCGCGGGTCTCCCCGGTCTTACAGGCTCTTGGGCGTGTGTCCCCGTGTGTGCTTGCGTCTTTCTGTGCGTGCGCTGTGTGACCTGTGTGTCTGCGTGTTTGTGGGGGCTCCTCTTTCATTACAGCAGGTGCAGCTCGGGGCTCGAGGCCTCACCCAGGGCTGGGCGGCTCCATCTGAACTTTCTGACTCTGCGCGCCTGAATTACTCGTGGGAAAGGAAAGTCACCTTCAGACGTTGCTCCTGTTCCTGGTGGTCCCGCTGGTCTCTGCCGCAGCTGTGCGCCGAGACCCCCGGGCCTGGCAGCTTGCTCCCCGTCCCCCCTCCCCCCTCCCCCCCCTCCAGTCTGAGATGTTGGTGCTGAGCTGCCAGCTCCATTGCACAGGCGAGAAAAACTGAGCTCAGAGAAGGTAACAGCTTTTCCTAACATCACCCAGCTGGTCAGGGGCTGTCCGGGCCTGTTGCTTCCAGGCCCGCACCCGGCAGTGACCACAGATGACCTTCTTTTTCCAAGAGGTCAAAGGACACAGGGCACTGTTGATCGCAAACAGCAGGCTCCGGCTTCGGCTCGGCTACCAGGGAGAGACGGTGGGGCCTGCAGGAAGGTGTCCGAGCAGGAGGTGACTCCGGAAGTGTGCGAGGTGACCTCAGACGCTCCGCACGCCCCCAAGTGTGTGCCGAGGACCGCTGATGTCTCGGGCGTGGGCACGTTTTTCTTCCTCGCTCACACAGTCGATTGAACCGGGGCTGTGTGCTGGCCGGCTTCTCGGCACCGACACGCACCGCGGTGCTCTCGGCAGGGGCGGGACTGCGCTTCTGCACAGCGAGTTTCAGGAAACACTCAACAAGACGCTCCCCCGGGTGGGCTGCTGGGCTTCTGCTGCCAGGGCCGGGCTGGGCAGAGGTGCCCAGGGAGCCAGTACGAGGAGCCACCGTCTTTGTATTTTTTTTTTTTTTTGACGAGGCTGATGTGGCTGCAGGCGAGCCTTAGGGCAACGGTCGCTCTGCGTTTTTTTTTTTTTGCTTTTTAGGGTCGCACCCCCGGCACATGGAGGTTCCCAGGCTAGGGGTCAAATCGGAGCTACAGCTGCCGGCCTACACCACAGCCACAGCAACACAGGATCCGAGCCACGTCTGCGACCTACGCCACAGCTCATGGCAACGCCAGATCCTTAACCCACCGAGCGAGGCCAGGGATTGAACCTTCAACCTCATGGTTCCCATTCGGATTCATTTCTGCTGCACCACAATGGCAGCGCCGGTTTTTGTATTTTTTTTTTTGAAGAGGCCGATGTGGCCACAGGCGAGCCTCGGGGCAGCGGTCGCCCTGCTGGTGTTGTGCCCAGATTGTGGATCCCCCAAAGACCGCCTCAGGAGCCGATTGCGATGCAAACGCACGAGGGTCTTTTATTCAAGCTCGAGCAGGGGCTTAGGTAGGAGAGCCCGGCGTTACAGCAGATGGGGCTTTGATAGCTCGTGGGGCGGCGCGAATGTTGCGGAGCAGCGATTGGCTAGCTTTTTTGAAAAGATGTCCGCGTTAGCCCTAGATTGGTGCATTTAACCACAAACAGGTGCCTTCCCGGCGCACGGTGATTGGTCGCGTCTAGGCGCGGTATCATGGGGTGATGGGCTGGACATATTCTGCGCCTTCCGGGAACTTGATGTGGCCTTTGCACAAGATGGCGGTCTTCCTTTCTAAAATGGAGTCGCTCAGGCTCTACACCGGGGTTGGTTGTACACGCGGCCCTCAGATAAAGGTGAAGCCTCGACCCAGCAGGGGAAGCACTTAGGGACAGAGTCAAGGGCAGAAAACGGGACGGTGTCCCTCTAGCACGGCCGAGCCACGTGCCTTTGTGTGCGGACGTGTGCCGATGGGGAGACGCCCAGGCGAAGCCAGCTGTCTCAGGCTGACAGAGTTTCAGGTGATGTTTTATTTCATTTTATTTTTTAAATTTATTTTATTTTATTTTTTTGTCTTTTTGCCTTTTATGTAGAGCCGCACCCGCGGCATATGGAGGTTCCCAGGCTAGGGGTCTAACAGGAGCTGTAGCAGCCGGCCTTCGCCACAGCCACAGCAACGCGGGATCCGAGCCGCGTCTGCGACCTACACCACAGCTCACGGCAACGCTGGATCCTTGACCCACTGAGCAAGGCCAGGGATCGAACCCGCAACCTCATGGTTCCTAGTCGGATTCGTTAACCACTGCGCCACGACGGGAACTCCCTAAATTTATTTTTAACATTTATTTCTGGCTGCCCCACGGCATATGGAGTTCCTGGGCCAGGGATTAAATCCGAGTCGCACTTTCAACCTACACGGCCCTGGCAGCAACACTGCATCCTGAACCCACTGTGCCAGGCTGGGGGTCGAACCCGCATCCAGCGTGGCAGAGATGCCGCTGACCTCCTTGCACCACAGTGGGATCTCTAATTTATTATTTTCAATGTAAGATTTTTTTTTTTTCCTTAAACCAACAGAGGTGGCTGAGCTCCATTCACTGGGGCAATCCAAAGCCGTTGTGTGTTTACAGCACGGGTTGAGAGCAACAGAAATGGTTTCAAAAGAAGCAGTTTTCTGAGTGTCCGGCAAGTGGGAAGAAGGAGAAAAGGAAACCGGTAGGAACCACCTGAGTCGCTGCCCCAGCACGGGCCTGGGAGGGGCTGGTGGCCGAGAAAGGAGAGCTGGACGCAACTTCCCAGCTTCCTGTGTTCCCAAGGCTCAGAGAGGTTAAGTCGCTTGCCCTGCGTCACACAGCCTGCCGTGCTGGAGACCCAGGACTTGGATGCAGCATCCTGGAGCCTGGCCACGTGGCACGTAGCTGTCTCATCTGCAGTATATTTTCACCACCGTTAGGGGTATGCGCAGGACGTGTGTGTGTGTGTGTGCGTGTGCGTGCGCGCGCCTCTGGGGCAGGGTGGGGAGTAGCAGAAATTAACCTTGTCAATTTCACTACGACAGATAAGCCTCAGGATGTGCAGGCACTGTGCTGCCACCGTGAATATCACGGGAAGGTTAGGAAGAAGGCGAGCTTCGTCGTTAAACGTTAGAAGCTGCTGTTGGTGTCACGTCTGGGCCTTGTATCTTTCGGGGGTGCCTCTAGGGTCGGAGACAGCTGGGGGACTTTTAGACCCTTAGTCAGATCCTTTAGTGCCACCGCTCTGTTTTACATGAGACCCCAGTGGGGCGGGGACGCGGGGTCCCGGAATCATACCCAGTCCCGTTCCTGCGGCAAAATGTGAACTCCCGGCGGCGGGGCGGGGGGCGGGGAACCCCGAGACCGTAAATAGCCTCCAGGCAGGGCAGGTTTTGCTGACAGATGGGCACAGAAACACTTGGTTCCCCGAACTTTTTCGTTTGGGGCTTGTGGGGTCAGGGCTGTAGCTGTTTCTGCTGCGTCGGTGCCGCGTGGTGTCGGGGTCTGGGTGGGGAGGGGTCTCGGGTTAGGTGTTCGGGAGGGAGGGCTGACCCTTGGACACAAGTGTTTGTTGGAAGATGGGACAAGAGCTGCATCCCCTGTGTGGGGAGAGCAAGGGGATCGGCCGCCTTGGCGCCCTGCTGCTCCTGCACTGCCCGAATCACGCAGCGCGTGTGTGCTGCCTTTTCCGCTTTTGGGAGCAGAGGAAGAAATGGCCCCCGGCGTGCCCGGGCCTCCCCTGGTGTTGGGGGCCTTGGGGGTTTTTCTGGATCCCATCTGAGGCTTATAAAAAAGTGGGCTTGTTTCCCCCACGAGGGGGACCCCGCCTGCTCCCCGCTGCTGACAGCCAGGCCTGCCGGGACCCTGAGCAGCTCCATGAATCCCTCCAGCGAGCAGCACGTTATCATCCTGCTCAAACGCTCCCCGCAGCGCCCGGCGGGGGTCCTGGACGCCGCGTGTTCAGACGAGGTGGGACTTGCTGGAATTTGCGTTCCCTTGTTCAGCGGCTCAAGGCAGCTTTTATTAAGGTCAGCAAAATCCATTTTTAACTGAATTTGAAGGTCACTCTGAGCTTGGGTTTCTCCCGAGGACGCTGGGAGCGACCATGTGTCCTCAGCGTTTCAGGTCTGGCCACGTGCGTCTGCAGATGACCTCAAGACCCTGGGGCAGGACCCGTCGGCCGTCTGGTCACCTCGGGCCAGCAGGTGTTTCCTTGGGGCCAGAGGGGGTGGCTGTGATTCATTCGGCAATCAGCCATTTATTGAGCGCCTGCTGTGTGCCGGGCATAGGGGCGTGCACGGCTCCCCTGGGGGTACAGGGCTTGGTGGAGAAGCTGGACAGGTGGGCTGGTGATTCCAGGACAGCGGGACAAGAGCCTGGCTGGGTTCAGCCCCGAGGGGAGAGTCTGGGAGCCCAGGGAGGCCCCCACTCACCTGGGGAGGGGCGAGAAAGGCTTCTGACCCCCAGCCTCCTTCCAGCTTTAAGACCTCGAACCTGTATCTCAGTTCAGGCCCTCACATCCCAAACTTGTCAGCTCACCAAAGTGCAGTTCAAGAAGACGGAGAACAGGAGCTGGATTTCTCCAGCGGCCAGCGGGCTCAAGGGCATCGGCCCCTAGGCAGGGGAAATACCTCAGAATGCCGGGTGGCTTGTTCTCCCCCAGGGTCAAGGCCACGTGTCACCAGGTCGGGGAACCTGGTCCTCCTGGCCCCAGCTTGTGTCCCCTTGGAGCAAGCCTCTTGCCTCTCTCTCCTAGTTGGCAAAGTGAGAAAATTCTAGGAGTTCCCAGGCTGGAGGTCCCGCACCCTCGGGTAACAGGCAGGAAGTCGTGGCCCAGAGGGACAGGGTGCGTCCAGGCAGCACGGCCGGCCCCCGGGCTGACCCTCAGCCTCGCCGCTGAAGCTTCGGCTGGTCTGATCGGAACAAAAGTCAGCCTCGTCGCTCACAGTGTGTTTTCACTCCAGTGTGTGTGTGTGGAACGTGGAGGGTAGTTTCTGGATTCGGTCGATGACAAGCTGCATGTTTTCCCTCCGAGGAGGCGACAGGCCTTACTTCCAGCCAGGACTTGCCTTCGCGATGGGGGCAGTCGTCTTGCGGGGCGCGGCTGGGACTTGGAGCTGGGGCCCTCGGCATCCTCGCTCTGGGCGCCTGTTTGGAGATGGGACGAGGGACGAAGGCAGGAACCCGTTGGCTCCTTCTGGCCTGTGACCTCCAGCTCTCAGCCGTCCCGGAACCCTGGGAGGGCCCCTCGGGATCATGGAACAGGTCACCCCTGCCCCCAGCCACGGGGACAGGGCCTCACAGAGCAAGGCGCTCACGTGTCACTAGATGTCAGAGCGGGAGGAAGCTGCCTCTGCTGGGTGGAAGCACGGAGGGATGAGAGGCCGGCCAAGCACACGCAGTGAATTCACTCGGCAAACATTTTCGAAGTGCCAGCTGCGGGCCAGGCCGCGTCCCGGGACAGGGCGGGGGGGCACGGAGCCATGAGCAACACAGACAAGAGTCCCTGCGTGCCCAGAGCTGCCCCCGCGGCCAGGGAGGGGCAGTGAGAAGTGGGCGAGCAGAGCACATGGCCTGCCGGCTGGTGGCCTGGTGGGAGGGTACGAAGGGGGTGCGGTCCGGAGTCCGACCGGCTTGGCCCGGGGGACGGCTGCTGCCTGCTCCCCGCCAGGGGAGGCCCCGGTGGCTTCCGAGAGGCTCCAGACTTCCCCCCAGACGACCCTGGACGCCACTGTGTCATGGTGACCAGGACCTCAGAGACGCCCCCGGCCCCCACACACACACCCCAGGGACTCGCTCCCCAGCACGGGTCCCACCCCTGCCTCCTGGCCAGGCCTCCTCGGTGCTGGCCCAGTACGTGCTGGGGCACTGCATGTGGACACGGGTCCTTTTGACCAGAACCTCAGAGGAGGGAGACGGACGTATTCTGAAGTGTGATCACCCTCTCCGAGAATATACACCAGTGGTCCCGCTGTGTTTATTTTGTCAGAGGCGAGTTGGCTTAACTGCGAAAAGAGGCAAGTTTGTTCTCTGAGCTCCCCCGCCTTGCTTTCTGTGTAAATAGGCGTTTTTTTTTCTTGTCTGTCAAAAAGTGCTTTGGGTAGGAACTCGGAGTTGGCACCTCTGCCCCTTTTTTTTCCCTCTCTCAAATCTAAGTTTGGGAGCTCAGGATCCAAAAAGGATTAACTGGGACACTCAGTCCCGAGGCCATGCTTTGTCCGCTCGGCCACGGGGCTGCAGGGACGGGCTCTGAGCAGGGCCTGCTGGGACCGGAGACAAAGCAGCCCCCTGAGAGGAGGCTGGTGGCCGGGGGAGCAGCAAGGAGGCTACTGCAACGGTCCGAGCAGAGATGGGGGCGTGTGTGGCTGGTACAGGCCTGGAGACGGATGCTGAGGCCAGAACACGTGATCTGGCCCGGCCCCACCTTCCTTCCCCCGGCCCCGCCTTCCTTCCCCCGGCCCCGCCTTCTTTCTCCCGGCCCCGCCTTCCTTCCCCCGGCCCCACCTTCTTTCTCCCAGCCCCGCCTTCCTTCCCCCGGCTCCGCCTTCCTTTTCCCGGCTCCGCCTTCTCCCTAGTAAAAATAGCCAGCAGTGTCGCGCTTCCCTCTGCATCTGAGGACTGTCCCTGCTTCTGTCTCACCCGCTCCCTGACACCTTGTCACTCTCTTCTAATCCCTTTCTTTCCACCTTCAAATATACTCGGGTCTCACTTTTGTCACGGGGCTTGTCCTTGGGCGGGGGCACTTTTGTGTCTCCGTCCGGGGTCCTGTTCCCCCCGCAAGAATTCCTGGTTTTCCACCTGTCCAGTCTCGGACGGCCAGGCCCGTGCCACCACTCTCTACCGCCCTTGTGACGTAATAGCGACAGCTCATATCTGTGGAGTGTTTGCTGAGGGCTTTGGCCTCATTGTCTCCGTGGCTCCACGGGTTCTCTGTTGCCAGGGCAGGGAAACAGGGAAAGTTGGTCCAGAGAGGTCGTTTGACTTCCCCCACGTCACACAGCCCGACCGTGGAGGCCAGACCCGAATTCAGCGCCCTGGTCCCTGCGTCCTGAATCTTCTCCCTGGGCCTGCGTGTCTCCTGTGTGGTTGGTGCTGTCACACAAGCCGATGTCTTTATAAGGGGCTGACTGATACGGCAGTGAGTGACCGCACACGGAGCAAGAGCTGTTCCTTTGGCTTCTACCTCTAATCTTATTGCAAGGGGACACCTCAGGGCTGGGGTCTTATTCAAACCTCCCTCTCCTTTCATACCTACATATAAGTATATATAAGACTTTGTATGTATATTTATTGTGCTCACGTGGACATAACACAAAATTTGCCACGAACTTGTGAAATCTGTCTGCTTTCGGTTTTAAAGCCTTTTAGATTTCAGAACTGAGGATGGAGAGAGTAGGGCCTTCAAATGGAAGCCCTGGGTATGTTTTAGTTATCATCTGTGCGTGGTGAATGAGGCTTTTTTTCGGCCTTTAAAAGATTTTCAAAAAGGAAAACTTCAGTTAACAGAGAGCCGGGTGGGTGGTCCGGGGCCTTAACCAAGCTCAGGGAGGGTGGGGTGGTCCGTCCGCCCCCCGCCCCCACCCCGAGGTCGTGGATGCCGGTCAGCTCCATGGAAGGGCCGGGGTGCAGAGCTGACCCCACCTGCCCGGCAGCTGTCGGCTTGGGGGTGAGGGCCTGTCCTCTTCTCAGATGCTCCCCCCGCCAGTCCTTGCTGCCTTCTGGAATCCAGCACCTTCTGAGAAGGGAGCATGAGAGCCAGCGTCCTGGGGAGCTCCCACGGGTCCCACCTCCCCACAGAAGCCCAGGCGACACGTCGATGCGGGGCCTTGGCCCAGGGGTCTGCTTCCGATTTCCGAGGCTGTCTGGCTCTTAGGGAGCTGGGGGCCCACAGGACGGGGCCCTGGGGGGCGGCAGGAGGTGCCAGTGGGGGACAGGGCCCTGGAGAGCACAGTAGGCCCCGAGCCGAGCTCTGGGCACAGCAGGGCAGAGCCACCCACCGTCCCGGGAGCATTTGCAAACACGTGCGTGTTTTTGGTTGTCGCAGCAATGGGGCCACCAGCATTTCTGGAGCCCTGTGGTCCTCAGGACCGACCCACAGAAGGAATTGTCCCTCGAGAGTGCCAGGAGAGCCCTGCTTGCAGCCCCTGTGCCCCTCAGAAAGGCCCCTGTGATCCTGGAGGCCAAGCGTTGGGGGAGGGGGGTGACTTTGTCTGCTGACCCCAGAGGCAGCTCCCTGGGGAGCCTGACAGAAGTCACACCCAGTTCCCTTTGTCTGCTCCCGCCCAGAGCCCTCCCCGGAGCCCCGATGCGGCCTCCACAGGCCCAGAGTGGAGCGAGGCCAGGCCTCCGGGCGGGACGGAAGGCCAGGGGTCTGGACTCACCCCGCCGCCGCCCTGGCGACAGGCTGCAGCCTCCTGGCCGGGCCCCAGCTCCTCGGGGACGCCTGCCAGCCCCGGCCTCTCCCGCTCCCGCCAGCTGCTCCCTCCCCCTCGTCCAGAGCGTCTGTGTGTGCGGCCTCTGAGCTGCGAAATCACGCCCTCTCTCCGGGGCTCCTGAGAAGCCTGTCCCCAGGGCCCCACCCCCACCTCGTCCCTCCCACGGTCCTTCTTGGTGCCTGGTTCTCAGTGGCCACCCAGAGCCTCTCCGGGCTGGCCTTGACCAGGGCTGTTCTCGGCCAATGGCCCTTCTGCAGGGGACAAGTGTCAGCCCCGCTCCGGTGGGGTCCTGGCAGCCAGCCAGAGTCCCCTCTTGTCCGGGCCGTGGAGAGCGTGCAGGTCCGGGCGGGGACAGGCGCAGGGAGAGCACGGCGGGCAGCGCCCTGGCTGGTGAGGGCGGCGGCCATGAGCATCAGGGCCAGCCCGGGTCGGGGGTCCGTGAACACGACTGTGGATGGGACACAGGACACAGCCAGCCCACGTGGCCTTGCAGCCATGGGGCTGTTCTCGCTGGGACTCCGGTGTCCACAGTGGCAGGCTGAGCTCCTGCAGGGCAGGGTCAGGCAGCCCAGCTCCCCCGAGATGCCAGGCCTGACCTCCCCCGCCCCGTTCCCGTCCCCGCCCCCAGGGGCCTGTGTGCTCACAGCTCCTTATCTGTTCCTTGCGCTGAGACCTAGGTGGGCAGCAGACCCCAGGCCCCCAGTTCTGGAGTCCAGGCAGATCAAGCCCCTGGTTGGGGCACCCTAGAGAAAATCTCTGAACCCCCCAGAACGTTCTGGGCAGATGACTGGCCTGAATCATGGGTCATAAGGCTTTCGCTGGTTGGACAGCTGCCCGTCTCTTCTCTCCGACCCTCCGCACAGCCCTGGAAGAGGGCTCCTTTTTGTGGCTGAAGAGACTGAAGCCCAGAGAGGGCAGACCACTGGCTCAGCACTGCACAGCAGAGCCGGGACTTGAGCCCGTGTTTGGCCGGCCAGCCTGTGCTCAGGCCAGTGCTCCCCGCTTTGCCTTTCCTCCCTTCCTTTGGGAGAAAGAGCCCCGGACCCTTCTGTCCCTACAGTCCTTGGTGGTCTGGAGAATGCTTTTGTCTGTGGGGGGCTTGGGCGTCCCTCTGGACCAGGGGCTGTGGGGAGCTCCGAGGAGCAGGGGACCCTGTCCCCCTGTGGAGGCCCCACGGATGGAGAGGGGATTTGAACTGAGCCTGGGTGACTTTCTAGGTGACACTGCTGGTCAGATCATGGCTTCGCTCGCTGACTCATTCATTCAAGTGGTGACCGAGTGTGACTGAGTGTGACAAGGTGCCTGGCGGTTAAGAAACCGTGACACACAAAGCCAGACGCAACCCCCTCCTTGCCAGTCTCCAGTCTGGTGGGAGAGAGAGGCAGCTGCTGGTCCCCGGACACACACACAACTTCCAAGCCCAGGACAAGGGCTCGGGGGCGGAGGAACGGGGAGCGAAGAAGCAGGTAAAGGGAGCCTGTGACTTCACGGTGGGTGATGTCTGAGAGGCTTAGTGACTGTTGCTCCAAGGCCTGAACAGTCAGGGGAGTGGACAAGGCGTAAGCGGTGAGGGAGGAGCCTTCGGGTGGCGAGGCCGGCACGTGCAAAGGCCCAGAGGCAGGAGAAGGGCGCGCAGTGGGAGGCAGGCAGGGGCCCCGCTCAGGGGTTTCAGCCGGGGAGGCCCGGCCAGATCTGCCTCTGGAGAAGCCGTGTGCTTTGGGAGGGCAAGTGAACGCAGCAGGTATTGAGCCTGCTGTGAACTGGCAGCAGGACAGCTGGGGGCTGGCTTGAGAGGTTCTTCAAGATGGCCAGAAGGTTCCCCAGCGTGTCCTGGGCATCTGCGGCCCGGGGACCTCCCCGCCTTCCTGAGATCCAGCTGGAAGCCCCGGGTGGGGGATGGGGCGCAGTGAAAAGCACCTGCCTCCCTCGGTCAAGGCCAGGGCCCCAGAGAAGGCCTGCCCCTCCCCTGCCCCGTCCCCAGCCTGCGCCGCACTGCCGCTGCCGGGCGTCCTCACCGTGGCCCATTCATTCACAGCCTCCCTCTGCCTCCTGGAGAAAGCGGGAGACTTCCAGGCCGCGAGGATGGAGGCGCTGGCCCTGGGCCAGCCCAGCTTCCCTGCCCGCCGCCCCCTCCCCAGACGCCCCCCACCTGGCCTGCCCTTTCTCGATGGCAGGCAAAGTGCTAATTCCCAGGCGGAGAGGTGGGCCAGAGTCTGCAGCCAAGAGCGACTGTTTACAGCCTGCGGCGGTTCTTGGCTCCGGCGGTCCGGCGGGCTGGCCTTGCAGTGACATGTTTATTCTCCAGGCCCAGTGCTGGCCCTGGCTCTCGGCAGGGCCGAGCCGAGGGTTCTCGGTGATGGGGACAGGCTGGCGGCTGGGGGCTGTTTGTGTCTATACTCGTCTGCTCTGTCGCTCCCTCCGTGTTTTTTTGCATTCAAGGAGGCAAAACCCGGAGCTGGGGCCCAGGGGGCCCCCTGCCCTCCCTGAGGGCACTGCCCCCACCACTGCGCCCTGGCCTCTGCTTGGGCTCCCAGGAGACTCCCGTGGTCCCACAGAGAAGGTCTGCTGGGCCCAGCGGTGTCCTCTGTGGCGCTTTGGGGCCCCCACTGCCGGGCTGGCCTCAGTCATTCGGGCACTCAGCAGATTCCTGGCATGTGCCCGGCTTTGGTGACAGCAGCAAGCAAGACAGATGGAGCCCTGTCCTCCGGGGCTGGCTGCCCCCCTCCCCCGGCAGGGGTGACCAGGCTCCTTCAGAGGCCCCCTCCCCGCCCTGCCTCACAGTGTCTGCAGGTCCCCGTTAAGCCGCACGGCTGGCGTTGGGGGGGCCGGGCCTCGGAGCCCGCCTGGGAGCCCCAGCTCTGCGCTGACCAGCAGGGTGACTTCAGATAAGACCCTGTACCTCTCAGCCCTTGCTAGCTCGTCTGTACAATGGGCGGAGCGTGACACTTGACAGCTGACCTCCATCAGACGCCCAGGCGGGGTCACCACGTGCCGTGCTGGACATGCAGTGACAGGTGAAGACGCGAGTGGCTTTGGGGCCCAGGACCTCAGTCAAGGAGCACCCTGTCCTGGCCATGGGCCCCATAGAAGGGGGTCCAGCCGGGGTCTCTGGGGACAGGGAAGGTCAGAAGGGGCCCACACGCGGGGAGGACTGTGGGCGGTCCCTAACTGGCCGGTGACATTGGACGAGCCAGGCTGGCTCGCCCCAGTTTCCGCGAGGCTGGCCTTGCGGCGACTCGGTGCACTCCTGACATAGGTTCTGAGCCCCAGCGGACGGGGCCACGCCGCGCGGCTGTCTCTCACCCTGGGCATCTCTGCGGCGGCTTCTTTTCGACCCTCAGAGGCAGCAGCGTCAGCGCGGTTCCCCGGTGGCAGGCGAGCGGGTCCCCGCTGCTGGGCCCGGCGCTTTCTGCGACCTGCAGGCCCTTCCATGCAGCCCTCTGCACGGACACTGATGTCCCCCAGCTTCCTGTCCCCGCTGGAGCCACACGGCCCGTTCCGTCTCCGTGATTCCTCCAGAAGCTTCGCTGCCTCTAGATCCGGCTCGGCCAGCTTTTTTTTTTTTTTTTCGAAGAACCAGGTGGTAAATATTTGAGGCTTTGTGGGCCAGTCTCTGGGTGTCTGTTGCTTTTTCTTTTTGGTTATTTACTTTTTTACCGTTCTTTAAAAATGTAAAAACCGGAGTTCCTGCCGTGGTGCAGTGGGTTAAGAACCCGACTACAGCTTGGTTGCCTTTGGAGGCGTGGGTTCAATCCCCGGCCCAGCACAGTGGGTCAAAGGATCTGGCATTGCCATAGCTACTTATGATGTCATAGCTGCAGTTTGAATTCAATCCCCAGCCTGGGAACTTTCATTTGCCGAGGGTGTGGCCATAAAAAAACAAAGTAAATGACAACAACAACAACAACAACAAAAAACCCTCAAAATACCAAACAATAAAATAAAATAAAATAAAAATGCTAAAAACCATCTTGGCTTGGTTGACCAGTGGCTTGTGGTTTGCTGTGGCTGCCTCCGGACCCACTGGGTGGGGTGTGGGCTCCCCATGCGTCAGCCACGTTTGAAGATTTTTGTTTCCTGAGCACCAACTAACTGTGCCCTGGGCCTGCTGGGCTGCACACACAGTGGCTCCGTAACTCTGACCACAACCCCGTCGTGGGCATTGTGGTCCCATTTCGCGGATGAGGAGACTGAGGCCTGGGGAGATGAGAGAACCAGCTGGTGGTCTCAAAGCCGCTCAGGGCAGTACCGGAACTTGAACCCAGACCATCAGTGTTCATCTTAACCCCGGCACTCACCACGTGGCTTGTAGTGCCTGGCTTCTTTGCCTCCTGCCTTGAGCCTGTTTATTTTGAATGTAAAGGAAGCCCAGAGTCTCTTCCTGGCTTTTTCTGGGTCTCTCTGAGCCCCCAGCTGGCCTGGCTCTCCATTGACATTTTCCTTCCCCCATCCTGTCCTTGTCATCTTCACCTGCCCCAAATTAAGGAGACACCCCCTGGAGCAACTCAGAGTTCCAGGAACGGCTTCAGCAGCACCTGCTTCTCCATGGCCAGCCCTCGGGTCACTCGAGGCAAAGCAGTGTCCCTTCGGCAGCTTGGCCCACATTCCGCAACCCTATATCCAGGCCACACGGGGAATAGGAGCTCCAAGTGGCAGCTTAGCTCTGCCTGCTGGACTTGCCCTGGCGGCGGGGGCCGCTGTGGCCGAGGGGGGCCGCTGGGAGAGGCTGTCCCCTATCACTGAGCAGACACAGAAAGTAATTCGCTGGAAGCTCTGGGCCACCAGAGGCCTGTTCTGGACTTTCTGGCCTCCCAGGTTGCTGTTCAGAAAAGACGGGGAGTTTTGGACGGATGGTTCAAGTGAGAGAAAACACAAAGAATAAAGGTCTGGGGAAACAGTTACGTGAAAACTATTAGAACACCAGAAAAAATGTTAAGACTCGGTGCTGGTGAAGTTGCAAAAAAATATGGCTCATCCGTATTGCTGGTGGCAGCACAAATCCTCATCGTATTTTTTTCCCCCAAATCATTTGTCAGGATGCATCAAGGGCTTTAAAAAACACCCCACATTTTGGGCCAGGGATCCCCTTTCTGGAAATTCATCTTAAGGAATTAACTTGCAAGCGTGAAAATGATTGGGCCCAGAGATGTTCTCTGTACTCTTGTTTATAAGAGTGCTGAGATTCTGAGTGTTCAGTAAGACACGGTTCAGCAAACGGTTGTGCATTGCTTGGGTGGAATATTACATGACTTTATTTTTTTTATTTTTTATTTTTTTTTGCCTTTTTGTCATTTTAGGGCCGCACCTGCGGCATGTGGAGGTTCCCAGGCTAGGGGTCTTATCGGAGCTGTAGCCACTGGCCTACACCGCAGCCACAGCAACGCAGGATCCGAGCCGCATCTGCGACCTACACCACAGCTCACGGCAACGCCGGATCGTTAACCCACTGAGCAAGGCCAGGGACCGAACCCGCAACCTCATGGTTCCTAGTCGGATTCGTTAACCACTGAGCCACGACGGGAACTCCACGTGACTTTAAAATGACAGCCGTGGAGCCCATTTCAACACAGAGAGGAGCGGATGATCTAATGCTGAGTAAAAATAAGCAGAACACAAAATCGTACACGTGTTGATTACAGCCTTCAAGAAATATGTCCACGTAGGTCCAGGCTGGCAGAGCCCCTGGAAAGCCGATGCGGCTGTGCTGAGAAGGGCTGGGGGCCCCTTCCCGTTGAAACACGCTCCGACGCTGTCACTAGGTCATCTCAGCATTAAACGTGAGGCGGGCACTTTCCATGCCACGTGACCTTGGTCGGGCCGCCGGCTGTGTCCCAGCCTCTCTTCCTTCCACTGCTGCGAAACGGGACGGTGCCCCCGCAGCCGCCCATGGGGCTGCGGGGCCCAGTGGAGCCGGCCTCGCCAGTCCTTTGCGGGTGACCACTTGTTAAGCTTATTTGATACTGGATTGTTGCCCTTTAGCCTCGTGGGGCCGGACGTGGGGTCGGGTCCTGAGGGTGGCGGGGGGCGGGTAGGCCAAGCCCCCCCTGCCAGGTGTCCCAGGGAGCCCAGCGTCGGACTCGGAGGACCTGTGAGGCGGGTGTAGGGCCACCCCGCTCCTGAGGCTGGGAGCCGGGAGCTGCCCCAGGTCAAGAGTTTTGCAAGCTAGGGCTTCCTTCCCGGGAGCCAGTGATATTCTCGAGTATTTGGTTCTCATGCAGCAGGGGGCTGGAAGCTTCGGTGTCACCTTGCTGCCCGTGTCGCCTGACCCGTGGCCTGTCGAACAGCTTCTGTTTGGTGGAGGGGCCCTGTCATGGGGTGAACCGTGTACCCTCGGAATCCCTCTGTGGAAGCGCTAACCCGGGTACCTTGGAGTGTGACTGTATTTGGAGACGGGGTCTTTGCAGAGGTCATCAGTCAAGTGAGGTCACGAGGGTCTGGTTGGAACTAGTGACCTCGTAAGCAGAAGCGATCGGGACGAAGACCCACCTGGAAGGATGGCCACGTGAGGAGGTGGCCGCGGGTAGAGGCCTCAGTCCACAGCCTGGATCTCCGACCTCCAGCCTCCAGAACGGCGAGAAAAACACGTGTCTCTCGTTCAAGTCCGCCAGCCTGCTCCTTGGTCACGGCAGCCCCGGAAAGCTAATACAGTGGCCCGCAGACGTCCCGAAGGGGTGTCTGGCACCCACAGGGTGACCACTGAGGATGCTCAGCACTGTGTGAAGGGGGCGTCTGGGTTTTACTCATTGTCCCTTATCGTGGGACCTTTAGAATGTCGTCCCCGCTATTGCAGATCACAGAGCAAAGGACACTGTGCATTAACGATTTTCATTCTTGCGGGGGGGGGGGTGTCCATTTCCGGAACTGTCCCAGGGCCACGGCCGCTGCGCACAGCTATCCACCCACCCCAAGTGCATTAGTCAGCAAGACTGGTCCTGCTGAGGGAGGAACACACCCCTAGGCCTGGGCAGCCCAGAGCCTGGGCTCTCGGCCCTCGGGAGGGCCCTGGGGGGGCCATGTGGCCGTGAAGCTCATCTTCTGGGCTCCGACTCTGAGCCGGGGTTCTCAGAGGAGCGGGAGCTTTGGAGGGGCCCCTCCGCCTGGGCGGGGGGCAGAGCGGTGTCCGCAGGCAGCCCAGGCTCACAGGCCCGGGGGGCGGAGGTCGGCAGGCTGCTGGCAGCTGCACTGAGTCAGTTGTGTGGGAACGGAGGCCTCGGCTGTCCCCACCAAGATTTTCTGTGGCTGCTTCTGGGAGAGAGAGAGAGGGAGCTGTGAAGTGAGGCACAGGCCGTCCCAGGGCGCCTCTTGCCAGGCCGGGAGCTGGCACCGGCGCCCTTCCTCTGGGTACATAATATCCCATGATAGATGCTGGCTGTTAGAAACCCAGAGACAGAAAAAAGGTTGACATCATGCAAGGATCGGGTCCGGTGAGTGGAGTGCCTGCTGGCCCCTTCTCCACGCTGGAGCTCCTGGCTACCTGGAAAGACCCGCGCGGGGGCCAGCACCTCGGGGAGCGGCGTGGGGGCGCCGTGTGGCCCCAGATCCATGGCCCCCGCAACCCGAAAACGCGGCCTTGTTTGGAAACAAAGCCTTTGCCGACGTCATCAAGTTAAAATGCAATCGGGCTGGACGAGGGTGGCCCTGAGTGCAGCGTCTGGCGTCCTTATGAGAGGGGGGTGTGGACAGACGCACACGGAGGCCACGTGAAGGCAGGGGCAGAGTGGGACGCCGGGGGTGGCCGGCAGCCACCGGGAGCTAGCAAAGGCAAGGAGGATCCTCCCCTTGGAAGGAGCGTGGCCCTGGCGACACCTTGGTTCCAAACTTCTCCAGATGGAGCCAACGAATCTGTGTCGTCTAAGCCACCTGGTTTGTGGTGCTCGGTCACAGCCGTCCCGGGATGCCAGTGCACCCAGGTGGTCCTTCCCGCTTTTCCTCCTCTGTGACCCTGCCGGTTCCCTCGCACAGACCCAGTTAGAGCGACTGTGACACGCCTGTCTCCCGGGCGGGGCTGGCAGCGGGGTGGCACACAGTAGGTGCGCAGCACCTGTTTGCTGAGTGGATGCGTGGGGCAGGAGGAGCGCGGAAGGGCTGACTCAGAGCGGACCTTGTGGCCAGAGGGTGGCCCTGCCCCTTTCCCCGTCCGCCCCGCCCCCTCACCCGTGATTGGCTTCTGATGGGGCAGGAGGGTGCGGGGGATACCGGGCCAGGCCCAAGCTGGGCCAGAGTGCTCACAGCCCGCCCCGCTCCCGCGCCTGGCTGGCTGTCTATTGGGCAGCTTAGCAGGCCTCAGTTTCCTCCACTGGCAAATGGGCTCGCGGCACCCTCCTCTGGGCCGTCCCGGGGAGTAAGTGAGAGTGAGCTGGCTCACGGAGGGCAGCGTGCTGGACGTTTGCATGGGTCTCCTCAAAGGCTGGATGGGTTGGGGGGCAGCCGGGGCGGGGCGGCTGGGAGGAGGTGGGGAGACAGAGCAGTGGCCGGGAGCGGGCAGGTCCGACCCGGGGCCGTGGTTGTGCCGTCTCTGTCCTGGGAGAACTGACGCTGCCCATCTCGGCCTCAGTTTCCCCACGTGGAAAACCGGTGGCTGCGTTTAAAGGGGGACGGGAACTCTTTAAGCCTCTGCCTCGGGTGACCGGAGAGAGGGCGGGAGAGCGCGCCTGCCACAGGGGGGACCTGCTGGCCTGTGGGACTGGCTCGTCTTCGTTCCTGCGCCGTATTGCGGGCCGAGGAACACCGTGCTGGCTGGGCACAGCAGAAGCAGCTTCGCCGCTGTGGCAACCTTTGCACTGAAGGCTTGTTGTCCCTTGGAAGAGCTGCGTGGCAAGTGCCGACGTGGGTGCTGGAAGGTCCCTGGGCCATCGGCCCCTCCCGCCCCACCCTGCACTTTTGGCTGGGGACCCACGCTCCGTGGGGCGGGTCCAGACGCTCGCGCTCCTGCCCCTGGTCTGGCCTGGTTTGTGCCCCGAGGGGTGTGCGTGAAGTTGGGGTTCCCCCCTGCGCCTCCCTTGCGGGGACCTGGCACACACGTTCGGAAACGTGCGGCAGGGGTCGGAGGGCAGTGTGGACGGTGGGACCCAGGCATCCTGCTGGGGGTGGAGACCCCACCCCCCGAGCCTGGCTGGAGGGGATGGTCTCATCGCCGTCTCTGCCAGTTGGGGGCGGGCAGTTCCCCAGGCCGGCGTCTTTTCCTGTGGTCACTTCTTGCCTTCTTGCCTTTTCCAAGATGGTGTTCGAAGCCCCCACGTGCCAGCTGCAGCCCCAAGATCGTAGGGCACAGCCTTGTTCCCCCAAGACCAGCAGAAGCTCTGGGTGACGCCCAGGGCCCAGATGGGCTCCTGGGACGCCTGCCGGGCCGGTGTTTGCCTTTCTCTGTTTCGGGCCCCTGGTCAGAGAGGGCAGATTCCTGTGGTGGGCCGGCCTTGCGGGGGACAGCTAGGTGGCACTTCCCAGGGTAGCCCCAGCCTGGGGACTTGGGGGGGGTCCCTGCTATTTTTGGCCACCCCGGGGGAGCCTTGAGCTACTGCCACGAGTGGTCCACAGCTGCCCTGCCCGTGGTTCCTGCGTGACGCCAGAGCCCCTCTCCGGCTGAGGAGCAGGCAGCATCCTCATAGTCAGCCCCTCACCCCTTTCCTGGAGGCAGAGGGGGTCCCACGGCGTGTCCCCCACCCCTCTGGGCCTGAGGCGTCTCAGCACAGCCCTGTGCCAGAGGGTTTCCTGAGCCCTTTTCGGGGGGCCCCCTCTCCAGTGGGTGGCTGTAAAAATAGCACTTGCTTGCAGTTAGGAGCTGGGGGCGGAGGGCGGGGGGGGGGGTCCGGTTTCCCTGCTCCTGGAGGAATTACCGGCCCACATGTTGCCAGGAGCCTTGGCTGGGAGAGGCAAGCGCGGCTCCAAGCCGGCGAGCGGGCGGCGGCGCAGATGGAAACTCGATCCCGGCTCAGCAGACTGTTTGATTTATTTTAAAATCAAGCAGATGGCTGCTGCAGGGGTTTGTTTAAGTTCAGCTCTGAGCCGGGCCCGCGGCCAGGAGCCTCGGGGCAGCTGCGCCAAAATTTTTCAATGACTTTGGTCGTCAAACCACCTCTTCCCTCCCTTTTGAACTTGAGCCTCACCACACACACGTCGGCCACTCGCGCCTTCTCCCCAGCCCCCGGTGCCCGGCTCTCCGGTCCTGCCCGTGTTCCCGCCTCCAGCTCGGTTTTTGGTCTTTGTCCTGCCGTCTCTCTCTCTCTGGGCTTCTGGGTCTCCCCGGGTCTGCTCGCCACTCCTTTTCTTGGGAAGCCTTCCCAAACCGCCCTCCCTGCCCCCCGGCTTCCTCCGGCTCCCCCTGCCCTGCCCCCCCCAGTCCCCCTCCGCCTGCCTGGCCCACAGGCACATGGGAGAACAGCCAGCTTTTGTGGCCACTCAGCACCCTCTGGGCTGTCCCCTCCTGGAGACGCTGTGGCTGGGAAAACCAGGCTCGCGCTGTAAAATCCTGGCGCAGACCAGCCCTCCAAGGTCAAGTGGCCCGGAGGCTGGGCGGCCTGCAGCTGTCTCTGCCATGGGGGCGGGTGGCCTGGTCACCCATGAAGAGCCCTGTGTGGCTTTGGCTGGGGAGGTCAGTTGGGTGCTGCAGGCAGGGTCCACGCTCCCCTGATGCGCCTGCATGTGCACACACACATACACACACACACACACACACACACACACACACCCTGATGTGCCTGCATGTGCGTGCGCGCACACACACACACACACACACACACACACACACACTGCTGGTGACCGGGCAAAGTCACATCCCCCGTGCCCCCAAACGGATTAATGGGTCCCCTGTTCAAGTGGCAGCAGGATCTCCAGCCCAGGACTGCCCCAGACCCCCTAGCCAGGGCTCCCCCCGGCCTCCTCCCCAAAGGGCCCAGCGCTCGCTGCTGCTTCCTAAACAAGCCAAGGCTTTAAATAGCAGCCGGCTCTGTCACTAACCCCAGGTCCAGGAGGAGTGCTCTCCAGGCAGGCAGGGTGCGACCCCCAGCTACCCCTGGGCCTTGATGGGGATGGGTGGTGCTGATGGCACGCTGGGCCCTGGGCCCTGGGCTGGGCTGGAGGCCAGGCCCCGCCGCAGGCCCTGGTTCAGACGGGGATGTTTTCCTACCTCTGGGCAGAGTGGCCGACTCACTGGTTGATCTGGTGTGTGCTGATTCAGCCGCCCATCCTGGCCCCTGGCCCCCGGGGTCACCGCTGGCTTGCTGGCCCGCCTCGTGGAGGGCTGGGGAGGCCCACGCCAAGCTGGCCAGGGGCACCTGGGGGAGAAGATGAGGCCAGGGTGCTGGTGCCACATAGCCCCTCTTCTCGGCCCCATCCAGGCCGGCAGGGACCCGCCCTGGTCCCCACCCCCCCTCTGCCTGCTGGGGTCCTCAGTGGGAAAATCCCACCGGCTTCAGGGCAGAGGCACCCACCCCTTGCCTCATCAGACTCTGCCCTGAACTAGGACCAGGGACACCTTGGGGACCTATATTTCCAGAACCCAGTGTGTGGAGCCCAGGCCCCACTGGTGTCAGAGCAGGACCAGCAAGTTGGTGAAGTAAGACAATAGGCTAAGCTGGCGACAGTGCCTTGGTCGCTGCAGGACAGTGGCCTCCCTTTTCCATGTCCGAGCGCAGTCGCCTTAGTTCTCCAGGGCGTCGTGAATGGTGGAAACCGGCCCGCCAGCAGCTTTAAATCTTGAAAATACTCTGCCAAGAGGTTTATCTCTATTTTTCAAAACAGCCGATTCCCACTTCTGTAGCTGTGCGCCAGCGTCTCTGGTGCATCAGGCAATTTGAAAATTGTAATGCTTTTAATGCTTTCTTCGGGAAGCTGCAAGTGTGGCTCAATTAAAAAAAAAAAAATGCAATCCTGGATTTCCCGTGGGGTGCAGCGGGTTAAGGTCTGGCGTGGGCACTGCTGTGGTGCAGGCTCGATCCCTGGCCTGGGAAATTCCGCATGGCGTGGGCGCGGCAGAAAAAAAAAAAAAAAGGGAAATGCATCCTGGCTTGCTGTGTGGACTAGGCTACTGGGGGTGACTGCTGGTGACCGTGCTCCCTCGGAGGTGAGGGGTGGGGACGCCTTCGTTTATTTATTTTCTGTCTCGCTGGTCTCCTTTCCCGCGCAGAGTCTGGATCCACCCCAGGGCTCCATTCATACTGTGACTTTCCCTGTCTTTCTCTTTTTGTGTAAGAAAGAGAAAAATAAAAAATCTTAAACTGTATATTCCCAAAGCATGTTTGGGAAACTTTTGGAAATGTCATCTTCTGGGTGGTTTTACGAGATCTGATGTTTTGGTTCGTTTTCTGATTAGTTGTATGAAGGAAAAGCTAGTTTATTGGGTCAGCAGGAATCGAAGCACTCACACCCATGTGTTCTGTCTCAGGAAAACGCAGAGAAATGCTTTTAACCCAACCAGTTAGACATGATAAAATCTGGGGAGTTCCCGTCGTGGTGCAGTGGAAATGAATCCGACTAGGAATTCGAGTTCGACTGAGGTTGCGGGTTTGATCCCTGGCCTCGCTCAGTGGGTTAAGGATCCGGCGTTGCCGTGAGCTGTGGTGTAGGTTGCAGATGTGGCTTGGATCCCACGTTGCTGTGGCTGTGGCATCGGCCGGCAGCTGCAGCTCGGATTGGACCCCTAGCCTGGGAACCTCCATATGCCGTGGGTGTGGCCCTAAAAAGCAAAAAAAAAAAAGAAGAAAAAGAAAAGATAAAATCTTCCAACTGGTGAACTTGACGATGGCCAAATGGGTCCAGCACCATTCTTTTTTCACACTTTTTTAGTGTGTGTGTGTGTGTGTGTGTGTGTAAAAAAACACTATGTAAAGCTTACCGGCGTAACCATTTTAAAGCACACAGTCTAGTGGTGGTAGGTACACGCACCACTGTCTCGTTCCAGAACTTTCTCATCACTCTGAGTAGAAACTCCGTACCCGTTTCTACGTACCGTCTTTAAGATGTTCTGGAGGCAGAACAAGGCCCAGGGAGGCAGAATTTCCCGGAGGATTCCTGTGTAGGGCAGCCTTCCGTGATGTGCTGAAGAGAACGAAGCGGCAGAAACCGTGGGCTGCTAACAGGCCTGAGCATCGGAGGAGGATGAGAGGCAGGAGAGGAGAAGCGAGGCATAGCGGGGGTTTGAGAACAGAGGGGAGAGGTTCCTGGAGCTGAACTCATTAAAGCAAAAAAACAAAAAAAAACAAAAAACCTCAGTCTGGTTGGCAGCCGAGAAATATTTTTATATTCGGGTTGAGCTGGAGGTTCTACAGATGAGCATAGTCTGTTCCAGTTCCAGCTTAGCGCTGAGTTCATTTTGAGCCTTGACTCTCCGTTTCCTGGACGCCCAGCCCTTGGCAGCATCCAGAAGCTCCATCATTCATTCCGTGAAGGTCTGTTGAGCATCTGCTATGTGCAGGGCAGTGTTCCAGGTGAGGGAGTTGCAGTCCTGAACGAGGCAACCCGCCTCTGCCCCCCCCATCCTCCCTCCTGAAGGGAACACGTATGCAGCGGGGTGTCACAGTAATATGCAGCCTGGAGGTGGTGAGAGCTGGAGGGAGTTGGGGAGCAGGGGCTGTGGTTGGGGGGGGCTAAGCCCTGAATGGTGTGAGGGGCAGGCCTGGCGAGGAGTGGTCCAGGCAGAACCAACTGGAGAGCAGTCAGTGCAAAGACCCTGATGGGGAATGAGCTTGGGGTTTTGCAGGTAAAGCAGGAGTCCGGCATGGCCGAGGTGGATGAACAGGGAGGAGGGGGAGCCCTTGCAGAGTTCTGAGAGGTCAGTGGGGCTGGAGGACATGGAGCTTTGGGAATTTAAATGGGAAGAGGATCTGTTGGGGAAGTTCCCCAGGGGGATGTGACTGGATTCACGTGACCCCACCTCTGTCCCTCTGGCCGCTGGGTGGAGAGCAGAATGGGGGGTGGGAGAGCAGCACGGAAATGGGATCAGAGAATCCCCTGGGTCCCCTCAGGGTCCATTTCACTTCCTCCCCTTTCATCAGGTGCCCTTTGATGGTCCTGACGGCTTCACGGAGAGTCCCAGCTTGGGATGCGGTCTTTAATACCTTCCTAGCGCTTGCTGTATAAGTTACCCGCTGCTGGGTAACAAAACACCCCCAAACACTGCAGCTTAAAACAACAGATGTTTACTCTCTTACAGTGTTTGTGGGGAATGGCTCAGTGGGGTGGTTCTGGCTCCGGGCGAGGCTGTCACCAGGATGTCAGCCGGGCCTGTGGTCTCACCAGAAGGTTTGACTGGGGCTGGGGGACCTGCTGTCCAATGGTGTCCTTGCATGGCTGTTGGCTGGAGGCCTCAGTCCCTTACCATGTGACTCTCCCCAGAGCAGCTGGCTCCACCCAGAGTGCGAGAACCAGGACGTGGCTGCAGTGCCTCCAACGACCTGGTCTCGGGGTACACGCTGTCGCTCTGGCCACGTTCTGTTCAGTGCAAGCGAATCACGAAGCCTGGCCCATGTTCAAGGGCTTCATCTCCTCCAGGGAAGTGTGTCAAAGCGTCTGTGGACGTATTTTTAAACCATTGAAACATGACCTCCGTTTTTAGTAGAAAAAGAATAGACCTTGGGTCCTGAGCCTTGGAAGGGAATAGTACTTGTCTAAAATTGAATAACACCGCTTCCTTTGCACAGGGTGTATTTTTAGGGTTACCTTCTATTTATGTTGTTTGACACTGATTTTCCTTTTCTCATCATCAGAACAGGACGGTTTTACTCTAAGCTTCAAAAGTGAGAGGAGTTGAGGAAAATTATAGCATGGGAAATATGAAGTAGAATTACATGAAGGGCAGGGAGAGTGAAAATGCCGGAAAATGGGGGGTGGAGCATCGTGGCGAGGTCTGAGGCCTCCTGGCTGCAGGGTGGCTCAGAGGGTGGGCCCCGGGTTCGAATCCCGGCTCAGCCACCTCCGGCTGTGACTGTGGACAGTAATCTCGTCTTCTGGGCCTCTTCCACTCGCTTTCGCCTGGGGAGCAGCTGCGGCTGAGGCCGTCGTGGAGCGCGGATGGAGCCGGAGGGCTTGGCGCGGGGCCAGGTAGGAAGGGAGCGCTCAGTGAGTGTCCCCTGCTGGGAGATGGCCCGTTGCTTTCAGCCTCACCACAGGGTCTGCAGGGCTGCTCGTGATCGCCCTGCGCGCGTGTGCGTGTGCGAGCGCCTGACGTCACTGTGAAAGAATGAGTAACCCAGGCAGCGCTCATCCTCACCCGCCAGGTGTCTGCCTGCCCATCCGCCCGTCCGTCTGTGCCTCCGGCCTTCCTTCCTTCCTCCCTTCCGTCCATCGACCCATTCATCCATTTTCCTTCCATTATCCACGCGTGCAGCCGTCCGTTATCCCTGCCCGGCTCCATCCCCCATCCTTCTCCCCATCCGCCCTCCTTCTTCCACACGTTCGTACCTCTGTCTTGCCTGATTGCTTCATCCCATTCAGCCTTGTACGCACTCGTCTCTTTTTTCTCTCTGGACAGCCATCGACCCATCCACCCGTCCGTTTTTTCCTTCCTGTCATCCATCCCGCTGCCTGCCCGTCCATCGGTCCATCCATCCATCCGTCCAGCAGGCGTTGGCTTTTGCACTGAGGCCAGAGCAGTGAACCAAGCAGCCCCCGCTGTCCGAGTTGCTGTCCAGCCAGGGAGGCCTGCCCGTCTGCAGGGGCTGGGAGGGGACGGTGGGCGGTCCCATAGCCATGGCTCGAACACCTGCTGTGTGCGGCGCTGTGATCGGTGAAGGCAAACGCACGGCGAGGGCCTCACAGCCGGCGTGTCCGCGGGACGGAGGGTGTCGCAGGGGACACGATCGGCCCTGCCTTGCAAGGGAGGAAGTACCTGAAGGGCTCTTGAGTTGGCTGGGTTGGTGGGGGAACACGGGTGACGCAGGTAGCAGGAACCGCACACGCAAGTCTGGGGACGTCTGTGCCGTGGAGGAGCGTCTGGGACAGTGATGCAGGGGGTAGGGGTGGGGCCAGCGTAGGGGGTGTTCGGGCCACTCGGGAGTCGGGGAGGATAAGCAGAGGCAGAGAACGTGCGAGGGGGTTCGTTTCGGGCCGGCCAGGGCTCCCGCTACATGCTGGCTCTGCAACGAACCCTGCGAGAGGGGGACTCATTCATTGATTCAGGCCCTCGTTGATTCGTGCATTCACACACTCCCTCATTCACCCAGCATTTTCTGAGCGCTGGCCATGGGCTGCATCGCGGCAGGTGCAGCGGTAAACAAGACTGGCAAGGCCCTGCCTTCATAGGCTCATGGTCTAATCGGAGGCATCGAACATTAAACCTAAGTCAGTGCCACGAGAATGCCCCGCTGGGTGGTGAGAGGTGTGCAGTGGCGGAGAAAATAGCGCAGGAAGGGGATGCTGTGGTGGCAGGTGCTGCCCTCAGGGAGGGCCAGGCGGGCCTGTTCGAAGAGGGGGCACTGAAGCAGCGGGGCGGTGGGGAGAGGAGGTACAAAGGCCTGTGGTGGGAACAGGTCTGGCTGGAGGAGGCAGCGCATAGTCCAGGCTGTTCAGGGGGCCCTGCTGTCACTTGGGTTGTGGGGGCAGTGAGTACGTGGCAGGAAGGATGTCAGAGGTCAGAGATGGAGAGGGCTTTCGGAGGATCTGGTCTTTTCCCGTGGGTGCTGGGGAGCCACTGAAGCTTGTTGAGCAGACGAGGCTTCTGAGCGTTTTTCTTGGGCAGCAGCACGCAGGACGGCTGGAAGCGGGAGGGCTGAGCTCTGGGGCCGGAAGCTTCTGGAAATGCTGAGTCAGTGCAGTTCATGCCCAGGCTTTCAGGTCAGCCAAGCCCGCGTCTGAGCCCCTCCCCTGCTGTGAGTGAGCTGTGCAACCCAGACAAGGCGCTCACACTCTGAGCCTCCGGCATCTCCCCTCTAAAATGGGATTAACGACCCGTGCCCATCTCTGCGTCGTCATGGAGATGCCATGTGTAAGCAGCCCTGTCCCTGCCCGCGTAGGAGCCTGGCCTTGATCCCAGCAGCTCCCCAGGCCCTGTAAGAACCGCTTGAACAGTGGTAGCAGGCAGACAGGCGTATCTGATGAGCTTTGGGGCGGGAGGTGTCCCCGGAACGTATTCCCGGGCGCAGGAGAGCCATCAGCAGAAAGGATCTGCCGGGGAGAGGACATGGTACAGCAGGATGTCTGTCTGTCCTGCTGCAAAGGAGCCTGGGGCCTTCCGCCCTCCTCCGGGGAGGAGAATACGCCCGAAAGAGCCACGCGGCCCCCCAGCCGGGAGCCTGTTCCGAGCTGTGCGGGGGCCTGGGCGTCCCACACGCCAAACAACTGTTTTTGAGTCACTGCAGCACCGCTGCCAAGTGGAATCGAAGGGAAGGTGAGGCTAATTGGCCGGGAGTGGCTCAAGTCCCCCTAGGCCGACACGGCGCCCACCTGGTGGGCTGCCAGCCCGGCTCTGGCTCGGCGGCGGGGCGGAGGGAGGCGGGCAGCCGCGTCCCGGGGCGCCTTTCCCTGCAGGCATCGGCAGGCAGGCTGGAGCCAGCTGCTCGGGCCTTGGCAGCGGGAACACAGAGCAAGTCCGCGCAGCCTCCGCAGCGCCAAGGTCAGGAGCAGGCGCACGGCTCCCGGCTCCCGTTCAGCTCCTGTGGGCCCGGGGCCTCCGTGCCCGCCCGGCCGGCTTCCCCTGGCCCTGGCCTGGCCCTCCCCCACCCCCACCCCTCCGTTCTCTGCCAGCAATGGTTATTTAGCGCTAATGTCTACTGCCATACACTGTGCTCAGTGTTCTCATGTGTACTAAGTTATTCAACACAAATGTGGAGAATGAAATAGCACAGAGAGGTTAGGTAACTTGCCGAAGGTCACACAGTCAGGAAGTGGTAGATAGCGCCGACTCCAGAATCCATGCTCTTAACCTCTTCATGAGACTGTCTCCCACCAGCAATAGTGAGAGTGCAAACCAAAGCCCACAGCCCTAGGTTTACAGGAAATGACCTTTTCTGTAAACCCAAGTGTAATTCTCTTGGCCCCTTCCTCGTGGTTGCAAGCTGGCTGCCACAGCTCCAGGCATCATTTCACATAGGATGACATCCAAAAGCAGGATGGGATAGGGGGCACCCTTGCCCTTTTCTCTTTGGGGCACGTGGGTGTCCCAGAAGATTTTAGCAAACTTGGGTCCACTTGTCCAGGCTGGGTCACGGGCCCATCTGTAATTGCAGGGATGATGGTGACGTGCATATCTGACCTTCTCGGACTGTTCATGTGGCACAGGCTGTGCCATCAAAAAAACAAGGGGGTTGGGATGGCTGGTTGGGGAGCAGCCCCGCTGACCTGATCTTTAAGCAGCCCTACCCTGTAGGTAATGATGTGTCCACCCTGTAGATAAAGAAACTGAGGCTCAGTGATGAGGCTTTGTCTGGCCTCTTGAGCCCATGCTGGCACCGAGCGTCTCTGGCCAGGCGGCTTTCCTCCTTGTTTGTGTTTTAAAACTCCATCGCCAGCTGCCTCCAGCAGGTGGGGATGGGGCTTATTTGTCTTTGGGACATCCTTGTCTGACTCAGGAACATCTAGAAGGTTCCAAATTGCCTAGAAGGAAGGCCTTGCCCTACCCACGCCCTTTCTGTTTGCAAATGCCGCAAACCCAGCTCCAGCTTGCTCTAGAAAAAGGCAGTTTGTTGACTCATGTAACCGATGAGAGTGAATCTGGCCCCGGGCCTCCACCTGTCTTCAGCCTCAGCTCTGCCTTCTTGTACGGGATTCATTCTTGGGCAGCTCCTCTTCACGAGGCTGAGAGGGCCACCAGCTGTTCTAGGCTGATGTCTAGTGACTCCCAAGGGGGAGGGAGAGCCCTTCCTAGCAAATGTCCCAGGGAAGATTCTGATTGGCCCACCCCTGTAAGGGGAAGAGGAGCGTGGTGGTGTACAGCCACTGGGTGGGGAGGGACAGATGCCGGTCAGATAACATGGAAAAGTTGCCTACTCCAGATGAGTGAGTGGAAGGACAGGTTGATGGAAAGATGGATGGATAGAAGGTGGATGATGGATGGATGGATGGATGGATGGGCAGATGAATGGGTGACTTGATGGAGGGATGGAAGCCTGGAATAATAGTCGATAGATGGATAGTTGGATGGATGGACTGAGTGGATGGTCAGATGGTTTGGATGGATGGATGGATGGATGGTTTGGATGGATGGAAAGACTAAGCCTTTAGAATTTCACTTCCGGGAGTTCCCGTCGTAGCGCAGTGGTTAACGAATCCAGCTAGGAACCATGAGGTTGCAGGTTTGATCCCGAGCCTTGCTCAGTGGGTTAACAATCCGGCGTTGCTGTGAGCTGTGGTGTAGGTCGCAGACACGGCTCGGATCTGGTGTTGCTGTGGCTGTGGCGTAGGCCGGTGGCTACAGCTCCGATTCGACCCCTAGTCTGGGAACCTCCATATGCTGCGGGTGTGGCCCTAAAATGACAAAAAGACCAAAAAAAAAAAAAGGAATTTCACTTCCATATCAAGGTCATTTCTGCTTCTTCCTCCACTTGGGTATCCGTAATAACACTCTTCCCCAGCACAAAGTGATGCCTGGTCATCTTAGAAATCTTGGAAGATACAGGAAAACTCACAAAAGCACACGGAGAGTCCTCACACCACGGGCCTCTGGGACCCCAGTGCTACCAGTTGGTGGGCATCACAGCCACAAGTGCCCGTGCTCGGCAGCCCCTCCGTCCTTGATTCAGGGAGTGCCAGGCTCCTGGGGCCAGAGCCCAGCCAGACCGGCCTCCCCATGGCCGGGGAATGGGAGGTGGACAGTGGCGACCTTCCTGGCAGGCAGACCAGAACCAGGCCTTGGCCTTCAGTGCATCCCTTGGGAGGTTCATGTTTGTTGCCATAAGGCCACATGGAGCCAAGCATTTTTCCAGCTTCTTCCTTGGGAGCCGCCTTCTAAACCCCAAAGGACACGCCAGTCCCGAAGAAGCCACAAGATGCTCCACGGGCCTGCCCTGAAGGGCCGACCCCCATATCTGAATGCGAATGTTCTGTCTGTTTTAGCAGCAGTCTGTTCCCCTCAGGCGGGAGCTCAGACACCCTGAGCTGGGCGGGCAGATGGAGGCTCAGGGTACAGACAGGCTCTGAGTGTTGAGACACTCAGAGGGACAGCACTGCTCCTCGGTGTCTCGTCCTGCTCTGGTTGTGGGCTTGGCAGCAGAACAGACAGATCCTAGGGCCCGGTCTTCTGTCGCTGAGGCCCTCACGAGGCCCAGCTGAGTGCCTGTGGGAGGTGTCAGACAGAAGGCAGCCCCCCCCACCACTTCGGGTTCTTTCCTAGGCTCTGGGGGTGGGGGGTTCTGCCCAAACAGTGGCTCTCTGCCCTCAGATGCAACGTGGCACCTGTCCTTCTGCCCAGAGCACCAGCTCCTTTCCATTGAATGCACAAGTGTCACCTCCTCCAGGAAGCCTCCCTGACTGCTCCAGCTGAAGAAAGCTTCTCTCTCCCATGGTTGCATCTTCAGGGTCTCAGCCCTGTGCTTGTGTCCTCTCTGACACGAATGGATGAATGAATGAATGGCCCTGCGTTCCAGGGTGTGACTTGTATGAGCAGGACACCCATGGCTGGGCTTGCGGGTGCATGGCCAAGGGGCAGAGAGGGCGGAGGGCGCTTCGGGGCAGGGAACCTGCACTCTGGTCCCAGGGTCCTCTTGGGGACCGCTGGCTGTGGACAGGCACCTCCTCACCCCGAGTCTCATTCTCATCAGTGAAGTGTGTGGGGAAGTTGGGTACCAGCCTTCTCGCCCGAAGAATCCAAGCCATTAGTTCCTTCGCTGCTTGCAAAGCCGAGGCATCTGCCAAACCAGGTTCATCAGCCAATCATTAATTCCTTTCGTCATTGTTTATTAATCACGCTGCGCCCTAGCTGGAGCTCCGGATGGGAATGAAGAGCGCCAGGGAGGCACCTGGTTGACAGAAGCGCCACCCCCGGCAAAGGACCTGGGTGCCGGAACCCGGCTGGCGCCCGCCAGGAGGGACTTCAGGGGGCTGCTCTGCCCTTTGGATATTTAGAACCGCGCCCTTGTCCCGTCAGTGTCCTCTCACGGGGGAGGGGTAACTGCTCTGATAGCTGCGTGTGCACCTGTGTCTGTGTGTCGCATGTTTGTGTGCCTCTGCACGCATATGGCGCGAGCGCACGGTGTGTTGTGTGGTGCGTGGGGGTGTGATGTGTGCATATGCAGAGCCTGGGTGCATAAGTGCACGTTCTTGCACGTGTGGCGTGTGCATGTGTGGCGGTGTTCCTGTGTGTGTGGTACGTGTGTCCATGCGCTCGGTGCACGTGTCCGCGGTGTGCATGCGCGGAGGCAGTGGGAACAGACGGGCTGACGGGGTTTCTCTGGATGATTAATGGCCTTTGGACGGAGGCGCCGCGTCCATCAGACGCTCCTGGCAGCTTCCGCGCTTGGCACCCTGCCCGCCTCCTGGCTGAACCAGCCCAGGTGAGGCTCTGTTCCCAGCCTCATGGCCCAGAGCTGGGAGGCTGGGGCCCGGAGGGGACAGAGAGCCCTTGGGCTCTTAACCCCAGGCCCTCGCTGCCGTTGCTGCATGGCCCAGGCCACCTGGACGGCAGCACCGAAGGCAGCTTTTCCACAACACCCCCCACGTCTAATTAATGCAGATTCCAGGGCCGTGGGACGCTAGTTTGGCAGGACCGGCCCATGGCCCAGGAATCTACATTTTAACAGGTATCACAGGGGTCTGATTCTGGAGGGTTTCGGACCACACTCTGAAGAACCCACCTCGTGCTACGAGGGAGCAAAGGCTGAGAAGGCACCCTCGCCGGCCCCTCCTGTATCTTCTCCTTGGGCATCTGTTCTCTCTGCCCTGCCTTTGCTGTGTGACCCTGGGCAAGTCACTTCACCTCTCTGGGCCACGTCCTCATTTTCAGTAAAAGACCTGTCTCTTACTAGTTTTGGGGCCTTTTGGGGCCTCGGCTCCTTCACCAATGCAGTGGGGTGAATACCACCAGCACCATCCTCCTCGGGTCCTCAGCTTCTTGGGAAGAGCGAATGAGTCACATCTGAGGAGTCCCCAGGGCCCCTAAGTGACCGTCGCTGCTGTTCCGGGCTCAGGAGATGGGATGTGGGGTCAGATGGGGTCGTGTGGCGCACAGTAGGTGGTCAAGG
>PVHT020000013.1:0-147622 GCA_004024745.2 Catagonus wagneri
GCAGATGCGGCTCGGATCCCGCGTTGCTGTGGCTGTGGCGAAGGCCAGCGGCTCCAGCTCCTGTTAGACCCCTAGCCTGGGAACCTCCATATGCCGCAGGTGCAGCTCTAGATAAGGCAAAAAGACAAACAAAACAAAACAAAACAAGGCCCAGAAGAATATCACGTATTTGTAGCACTCTAAGCCTGAAAAGTATTTTTAAGTATCAAAGCCCAAACCATATAGCCCGCTTCATCTGGCCCCATTCTAGTTCCCACAAAGTAGAAAACAGCAATTATCTCCACTGTACCCGAATGAAAAGGTAAGGAAAATAAGACAAAGGGAAGAAGCTTAGAAGCCCCGAGGCCCTCCTCTGCCAGGACAGGAGTCTCAACAACCACTTTGCAGGTGCCCGTACCATCTCTGCTTAAACACACCTGGTGATGGGAGTTTGCCTGAGGAAGCCCACTGGAAAACTGGCAGCAATCCTGATAGAATGACTTCTCATACTGTGCCAACATCTGTCCCCTGCGACTGCCACAAACGTGGCAAGTGTCTCCCAACCTTCGGAGCAATGAGTAATTACTCTTGTTCCTCTATACTGTGACCCCTCAAATGTTTGGATATGAATGCATCTTCAGCCAGTGTGGCCTCTCCTTCAATCAGTTCACATGTGAAGGGCCTTTTAACCCTCAGCATCTTAACTGCCTTGTTTTTCCCAAGTCAACACAGCCCCTAGGCATCGGCCTGAGGCAGGAAGGGACCACCATCCTCCTTCTTGCACCTGACAGGCAACAGGTCTGAACTCCCTCCTGAGAGCTGGGAGAAAGGAAACCAACAGCTCTGTCAAGCAGTATAATTTCTGAGCCTGGTATAGAATTATCTCTGTTGACTGAGAAAGCAGAGGAAGAAATACTTTCACCTTTTCTATGGTATTGTACAGAGAGAATGCAGGCAGAAACTGCCTTAGATTGTTGTGGACCAACATTGGAGTAAAGGTTAATAATTCATTTTTCAAGTTTAGGAACAGATTTTCCCTGTCACTCTTAGGTTTGACAATGAGGGCAGGGGAGTAGTCCACTCACCACCCTCTGTGCACACACACACACACACACACACACACACAATATAAACACTCTAAAGAATCAATACCCTTATTGTGTATCTGAGGCCACTCGGGACATGGCCCAGGATGCACTCTGAAAAAGAATCTGTTTCTGTAAAAGACAGACATCTGACACCCGGAGTGAACAGTTGATCTGAAAGCTTTCTTTTGCTTCACATCAAAAGTAAGTGGAATTTCCCCAAGAGAGAACAGGTTTCTACCTTGATTCTGTTTTCTGAGTACAGCTAAGAAGCAGCTAAATAAAGGTGAATGAACTTTCTGAGAATGGCTTTCTGCAACAGTTCTAAAACACAAAGAGCCATTTCTATACCATCAGGAACATGCTGCTGGCTCCCCCCAACATGTATCATCATCATTTGTTACCTGGATCTACTCAGGTTTCTGTGGGGTATTTGAGCACTGAGGCTTGCCATGGTGTCTTTCATCTGACTGCCTTCTACATTTGATCCTTTATGTGGATTAGCAATAAAGGCCCTGAATCAAAGAAATGGTAATATAGTTAAATCAACATAAAACACCACGAACAGGACAAACAGTAGAGAGACTACTAACTAGGGAAACATATTATAGCAAAGATTCCCTAGATCGGTGGCTTAGAATTCTGAGCACATTTTCTCATGGTAATCATGTTATACACAGCACGAGATGTAGTTAAAACAGTATAATTACTGTCCTACTTTGAGTAAAAGAAGTCTTGGAAACTAGCTTGAGTACCTTATCATCATTTATAATGACATCTATGGGAAGATACCTTCCTGTTCTTTATCTCTGTGACCCTTTCCTGCAACAGTAGGCAGGACTGGATTTTACTTGTTTTTGCAGGACAAGAGAATAAATAAATAAGTGCTTTCACTCATCCCTCAAATATTCATTAAGTGCTGACCATAGTCAGGTGCCCTGTCAGGTGCATACAGAGATAGTCTTTGCCATTAAGGAGCTCACAGTTGAGAGAGCGATAAATAGAGTATCCGAGTATTGTGTGATGGGGCAGAGTAGTGGTTAAGACACGAAGAGTGAGAGCAGTATGATAAATACAGAAAAAAAGACCCTGTGAAATACCATTAAAAGTGCTGATGGGGGAAGAGGAGTCCGCCAGGGAAACTGGGATGATCCAAGAGATGTTGGAAGATAGAAAGGCAGCACAGATGCCAGATAAGAAGAACACTTCAAGGAGTGACTGATCATGTCTCATCTATTTAGCCATCCCTTTCCTCTCTTTGGAGCCCAGTCCAGATGTTTCCCCTAAACCCAGAGCATTCACCTGTCTATTCCATATCTCCACATAGAAATCTAATAGGTATCCCTTCAAAAGAGCCAAAGATTAGGGAAAAAAATCAGACATGTATAAAAGATAATAGATGTTAAAAAGCCTTATTGATTAGACCTAGAACAAAACCCTAAGGCATGGAGAATGTCCAAAATGCTTCACAGGGAAGGTGAGCTGTAAGATTTGCCTTAGAGAAGCTGGAAAATATAGGAGAGGAGGCCCCGATTTTGGAAAGAACAATGTGGAGGAGTTCCCGTTGTGGCTCAGTGGAAACAAACCCAACCATTATCCATGAGGATGAGGATTCGATCCCTGGCCTTGCTCAGTGGGTTAAGGATCCAGGATTGCCATGAGCTGCAGCATAGGTCACAGACATGGCTTGGATCTGGTATTGCTGTGGCTGTGGCGCAGACAGCAGATGTAGCTCCAATTCAACTCATAGCCTGGGAACGTACATATACTGCACCTGTGGCCCAGAAAGAAAGAAAGAAAGAAAGAAAGAAAGAAAGAAAGAAAGAAAGAAAGAAAGAAAGAAAGGAAGGAAGGAAGGAAGGAAGGAAGGAAGGAAGGAGGAAGGAAGGAAAGAAGGAAGGGAAGGAAGGAAGGAAGGAAGGAAGGAAGGAAGGGAAGGAAGGAAGGAAGGAAGGAAGGAAGGAAGGAGGCAGGGAGGGAGGGAAGGAAGAAAAGAAAGAAAAATAGAGGGGGAGGAAGGAAGAAAAGAAAGAAAGAAAGAAAAATAGAGAGGAAAGGAGGAAGGAAGGAAGAAAAGAAAGAAAGTAAGAGAGGAAGGAAGGAAGGAAGAAAGAAAGGAAAGATAAACTTGGATCCTTGTACAGTTTATCCATTAACCAAAACGTGGCCAGTCAGATGACATATAAATTATTCAGGGCAAGACTTTAAACAAACATTTGTTCTGTCTTCCTGAGCACTAATTATCCAGTCTAAGAGAATACCTTCCCTTGTTAGATGCTCAGTTGCTAGACAATTTCATCAAGCATGAATCGGACAAACAGCCTAGGACAAACAGCTTAGGACAACAGCAGTCATTTGACTCCTCTTTGATCCCCTTATTTTTATTTGAAAGGTTAAAATCTAAAGAAACCTATGAATCCCCCACCTTCCATGCATTGTTTCGTAGGATAACCTGGAAACCAACAAAAACGTCACTGAACCAGACGGTTCTTCCTACAGCGGGTCAGAGTCTAGATTTTTTTAATCGAGAAAAGTGAGGTATAGCAGGTATTGCTGACATTTCAAGCAGTAAGCATCCTGCTTCTTTGTAAATGCCCTTAATAGGTAGGGGATTAATAGAGAAGTGGATCTGAACAAAACTTCCTGTCAGCAGATGTTCAGGAAACCTTTTCCAATGTGAGGGATTCCAGTGTTAACTTTTCAATTTTGTTTAATTGCTTCTTGGAGGTTCACATTAATAACATTTTATGTGATGCCAAATGATGGAACACTCTCATAGAAAAAAAAAATTTTTCAATCAACAGGTTCTTGATTTAGTCTGTTCTGGAATAAAAGGTCCATACAATTTTCCCACCTGTATCCCTGCTCAAGGCTCTGTGATCTCATATACCTTGAAGGCTGCCTTAGAAACTTGGCTAAAATTGCTTTATTTCCTGTGGAAATCTGTGAAGAATCTGTCTGGAATATTCAGCCTCTCATCCCTGGGTATAACTCAAGAGGCAATGACTCCTGGTTTGAGTGTCAAAGAGTTAAGTTTTTCCAAAGTGTTTAGCTAAATCCTTTTTAATTATAATCTTATAATTATAGTTGATTTACAGTGTTGTGACAATTTCTACTGTACATAAAAGTGACCCAGTCATACATAAATATACATATTTTTCTCATATTATCTTCCATCATGTCCTATCCCAAAAGATTGGATATAGTTCCCTGTGCTACACAGCAGGGCCAACATTGCTTATCCATTCTAAACATAATAGTTTGCATCTACCAACCCCAAACTCCCAGTCCATCCCATCCCCTACGCCCTTGACACTAAACTGACATTTCTATGAAAGGTCAGATTCTCTATCTATTACTATCTATCACTATATCTAAACGCATATCTTCTGAAAACTCTAATTCGGAGTATCTGACAGTTGATACCTGGGATCCATAATTCAAACACCTCCCTGGGTGACTCTTACACCTCTTAAACTTTGAGAACCCCTCATAGACCGTTCATGAAAGCAAGCACCATAGAGAAGCCCCCTGCTGTCCTCCTTTTGATGAGAAGAGTGGGAGTTGATGTCACAATTTCTAACACCAGCATCTGAGTCAGACAGATGCATTATGCTAATGAATCCACAGAAGAAAAGAAAGAAGAATATAAGAAAAGGAATAAGAGAAACATGCAGCATTCAAACTCTCCAAACGACCTTGAGAAAGGGATCTCAAGTACTGAGTCAGGGCAGGAGTGACTCTCAGCTTGCAAGGCACATTCCTCAAGGCAGGGGAACAGGGAAGCTTTGCAGCACAAGGGATTTGCTCTAGGTCCTTCCGGACACGATGTTGTTGTAGCCTTTACCCTCTTCCTTTGACATCATTGATCTCAAGGATCAAGTACCCACAGGTGAAAGAGTACATGTTCTGGTGCCTATGGACTGAACCTGAAGAATTCATTGTACCTGCCCTCTGCTCCACTCGACCCTGGTCCTCCTTGCCGTTTCCCGGTGAGGCTTCTGCAAATATTGCTTTAAACTTTTTATCTTCCAAGGTTTTTTTTTCTTTTTTTCACTCCTCTTTGTGACTCTTATAGTTTCTCTAATTAAGAGGGAGAGTAATTTGATAAATTATTTCACGTAAGTATTAGGAATTTGATGTTCTGACTTCTCTCAAGGACATTACATTTCAAAGAGATTGACCTGATTAGCTATTAAGGCATTTTTAGCCCCTGAAATGTGCAGGCTGGAAAGGAAATTTGGAGCGTCCAAAGAGAAGGTTTTCAAGTCATAACCCAAACTGGGACTATATAAGGCAGAATCTCCTAGAAGGAGAATCCACAGGTTGGTTTTAGGGAGTCTATGCACTCTGACGCTGTAGGCACCATTTGCAATTTATATCTTTGCTTCTGTCCATGGATGTCATCAAATTCTCATAAACCACTGACTTGAATGTTCCCAAAGCCCTTCTTCCTAGGAACCCTTTGACCTCTGCATATATTTTACAAAGTTGATCTTCTTTTTATTGGCCATCTCCATAGCTTGATCCTTTCAATTCGAGATAAAAAAATAACACTCCTTTTCAACTGTCTTAGGCTACTTTTTCCTCTCTTTCTGCTTTTCACCTTCTTTCATAATCTCTCTCCCCTGTGCCTTTTCTAATTCCCTCTTCAATGTCCCTCTCTCCCACCTTTCATGTGACCTCCATGCTTCTTTTTCTCTTAAAGCTAAAGAGAGTGCTACTTCCCCATTTAAAATATTTAACCTAAGTCTCAGTCCCTCTCCTCCCTTCTAATTTGTATAGATCTCTTCCCACCCTTCCCCTCCAGCAAGTGCCTGGAAAGCCACACAGTGTGAGTCACTGTGATATTAATAATGTCCTTTGTGTAGGAAGGTGACATCACTAGCCCATCATCAGCGGGGCATGTGCCCTTGAGCAATCTCTCTATAGTAAGAAGAGTGGGCATTGATGTCTTCCCACATTCCTGCTCTGTGCCCCTAAGAATAATTTCAAGAATTTTCTAAGCTGAGATTTAAGGTATAGAACTAGACCCAGAATAGAAAGACAATATTAAAAAAAAAAAGAATGTGCGTATATATAACAACTGGGTCACTTTGCTGTACAATAGAAATTGAAGGAACATGGTAAATCAACTATAATAAAATTTTTTAGAAAGAAAGAAGCCAAGTTGCTGTCTCCTGAGGTTTTGATCCAGGACAAGAAGAGTCATTGGAGGCCCATACTCAAAACCAGAAGCAGTCAGAGCATTTTAACTGAAATTGCTTTTGTGTATGGTTAGTTTTTATTATTATTCTCTAATTTGAAAAAGCTCGGCTGCTTTTCAATGATAGAGTCCTCAATGGTGACATTGCCAGTTAGTGAGCGTGGGTATGTTACACAGTCTCTAATCCTCCCAACCATCCTCAGGAAACTGAAATTCACTGAGATTAAGTCATTTAAGAAAGCCACAGAGCTAGTAAATATTCAATCGGGGACCGAATCTCTTTTTCTTTCTATTACATCATACACCCACATGTGTTACAGTTTCAGTTCCTCCATTCTTGGTTGTTAATAGGATGCACTTCAGTTATGGCAGAGAAGAGCCCATTGGTAGGTTAAAGGTCCAGTGGCTGAAAGGTCCTCCTCTAGGCAACCTTCCCTTTCATAGTCACTTTCCTACAACAGAGCTGAGACTCTCAGTCACTGGAAATCTGACGGCTAATACCTGTCCTCGGGGTTTACATGTACATTTTTATAACATGCTACCTTATCCCTAGCACGGAAGTAGGATCCTTTTTTTTTTTTCCTGCCTTTACTGGGCACTTATCTGTTCTAGTTACTCTGATCAGCCAGTGCAGGAAGCAGTGTAAACCACCTAGAAACAGTTTGTTTCCTTTCTATCATGCCTGGAGAGTGATCCTTTTTCTTTTTTCCTGCAGCATGCAGAAGTTCCAGGGAAAGGAGCCCCTTCTAAATGTATATAGGTTTCTCAGCTTTAAAGATTAGCGAGAACTCTCAATGAATTCTACAAACATTTGTTACATACCTACTACATATGAGCCTTTCTACTAAATGATTAGAAGATTCAGAGACAAGTGAAAAATTTAAACCTAGATGAGAGACAGACTGCAAAGAAAAAAACTTCTGAGATTAATTGGGGCAGGGTGGAGCAAAGATGCAAAATGTGGTAAGATCCCAGAGGGAAAAAAGATTAAATCTGACTAGGAGAATCTGGACTAGGATTTTTGCAGAGGCTGGCATCAAGTTGGTCCTGAAACTGCTAAAAAAGAGATTCCTGTATGTGGAGAGGATGAAGGATTTTCCCACTGAAGTATCCACAAAAATTATTAATAATCACAGTTACCATCGTTGGATACATGCTATATACCCAACACTATTCACAATATGATTCCACTTATCAATTATTAAACTCTGAGCACAACATCAAGAATGGGTTGTTACTATCTCCATTTCACACATTAGAAAAGTAAGGTTCCTGGAGGTTAAGTTGCTTGGCTAAGTGCAGGCTGCTAAGGCATCTCTCTCTCAAAACCTCATGATTTCCCACTACTCAGTATTGCCTTCCCATCACATTTATGTTGTATTTCTGAGATGGGGATGTAACCCTTTTATAAGAGCCACATTAACCCATCTTTTAGTTTTTGCTGCTTATTTAAATAAAATTTTCTTCATGGTCCAGAAAAAGACACAGAAACAAGAAACAGTTCAGTCCTAGTCAAGACATAATGATAAAATAATAGTATTATAACAGTGTCATTATTATTATGTTTTCTAATATGTATTGAGCTTTATTATCTACCAGATACTGCTCTGAATGCATTATAGAGATGAATGAAGTGACCAGCCTACAGAGATGAGGGAGTCAATAGATATCTACAAATCTAGGTTAAAGACTAAGCTTATATCTCATTTACTTTGTGTAGATTTGGGGGAGCTGGAGGTCGGGGGAAGAATATTTTCTTTGATATTGATTGTATTTAAATGATATCCCAACTTAACTCTTTTCCAGCTACCTCCTTCCCTGAAGCCCCTATTCCTTTTAATGAAAATTCCAACGCTGTCTACTTCTGAATCCAGCTTATTAGCGTCCCTGAGCAAATGGAATCCATTGCAATTCAGACAAGGCTCTGCTGACTGAGGATTCCAAAGGTCCCTAAGTCTCCCCTGGTGTAAAGGTCAGTGACATGGGTTGCACAGAACGGCTGCCAGGCTGGCTTAGAACACATTTGGATGCTTAAAATACCAGTGCTGTCAAAGGCTGGCCTGCCAGATGAATGCTGACTGGCAGGAAGAACAGACATTCCAGAGAAAGCTCTTCCTCTCTCTAACCCCTAGCTCCCATCCGGAATTCACCTCAGAGTCTGGGTCAAACAGCCAAAAAGCTTCCAAAGCTTTATGCACTACAAGAAAAAATAAGACGAGGAATAGAGCTGAGGGTGCACCCTCTCCTCCCAGAAGCTTCAGCCTGGCTGGAGAAAACACACAGCCCTGCTATCTGGCGTCACCTTCAGTGGGTGGCCACCACCTGTATGAGGCTCTTTGTGATGCCCTTGCACCCTGTTATCCTTAGTCCATTCAGTCTTCTTCTCTCCTAGACAAGAATTCCGCAGCTTCTCCCCCCACTTTTAACCTCTAACAATGCTTCTCACTCTCAACTGATGACATGGCTTCTTATTTCCTGTAGAAGTTAGAAATCATCACAAAAGAAGTCCCACATGCTCCTGCCTACCAATCTACTGGGAGTTCTTACTAGGAGCTGTCTTACCTCCCGTTGCAATATATGAACTATCCATGGTCCTGGCTGATTGCATTTTAGGGCCCAGCCTCTGGCACCTTCTCAAGGATTTTGCTCCCTTCAATGTTTCATCTCTTTCTCACATAGTAAATTTTCTTATCTGCATACAAAATCCTAAAGCAATCACTGGCTCCTCCTTTCATCCCTCATGTCAACAAACAGTTGATTCTTCTCTCAATTTGTAGACAGAACCTGACTACATCTCACTACTCCCACTGTTACTGCCTTGGTTCCATCCAACATTATCTCTTTCCTGCACTATTGCAAAACTGTTTGATGAATCTTCTTCCTCCCATCCTTGTTCACTTACAGTTTATTCTCTAATTAGCAGAGTGATCTTCTAAAATATGTCATGTTGTGTGTATCACTCCTCTCCTCAAAAACTTCCATTCTTCTCATGTCACTCAGTAAAACCCAACATCCTTCCCATTTTCTGTGGGACAGCAGGATAGTCTGAATTTTTTTTTCCTGTTGATGGCTCAATTTGAAAGAGTAGAATTGACTGGTATTCTCCCAGCTATTCAAGTCAAAACCTTGGAATTGCTCCTGACTCCGTTTTCTCACACCCAGTCTCCATCCCATCTGCAAATTCTATCAACTGCGCCTTGAAAATACTTCCAGAATCTGACCGTTTTTCATCATTTATATTGCTACCATATTAGTATTCAAGCCACATTATATCTTACAAATACTATTTTAATAGCATTCTAATTAACCTTCCTGCCTTCACACTTACACCTTTCAGAGTGACCTTGATAAAGTATAAGTAACTTTATGTTATTTTTCTGTTCATAACTCTCCAAAGGCTTCCAAACTTAAAGAAAAAACTAAGCTCTTTACTATAGGTCAAGTGACCTGTAGACTTAGTGATACAGAGATAAACATGACACAAGCAATTTCAAGGAAGTAGTGGGAACAGAAAGCTTATGAGTTGAAGAGTTAATTAGAGGTGATAAAATGGAAACAGTCAGAATAAACTGCTATTTCAAGAAATGTGGTTGTGAACAGAAGGAAAATAAAATGGGAGAGTAAAGGCAGGTGGCTAAGCCTTGAGTGGGAATATTTCCATTAGATATAATAAATGTAAGCGTATTTTAATGTTAAAGATAGTTACTAGTAAGAAAAAAGTAAGATATAGTAGAAAGTTTTAGTGTACAGCCCTAGAGGAAGCAGAAGGGTATGGAACCTGGTGGTTCAGTTGAAAGAGACAGCTTCTGACAAGAGGTAGAACACACATTGTAATGAGGCAGAAAACGAACAAAGGATTAGTTCAAGGCCGGCAAGCTTATTGGAGGCAGGGGTAGAAATCAAGGTAATAAACTGACCCATGTGATTTGAAAGTTTCACAAATATTGATCATACTCATTAAGAAAGATAACAGTTTTTAAAATCGATTTCAAATTCTTAGCAAATAAGTGCTATTACATTAAAACAGAATTCAATTCTGGATGAATTTTCTTTTAAGAAAAAATAGTTTTCAGTGTTGGAGCTCTAGAGCACATATTCTAATTTGATGTTACATTTCTATTATAATGAGGAATATCAAAGTTTCCAAAACAGAGGTTTGCAGAACCCAGAAGTTCAAAAATAGATTCCAGTGAGTTAAAAAATTTTTGGTCACACTCACAGCATACAGAAGTTCCCAGGCAAGGGATCAAACCCATGCCACAGCAGTAGCCCAAAGTCATAGCAGTGACAATGCCAGGTCCTTAACCTGCTGATCCATGAGGGAATTCCCTAGTGAGTTCATTTCATTAAAAACAGTAATATCATGTTTCCATTGTTATTTTAAAATGTCAACCTATAAAATAATTATTTAAAGTTTTTCATCACAAAATGAAAGCTTAAGAACGCCCAAATGTAATTAAAAGACATCATAGGGCAGTCAACTGAATTCAGATGAGCATGCCAATGATACAGTTAAGTCGGTTCATTACTCAGCTCAACAAGGTTAGTTACCGTGTTCTCACTGATTTTCACTAGTATACAGATTCACATTTGTTCATATCTAATCACATATTATTTGGCTTATATACCTAATTAACATGTAACATACAATTAATCATCATGAAGTCAGCTTAAGTCATGTTGCTGTTGAAATACAGCAGGTTACTAGAGAGCATAAGGAATTACAAGAAGTTTGCAAATTTGCCCCAAGATGCTCTTCACCAGATACATGTTAAATGTATTTGTTTAAAATCCTCTTGCATCCCCCATCTTGGCAAATGGTACTCTGCCCATTCATCTTTATCCATGGAAACCTCTGAATCTTTTAATTTTTTTTCTCTCTCTCAATCCCTATATCCAGTCAAGCAGTCAGTTACATCACCAAGACTGCAGATGCTTCCCCTTAACATTTCTTGAATAGAATCTCCAACCTTCCTACCAGCCCCAGTACAGGCCCTCATCACTTAACAGGATAACTACAATCCTTTCCTAACATCTGTTTCCTGTATAATCCTCTTCCAACCTATAGTCATATAGTTTCTACCGCCCTGGTTCCAATCCTTTGAGAGTTCCCTAGAGCGTTCAGGGTAAAGCTCAAATTCCCAAGTAAGATCAAATTACAAGACCCTGAATGGTGTGACTAGTGTCTGATTGTGATCTCTTAGTCCTTATTTTTTCCCACATACCATCTTAGGTCAATCTTGTACGTGTTTCAATAAAGACAGCAATGAATGCCTTCTAGTACAATGGCATGACCAAACGCTACTCCCTTTACTGAAATTCCTTCCACTTCCTATGTCTGGCTAATTCCTATTTACTCTTCAAAGCAGAGTTCTGAATTTGATATATACTTGGAGGGTTTTGTTTCTGTAGCAGGAATGTGTTTGTCCTAATACAACCCTCGTCTTTCCTCTGATCAACCTTGATTCAATAGTTTACATAGCAAATGAATGTTTCTTATGAGAACTGTAATCCAAAGAATTAGTCAGGGTAAATAGATGACAAGGCTAGTGGTAATGCACTGTAAGCATTGAATACCCTAATCTGACATGACATAACATGGATTTTTCTTCATGCCTGTACCAAGTTGTGTTGTTGTGTTTGAATGATGCAGGCTATCAACTTTCTTCTCAAAAGGATGTAGATGTAATTGTACATACTCTTAAAAGATAACCATAAAAACACAAAATATACAAGAGTTAAATAATAAGGAACATAATCTTGCTTTGACAATTAAGAAAGCACAAGAGATCACATAATATAATCACTAGCTTGCAGATGTTCAAAAAATATATTTTAACAGAATTCTCTGGATTATAAAAATGGCACACTAGTACTGTATCTATGTCACAAATTTCCTGGAACAATTCTCTGTCCATCTTTAAAATGAAAATAGAAAATTCTTGCTCAGACTTTGACTTACAACAAGGCTTAATTTATTTATATTTCAACTCTGGGTACTTAGTTTAGGAGTATAAGTCCTAAACTAGGTGTTTTTTTTTTTTAACTTTTTTAGGTGCACATCTGAGGCATATGGAGGTTCCCAGGCTAGGGGTCTATTTGGAGCTGTAGCTGCCAACCTAAGTCACAGCCACAGAAATGTAGGATCCTACCTGTGGCTGCAATATACACCACAGTTCACAGCAACACCAGATCCTTAACCCTCTGTGCGAGACCAGGATAGAACCCACATCCTCATGGGTACTAGTCGGGTTCATTACCATTGAGCTGTCATAGGAACTCCAGGATTGAAGTCTTAACTCTTCTTGGCACTGAACAACTCTGTTTTGGGCGCTGACTGGTGGAGGAGAAATATCAGACGATTTTTCTTCCAGGTTCTAAGGTCTATTTCAAATTCTGCCTCTTCCACAGGTTCTTCTGGTAAGTGGGATGCTGACAAATATAACAACCAGCTCTCTAGATGAGTGGGCAGAGCATGCCAATTTTCATGGTATAAATACTCCTACCATGGTCAATTTAGAGCTGCCAGTGGTTTAACAGCCAGTTCATAATATTGTTGTATATTTAACAATTAGGTCTTGAGAGGAGGTTTAAGCCAGCTCCACAGTATCAGTGCTTACAGGCAACATTGGTCCAGAGACCTCTTGCTTATCTGAATGCACTCATGGCTTTCCCCTATCCTGCAGCAATCCTCACTCTGCATTTAACAGTCACCACCTTATACTCTGACAGTGTTGAAACTTACCTGAGTCCCATGCTCCTATAAGACCCCAAGATTAATAAATTCCTCCATCCTTTTGTTCTCAGAAATCCTTGACTATTTTGGATTCCAAAATCACTTACTGCAAAGAACCACACTCTCTTCTAATATTCTGAATTTTCTAAAATACGACCCTCTCCTTGAGATTCTCATTGGTCTGCCCCTATAATGCCAAGTCCCCTTCCATCCTTTCCTTTGAGACATTACTTAGTAAATGTTCTTCCCACTGCAGTAGCATGAATTAAATCATCCCCCTAATTGTCTGGTGTATTTTGTCTTCTGCCACTCTTTGTCATTGATTTACTAGTATCTTGAGACCTCCCCCCAACTCCCAATTGGATTATATTATGAGAGCAGTTAACCATCTATCTCTTGGGGTTCCCCTCAAGAGCAGCAAAACCCATGCCCCTCCACACCAGCCCCAGCTGTGTTTTGATGTCCCCCACTGAGGTACCCCTGCAGCATTGCTTCTTATGATGAAAGAGAAGGCTCCAGATGGGAGAATAGGAGCAGCTCAGAGCTTGAACTGAAACCCACAGATACAGGCCTTCTTTTCCACGTACTAGGGGTGCTCCATCACTTTGGTGCAATTGCACTGGACCGCAATCACAGTGGTCACGGTGGTGTGGTAGAGGTGGGTAAATGAAGACCTGCCGCTTTCTTTGCTTCCCAACACCTCTCCTACAATGAAGGTACAAGCTCAGATCCTGAGGCAATATTTAGATTTACTACCATTTGGTCAGGCCCTGGTATCACCTTCGCCAAAGCGCAGCCTCCTGTTTGCCCTACCAGTATCCTGCCCTGCAAGCTCAATAAAAATACAAGATCTCCGACCCCAGAGACACCAGATGGGAACCTGCACTTTAACAACATCCCAGATGATTTATCTGCACATCATAATTTGAGGGGGTAGCCGTGGTAGTGTTTGCAGAGGAAATTCTGTGGGCAGAGGAGGGACTCCTAATCCACTTTGAGGGGTCTCACTGCCAGTTCCCCTCAGGAAGTGACATCCATCCCTAGTTGCCTGCAATTTCAACAGGGACAGAATGAGAGCAGCAGGGCCCGCTGGCCATTCTCTACTTCCTTCCCTCTTTTTCCCCTTGCCCTCCTGCTCTCTGGAGCCACGTTCCACTGGCTGGCTCCATGCCTGGTACTCTCAGGAGATCCTCACACCATCCCAGTGAGAAGAAAACCCCTTTGGCTCAGTGAATTCCCCATTCTTAGAACGGCTTCCACGCCTGATAGAGAGCAAGTGCTTCTTTGGGAAGGATTTTTTTTTTCCCCATGAGTCACTTGGATGGAGGGATGACTGATGGTCTGATGCATTGTACACTGAACTCTGACATCCAGGTATTAAATATAGACCATGCACATACTGGAAGAGCTAAATTTAGCAGAGCTGGCATGGGAGGGGTTGGGGGTGGGGACTCTCCCGGGACTGGATGGAAACAGCTTGGAGTGATGTCCCAGCAGCTGCTGCAGCCCAGGATTAATTTATTATTCCTGTCAGGGGGAGGTGCCCTGGAAATTTCATCCTAGGTTTGTTTGTTTGTTAGAAGCATTTGCCGAGAGTCATTTTTCAGTTTTGTTTTGTTTTTTTTTAAACAATAACAACAACAAGTGCAGATTGAGGAGGCTTCTGTCTGTCTCCATCTGATTTGCTTTCTTCCATTCAGGTTACAGTCAGGTGCTGTCCTCGGGCTGAGTTCTCATCTCCTGGTGGGTTATTTCTAATTCTGTCACAGGCTGCCCCAGATCTTCTTTGTTTAGTTAGATAAGAAGGCTCTAATTATTTAGACTGAAGGTCAGAAGGAGAGCGGATCTCTAATGCTGCCAAATTGCAATGCCCTGAAGTGCCCTTTCTGGTTAAAAATCCCCACGGTCTGGCATACTTCAGGGAAAGCCACTTAGATGCTCATCTTTGTTCAGGTTGGGGTGAGAAGAGAATGAAACAAGATTCCTTGGTCCTCACCTCTCTTCCAGTAGTGTGAGAAGAGAACATTAGTGCAGCACTTAGAGGCTCCCGGCAGAAAGAAGACAGTCGATACAGAGTGGCATCTTTTCCAGACACAAAGTGTGTCTCCAGTCTCTCTACTCCCCACCCACCCGTGCACCCCAACTGGCCACCTGTAGATGGAGAAGCCACAATAAACATCCATTTGCCATTTATCTTTCATTAACAAGAATTCATGTGCCTCCGCTATGGTAGGACAGAGATAACCTATCTATTGATTGCTGTCTTTGGGTAGCAGCAACTGAAAATATACTCTGAACAACCCCTCCGATCACTTTCCATTAATTAGACTTAGTCACATAGTCTGAGGAAAGAAAAGAGGAAGAGAAACCATTTCCTTGACTACCAATGGGTCAGTCACATGTGGCTGACCCCACTGTGTTTTCTTCCACTTCTCCCTGAGAGCCACTCGGGTAGGTGGACCATATCACCAAGTGTCACAAACCGAGAGCCACTCACTCTACGCCATTTCTCTCTCACCTTCCTTCTTCCCAGTGGCGGTTCTGAGAAACTGGCTAATCTCACCTCTAAAAGGGGATATGAGAATGAGTCTGGCCTGCTGATTGTCTGAATGACTCCATGCCCCACAGTTTGGGGACAACACTCAAAGTGATGATAATTTAGGGGGATCCCAGATCATACTTTGAGACACTTGGCTGACTCCCTTGGAAGTAAGGGCAACCTCGGCATTGAGTTCTTGGGAGTTTTTTGTTTTTGTTTTTTTCTGCTTTTCCATATGCCCTGAGGAGCCAAGAAGTCAGAGAAAAGAACTATTCTACTTTTCATCCCGGGGCTTAGCATTGATCAACCACAGGGGCCTAGCGCCTCCTTTTCTCCTCCCCCCATCCCAACTTCAGGTTTTCTATCCCACTCCCTTGGAGACCTGTGGCATAACTTTGCTCTCAAGGCTGCATTGCCTTTCAAATGGGAGTTTTCAAGCCTTTGAGGAGCCTGTTGGCAAAATGTCCCCTCTGCAGTCAGTGATCCTGGTAAGAGTTCTCACCTCTAAACTCTCACATCTGAAAAAGAATGGTCCTAGGAACCCAAGGTGTCGAAGAAAGTAATGTCACAAATATAGATTCAATGTATACGATCAATTAACAAATGTAAATTCTTCTCTACATAAACATCCCCTCTTTCCACCTTAAAAGATATTTTCTCAGAAGTTCCCATTGTGGCTTAGTGGTAACGAGCCCCACTGGTATCCATGAGGATGCAGGTTTGATCCTTGCCCTTGCTCAGCGGGTTAAGGAACCGGCCTTGCTCTGAGCTGCAGTGTAGGTTGTAGATGGAGCTTGGATCCTGCATAGCTGTAGCTATGGCTGAGGCATAGGCCGACAGCTGCAAGTTCTGATTCAGCCCCCAGCCTGGGAACTTCCATATGCTACAGGTGCAACCCTAAAAAGCAAAAAAAAAAAAAAATTTCTCTTTTGATTTATCTGTAATTACTAGGGACTTTACAGGTGCTTTTTTCAGTGAAGATCTGAACATCACCTAGCAGGCTCTATAGCGTGTATATCTTCAACTGTTTTCATAAACTAGGCAATTTTACAGCTTTACAGAAATAGTGAATCTGTGAAAAACTGATAGTAAAGAAAATTATTCTGGCCTACAGAAATGCAAATGAATTTTGTCAGTAGAGATTTGACTGATTTCGAAAGAGTTAATTCCAAGTATTATACTTTATGGCACTATAAGCTTAACCAGCTTTGTATCTATTAGAGAATTCATTTCAGCATTCCTGATCCTGTGTGTTTGTGTGTGTGTGTGTGCGTCTTCAAATTTTCCTTTGAACAAATTTTAGCATCTTACTCATCCTCTAATTAATTGATGGGTTAAATAAATGTTTGAAATTTATTCATTATATATTTGTATATGAGTCATGATTTTTACCCTTTTGAAAATTGTACTTTAGCATCTCTTTTGTATTTAATGTTAAGAGCTATCATATCATGTTAATAATCACTCCCTCTATCAACTTTGGTGTCCATTTTCTTAAAAGGAGAGTAGCAAAGAAGAAATCATCTACCCATATTAGACTTAATTATGTTGTTCAGAGTGTTCATACAGAAAGGCTTTTCTATTGTTTCCTAACTCATCATAAGAGACAATTACGTGTACTCATATTTATTTCCCAGGTACTTTTATGCATGTTTTCTAACCTATACCTCACAAGAACCTTGTGATGAAATTATTGTTATCACCATTATTATAAAACACTTATTCTTTATTAGCCACTATTTTAAGCTACATTCATATATTAACATATTTAATCACTATAGCAACCATATGAGGTAGGTGCTATTATTGTCCCCATATTCCAGATGAAGAAATTGAGGCACCAGGAGGTGCAGCAAATTACCTAAGATCCCAGTTAATAAGTAGTGGAGTGTGTATTCAAACCTAGGCAGTTTAACTTCAGAACCTGTGCTCTTAACCACTTTTTATTTAAGCCCCACTTAACAGATGAGTAAACTGACGGTGAAGTTACTTGCCCCAAAACACAACGGAAATAAATGACAGCACCAAGATCTCTACCCAGGTCTGTCTGATTTTAAAGGCCAGCTCTCTCTACCAGGGCAAAAAGAGAGTGAATACTGGAGTTGAATAGAAGCCAAAATGTAGCTTTTGCCCTACTGACAACCTGATCAGTTCTGGCAGAAATTTACAAAATAACTCACACCTTGTTGTCCAAAGCAGAAAATCAGCTGGTGGGAAAGAGGTGTTAGGTATTTGAACCTATAGAAAAATAAATAAATAAATAAAGGAAAACAAAAACATGTAGCTCTTTTCATCTCTCTCACAGATTTCAGGTACCATGTTCAGCTGTATACTTCATTTATCTAGCCCTCGCTTGTTTCTTATCATTATCCTGCAAGACCCAGAGGACAGGAAAATGTCCCGAAAAGCCTTGCCTGATACCTTGTGCAGAATAAACTCAGTATTTTGTGGGATTGCAAGCACCAGACTGGTGCGACATGGAGGTGCCTACTCCCCTGGGATGGTGGTGCTGAGTAATCCCAAATGTGATGACTCCAGCAAAGCTGCTGCTAGTTAGGAGGAGCTAAGGAGGGCGGCTGCGGGCCACGGTTTAAGGGAATCAAAGACGGGGAGGAGTCACGCTGAGATCCCAAGGAAGAAAGACTCCTGTGCCTTTAACTCCTCCCCCTACAAAGCAGCTCGCAGGCCTCTGCCCTTTGCCCCTCCCTCTTTCTCCCTCACCGCCCACCCCCACCTATTGTCACAAACAGGCTTTCCCACCTTCTCCAGCCCATCCCCCTGAGCACTGCCAAATAGGGCTTTGCAGCCCAGCGCCACCGCTAGGAGCTCCTGAACCCTCCTCCACCGCTGCAGCTGTCTCCGCATTGCAGCAGTACCGTCCTGCCGCACTTTGAGAGCTCCACGCGCAGCTTTCAGCCTGCCTCGCCAAATCTCCCTGCCCCCGCTTGTCTTCACGTTCTCCACTCTGCGCTGCCGCCTGCAGCTTACATAAGCCCCGAGCACGCATGCAGTGAATTTATCTTCTCCTTTAAGGAGGCTCCTGGCACCACAGTGGAGCCAAAATGCTACTAGAGGTCCTCCCCGCACCCCCCCCCCCCCGCAGCTGTCAAATAGTCACGCCCTAAAACACATCCAACAGCAGCAAATACCCTGTGACAGGTCAGAAAGGCGGCCGGATCTAAGCCTGCACAGAGAACTCCATCCTAAGAAATTAAGAACACTCGGGAAGGGGGCGCCTGAGCAAGCGCTTTAACCTCTATGCTAGCGCCACGCTTCATCTAATCTGCTGGGACAACTTGCCAGCCGCAGTGAGCAGGCTAAAGCCAGCCAAAGTCATCAGACCTACTTAGCCAAGAGAAATGAAGGACAAACTGGTTTGTGCTGAATCTTCTTAATTACTACATAGACTGATTGACGTTGTAGGTAATCGCTCCCTGCTTGGCTTGACTAGAATGTTCTATTCTGAAAACATTAAAAAAAATTTTCCCTGGGGCTATGGGATAGTCCTAATTTCCTGCTGGCAAGCGCCAAGTAGCACCAAAATCTCCTCCTCTCATCTCCAACCAGCCACAGCCACTCTCTTCTACTCCTAGGAGTCGCTCAAGTCTCACACCAGGAAGCCCAGGACCTAGAAAAATCTGTCCTCTACCTTCACAGGGACTCGCCTTGTCCCATGGAGCAATAGGCCATGAAGCCCAGTTCACCAATCTGTCTGCTGTGGTTAGAAGTAGACAGAGCCACATAATGTCTCTCTCTTGAGAACAAAGTATTTTGCAGGGTGTGATTTATCACCCTCAGAAGCAGGAAGAGAGAACTCCTTCCCATCAACACCATCCTGCCTGAGCTGATCCACAAAAGCCGCCTCTCCCTCTGTCCCCGACTATCACATGGGACTCCTATTGGCTGTTAACGACTGTGCTAGCAGGATCAGCTTTGCAAAAATTAGTCCTAAATATTGGAATGGAAGAGGTATGGATTCTGGCGGGGAAGGTGGGGGAGCTGGTGCAGAAAATCAGGGCCACGGTAGGATGACCAACTACCCCAGTTTGTCCTGGGTTAAAGGGAGGACACAGGACTTTCTGCTGGGAAAGTCCCAGGCAGACTGGGACAAATCAGTCACCCAAGGTAAGGTTAGGGATAAAGCAGTTTTTTTCTTGGCAACTTGAGCTCTGGACTAAAAGGAATTTTTTTTTTTTCCTCTTCAAAGTATACAAGAGAGTATTTGCTCCCTGAAGAATGACAAGGAAGAGGACCTCTCCTCATGAACATTTTAGAAATTTGATAAACAGAAATTTGATTGATAGCATAAACAGGACAGAGTCCCGGGAGAGGGTGTCAAGAAATCTAATGGGCTAATAATAATGTTCAGGACATTTAATCTTGCCTTGTTTATGCCAGTTGGAGTGGCATAAGCCATAAAAAAGACTCTCTATCCATGATGGCAGGATGGCATCCCCACACTCCACCCCTAGCTGTACCCACCGCATCCCTCCCCCAACTTAGAATAGTAACAGCAGTCTTCTGCATGGCATTTTTCGGGCATTGCATGTGGGTCTCTTGGAAGCAGGCAGCTGCAGCATAATGGAAGGAGGCCTGACCTAGAAGTCAGGACACCTGAGTTCTAATTTTCCTCCTAGTCCCCTCTGAGTAGATGACCTTGGACAAGCACTTAACCTTCTCTCAACTGTAAAAATGAGAAAACATCCCTATGCCCGCATCTCCCTCCATTGTAGTGAGGATCAGATGAAGTGACATGGACTCTCAATGACCTTGATCAACAGCTCCTAGGATGTCTTAAGTTTTCCAGGCTAACCCAACCTTCGCCTCAGCTTTGGGAAACATCAGATCCATTCTTTTTGGGGATTTTTGGTAGGTCATCTTCTTGGGCACCTTTTGAAGGTATAAGTTAAATTTCTTTCCAGGCATGTTTTGACTGAATTTACAATCTTTTAACAAATGTTCGGTCAGATAGTCAGATCTTTAAAGTTAGGGGCAGTCTGGAGGCCAGTCATAGCCAGAGACTAAAAGCCTAGGGTAACAACTCAGGTTGGGAAGGTCAGCTGACCTTGGAAGAATCCCCAGGGTTTGAATCCTGAAGAGAACAGCACCTGAAGAGACTTGGTATGAGGATTGTCTTTGCAACTTTCTGCAAGGTTACTCTAAACAACCAGCTTTTTGTCAATAAACTGAGTGTTTACTGTGGAGCAAGGGGATGGGGGAAATGGTAAATATTCTGCCATCTTCATGGGACTGTGAGAATTAAGTAAGATTTTATGTCAATCTTTTGTAAACTCTAAAATATAATACCATTTAAATGTGAAAGACCGAAGCAACAGACTTTTTAAATTGTGGTGAAATATGTATTAAAAAGTGTGTAATCGTAACCATTTTAGGTGTTCAATTCAGTGGCATTAATTACACTTGCAATATCCTGTAATGGCTACCACTATCTCTTTTCATAAATTTTTCATCACCCCAAACACAAATTTTGTACTCACTAAGGCAATTACCCCCCTTTCCTGCATCCTTTCAGTCCCTGTTAATCTCTAAACTACTTTCCGGTTCTATGAATTTTCCTATCCTAAATATTTAATATAAACGAAATCATCCAATATCTGTCCTATTGTGCCTGGCTTCTTTCACTTAACACGTCATGCTGTAGCATGTATCAGAATGTCATTCCTTTTTATGGCTGAATAATATTCCATTGTATTACATGCATTTTGTTTATCCACTCAGTTGTTGCCGAACACTTGAGCTGTTTTACTTTTTACCTATTATGAATAATGCTGAAGTGAGCATTGACATACCAATATCTGGGTAGACCCTTGTTTTCACTTCTTTCTCAGAGTATCATTGCCGGGTGATAGGGTAATTTTATGTTTAGCTCTTTGAGGAACCAGCAAACTTTTCCACAGGGGCCACTCCATTGTATAGTCTCGCGAGAAATATATGAGGGTTTCGATTTCTCCACCTTCTTGCCAACACTTGTTACTTTCTGGTCTTGTCTTTTCTGTTGTTGTTGTTTTTGTTATAGCCTTTCTAGTAGATGTGAAGTGGTATATCGAATTTTCAAGATGCCATCTTCAGACAAAAACTATCTATCAATATATGTGTATGAATTGAGTTTCAACTATACACCAATTGCTTCATTTAGAAAGTATTTCTTGAGTAGAGTACACTGCGTGTATATATGGCTCAGGAGAGGGCTAAGGAAGCTGGAAATAAAGATAGACTCAAAATTAAAATTGGTCCTTTGGCCCAACCAATTGGGCATCAGAAAGAATATTTGCCAAGTGGTTATGGATGATAAGAAAGGACTAAGGACTTCTGGGATCCATTGTTCAAGCTAATCCTGTTCTTCCTTTAACATAAACTCTCTATCACAGTCATTATTTGACCAGTATTTATGAAACTTTTTTTTTTTTTTTGGCTGCCGTGCACCTGATGAGATGCACAAGATATATACAATACCATGACTAAGTCCCATCTCTTTAAATTGCTCTGAGCCTACTGATGTATATCTTTCCATTAAAGCTCTTTGGCCTGCCCAAATTAGATTTTTAATTTGGATAATGGAAGCTATATTCATTGTACCTTGAGATATATATCAAAAAAAATAAGAAACTGCTGTCTTTTTTCTCTCTTAGCTGTTTTCTTTGCTTCTAGATGTTTTTGTACATTTTCATTTATCTTTTCTCAAGGAAAGGATATGAAGCATTCTTCTAGGTTCACAACTCACCTGCTGCATTTGAATGTTCATTTTCAGATCGGTTAATGGCTAGACAGAGAGGCTGAACAAAGCAAGAGAAGTTTTGGCTGTTTGAAACCCAAAACACATCTGAAGTATATCTCTGGAAGTATAATCCCCATGAAAGGAAAAGTAGACTGTAATTAAAGGAAAGAATAATAATAGGCTATTATCTATCCACAGCATTGTTTTCTATGTAAAGAAGGAACACAAGCATTCCAGGAAATAAGTATATTGTGAGTCATTTAAGAACAAACATCATATATTATACTTAATATGCCTCTGGGAGAGGAAAGTCTATTTGTTCCTTGGTATCCGTTCTTTACTTAACGCCTCTGATTTTTAGCTGGAAAATGATCACATGGGAAAAAGACTGCATTTCCCACCCTTCCTTGGAGGTGAACTTGGCTCTGTGACTAACCGCTGGGCAATGAGCTGTAAGAAGTGATGTGTACAATTTCTGCAAAGTGTTCTCAGGAAAGAAGAAACATGACTTTCTTTTTCTCCTTCCTGCTGATAGAATGTGGATGCAAACTGGGGGATGGATCAATGAATCTCATACCAGCCTTTAACTCTATCTAGCTTAAATCACTGTATTTTGGATTTTCAGTCACTCACAGCTTAACCAACTCCTTAGCAATACAACCGTACAACCTCTGGAATAATACTTGGCATTCAGTCAACAGTTACAGTTGTCACAATTACCACTGACTAAACAAATATGTTGGGTGTGTTGCTTCCTCATAATTTTGGAAGGTTTGGTGTTTGGGAGTCTCAGTAATATACATGAGAGAAATATTTTTTTCTTTTTTTTTGTCTTTTTGCCTTTATCTAGAGCCGCACCTGTGGCATATGGAGGTTCCCAGGCTAGGGGTCTAACAGGAGCTGTAGCTGCTGGCCTTTGCCACAGCCACAGCAACGCGGGATCCGAGCCGCGTCTGCAACCTTCACCATAGCTCACGGCAACACCCGATCCTTAACCCACTGAGCAAGGCCAGGGATCAAACCACAACCTCATGGTTCTTAGTCGGATTCGTTAACCACTGAGCCACGAGGGGAACTCCGAGTAACAATTAATTTAATATGATGAACAAAGCAGCCTGGAGGAAATTATATAGATAAAGACTTAGACATAGATGTGTAGATATAAATATATTATATACTTCACATATATAAAATATGGACAAATACCTACATAGATAATAGATACGTAGGTACATAGAATCATAGATATAGACAGATGATAGATAGATAGATGATAGATAGATAGATAGATAGATAGATAGATAGACAGACAGACAGAAAGAAAGAAAGAAAGAATACCATCCAGCAGAAGATGCAATGAGTCAGGATTCAAGTAGAAGTCCTGTTACTGGCGGGTAGAAGCATAAATTAGTAAAAGTTTTTAGAAGAAATGTGCTAACAATTTGTATAACAATCTTAAAAATGCTTAGTCTCTCTAATACAGTATGAAAATTTAATAAACAGAGACCTCAGTTAAACAGTGTTGGGAGACCAAAAGAGAGAGCTCTCATGTCCTTCAACCATAGCAAAGCCCAACAAGAAAGACTCCTCATCTTTCCTGTCAAGGACTCAGCCAGTGAAGACTATAGCGCTCCCAACTTCCTTTTCCTCTCTATAAAAGCACTCTCCTTGCCCTGCCTTGCCGGGTGCTTGCACATGGCTTGCCATGAGCGCAGACCCCGAGTTGCAATTCTTTGCTGATCTCAGATAAACTCTTCTTTGCTGGAGGACTATCTGGCAATCTATTTGTTTGACATCAATGGCACTAATTCCATTTTAGCAGTCTACTCTAAGGAAAGACACTGGACCGAGAGTGATGTCCAAAGTTTTCATCATAGCACTAGCATGATGAAAGTTTCTGAACCTAAGTTTCAGACAATAAATACAAGTGTCATGAAATGTCAGAGTTGGCAACTCACTGGTGTCTTTTTGCATAAGTTGATTTTCATTGAGGAGAGAGCTTCTTAGAGGGAAGTTCGGCTTGTACACCGAGGGAGAGAGAGTGAGGTGAGTGATGGAGCAGGTGGTGAGGCATCTGCCTCCAACTCAGGCACATGGGTCAGTTCACCCACAATAGAAAAAGGATTACCCAACACAAGCTGATGAAGTTGTTACCATAAAAGAGACAGAGAGGTCTGAAAATTCTATCTGGTACTCCGGAAAGTGGTGGAGGACCCAGTGCAGAGCCATCATCACTTGGGCGAAAAACCTTGGTTCAAGATTGAAAACCTTGGCTGGGCCTGGAGGCATGCTTTGGTAACCTGAAGGTGTGCAGCTGTGGGAGGAGGAGGTGACCTAGTCGCCAGAGAGGCACCGCTGGAGTGGTGGTGGGGAGGTGCTGCCCTCCAGTGGCTGTGCAGGCTGCAAGCACAGCAAGAGGCCAGGGGAGGAAGACAGGAAGAACCATTTTTTGAGCTCACTAGAGCTCCCAGAGAAAACGGAAATGGGGGTGTGGTTAAGATGTACATGGTTGAAGACAGAAGCCATTGAAATCTGAGTAACCACTGTCTCATAGGCTAGGAAATTAACATAAATGTACCATGATGGGGAAAATTAACTAAATCTGGTTTGTCTTGTAACCTGTGGGTCCTGTATCACCTATGCATCTCTGTATCTTCCCTGTCCTTCCAAGCTTTCCCCTGTACCACAGGTGCTGAAAGCCTGGAAACTATATTTGGCAGATTTCCTTGGCAGCAGGTGTCTATGTGGATATATCCAGGGGTGGCACCTTCCGAGGCTTGCAAGGCAAGAGGAAAGGATGGGCCATTGTTTCTGGCAGGAGCTCTAGGTTTGTGTGGGCATCAGTAAATGGCTGGTGTGGGCTTTTGCCAGCAGCTCTGAGCTGCTGAGCTTAGCAATAGTGGCATCACTGCCCTGTTGATGTTTCTAGATCTATGGCCTTCCTGACCAAGGTTCTTTCCCAGTGGGAGGGGTATACAAGGTGTATGAAGCTTACATTCCCTGTATTAAATCCCTTGAATCAGGGCAAACTTCTGCTTTTTTTTTTTTCATTTTTGTAACCAAAACCTAATGGACACAGCTTATTGATTAGCAGCTGAGCTCTGGGATCACTGAGACTTGCTTCAACCCCATTTCTGCACTTAATTCTGCTGAAAACTTAAGTTTCCCAACCCACATTTACCCAATTTCTTCCCCTTCAAAATGGGGCAATAAAATCACTTACTTCATAGGACTGTCACATGCGTAAACATATATGGTATATATTAGCATATTTAAACATTAAAGGTGGCATCATTATTGTATATTGCACAACTATTAAACTAAAGTGGTCAAATAGTGTGGAAAAGGGAAGAAAAAATTACCTATACGGTATAACCTCAACTATATGAAATACACAAATGAAATGTACCAAACTGTTTTCTCTCTGGTTGATGGATTTACAGGTGATTCAGTTTTCTTCCGAATATCTTTCTTACAGTTTTAAAATTATCTACAGTAAGTACATATGTACTACTTTATAAAAGGAATAACATGAGTGTTATTAAAATAGACTATGGCACAGCATGTGCCATGAATACAACATTTTCTCTGGAAGGGTGTGGGTTCAATCCCTGGCCCACTGCAGTTGGTTAAGGATCTGGCATTGTCACAGCTGTGGCATAGGTTGCAGCTGCAGCTCGGATTTCACCCCGGCCCAGGAATTTCCATATGCCACAGGTGTGGCCAAAAAATAAAAAATAAAAATAAAACAGCCTTTAGGGAAAGTAATTAAGTATACATCCAATGCTCAACATTGCTCACAAATTCAATGTCCCATACAAACACGCTGAAATAATACTCTCTTCTCGACGTTCAGCATCTTTGTTTATTCTTTTCCCACAAGCCCAAAGACAAGTAACTCCAGATCTGAGAAGAGTAAAGCAGTTCAGGAAATTTGCAAAAAGGAAACTCTGGAAGAGGCCAAAAAAACAAACAAACAAACAAACAAAAAACAGTTGATGGAATTATTCTGAAGAGATCATTTTACTCTTACTGCAAATAGGAGGATAATCTACTTCTAGGTCAGAGATGGTTTGATACTCCATTCAGAAGCGGTTTCGGGGGTCTGTGTGTCTGCTTAGAGTTGTTTGCTCTTAAATTCCTTTCATTCACTTTGTCAGTCTGCAAGACTAGCGTAGCTATATTCCATGTTTATGCCTCCTGTTGTCACAAAGTAATTATTAATAGTAGTAATCCCCTTTGTTTTCCAAAAAAATGTCTCAGTTTAGGTAAAAATGTGTATGTGTACTGTATGCAACATCAATCTAAATAGCAGTGACTTCTAGATTTAATAAAGGTCTACAAACGAAAATATGCATAGAATTGGTCCTTAAGCCAACTACCCAAGAAGAATAACATCTGTTTTGTTTTTGTTTTTTGAAAAGTTTTTTCTGTTTCTTTGAGGTACAACTGGCATACAATGTTGTATTAGCCATCCAAAACATACGTAATGTTGTATGTTTTGTTTTTTGATGAGATTCTTAGCTTGACAGGTTGCAGTTCACTTCCAATCTACCTGAAACCATAATACCCTATATTTTTCCCTTCTCCAACTAGGAGTAATTTGGACTCCTAGGGTACCTCTTTGAAAATGAGTATTGTATTTAAGAAAATAACAGTTTCTTGTATGTCTATGTTTCTATCTATATTTGTATAACGAGCCCACCTGCTGGGAAATTCCAAGCAGTTATATCAAATGTAATCCTGTAATCACATCTTATTTTTCTATCACCAGGGTATAATACAGCAGCATTTTATAGAAATTAAAGAAACCCTGATTGAACTGAACTAAATTTGCTGTGAGTTACTAATAAAGAGAAGATAGAGAAATCCACTATTTGAGTTAATTAATAGTCTTCTTACCAGACCAAATAGATTGCCAAACCAATTTGCCCATGTGCAGTAAAGTTAATCTGCTGACACTGGGTTGTGGGGAAGAAAAGTACAGTGTTCATTGTGAGATGCCCAAATGGGAACAAGCAAGGAAGATGAGCAGCATATGCTCAAATGCCCAAACCTCCCACTGGCCTTCAGGGAAGGGTTTCCAAAGACGGTGTGAGGGAGAGGGTCTTGGGGTGCATGATCATCATTCTTCTGATTGGTTGGTGTTGAGGTAACCGGTTGGAGTTGGTCAACATCACCAACCCTCTTGTTACAACCAGTCTAGGGGTTTGTGTGCTTATGGTCAGCATGCAGTTAACTTCTTCTACCTGGTGGGGATTTTAGAAGTTACAAGACAACTTAAGAATATGGCTCAGGGAGTTCTCGTAGTGGCTCAGCGCTAATGAACCCAGCTAGGATCCATGAGGATGCAGGGTCAATCCCTGGTTCCGCTCAGTGGTTTAAGGATACCGCCTTTCAGTGAGCTGTGGCGTAGGTCACAGATGAGGCTCAGATCCCGCTTTGCTGTGACTGTGGTATAGGCCGGAAGCTGTAGCTCTGATTGGGCCCTTAGCCTCGGAACTTCCATGTGCCTCGAGTGTGGCCCTAAAATAAAGCAATTAAAAATAAATAAATAAGGCTATAGTTTGAGGAGTTCCCATTTTAGTGCAGTGGAAATGAATCCAGCTAGGAACAATGAGGTTGCAGGTTCGATCCCTGGCCTTGCTCAGTGTGTTAAGGATCTGGTGTTGCCATGAGCTGTGGTTTAGGTCGCAGACGCAGCTCAGATCTGGTATTGCTGTAGCTGTGGCTTCAATTCGACCCCTGGCCTGGGAACCTCCGTATGCCACGGGTGAGGCCCTAAAAAGTTAAAAAAAAAAAAAAAATGATATGGCTCAGAATATTATTTATAGCCTTTGAGGAGGAACTAAAGGTTTTTGACTCTGTTTTATAGTTTCATTATTATTATTTTGTCTTACTTGACTGTTCCTGCATTTTTCTCACTTAACAGATTAAATTTGTTCTTTGGAATTCGTGGACAGGAAGGCTAAATCTTTTCTACAAACAAGCAGCAGGGCACATGGGTGCAGGTAGTGTCTGTCACTGGTTAAGCCCCACAGGTTCCTGCTTGGTTTTGCAGTTTCTGTGTGTGCTGTTTCTCAGTCAACATCTTGAGAAGAAATATTGTTTGGGTGGGAATTTTTACTTCTTAATTCTCTTTTTATTTATTCATTGTACTTGGAATGGAGTCAGCACATAGCAGATGATCTATCATTTGGGCTGTATGTAGAGATTAAAAAATGATTAACACAGAGATGTGGCCTTTGAGTTATAGTGCACTGCAAAAGATAAAATATAAATACAGCATGTTTTTGACTTGCTGGTGCATAAGCTTGATAACCTACAACATGCATCTGCATTTTCTCCCTATTACCCGTGCCTCTTCTCTTCATTCTTCTGTATGATCTGGTGGACTTCTTAGCTGCAAGATCGAGTATTAATTTATTTTAGGAAGACATGGTAATGCAGATCTGAAGGTAGAGGTTATGAAGCGTGTCCCTAAAAATTCTCAAAACACTCCTGGAAAGCTAAACAATATAACCCTACGTGACAGATGCTAGGTGCGTGCTATCAGATCTTTAAAAGGAAAAAAGATGAGGTAAGTTTTAGAGTCACAGTGGAAGGTCTCTCGCAGGAAGTAAGCATGAGCTAGATCTTGAGTATTGAGACGAGCAGGAGGACCGCTCTTATGGGAAGGACTACCCTGTGGAGACAGAGCTTAGGCCTCTGGAAGAAATTCTGGGGCCCCAGTGGGGCACAAAAGCAGCTGTTCATAGCTCGGAAGTGGAGGAGAGACTCATGCATCCAGCTGCGGGATGTTCTAGTGGTGAATGCGTGAAACAGGGGTTGCCTGTGGGAACCTAGGACTGGATGTTGAACTTGCCCCAGTGCCTTGTCTTTACTCACATCTCCTAAAATGAGACTTAATCCCCGGATGGTCATGGCAGTGGGAAGAGGAGCCTCCAAATTGATTAAGAATGCCTTGCCCAATTCTGGTGAAAAGGGGCTTGGGATTAACATTGAGTAGGCACTTGAAAAACAACTTTGAAAATAAGGAAAACTGGGTTCCTTGCACACTTATGTTCATTAGACTGAGCTGTGTACTTGCTATTTATGTCTCTGTGCCAATCTTGAAAATGAGAAACTCAACAATCGTGCAAGCTGCTGGCTTGGGAAAGAGAGGCCCTTGTCTCATCAGTCCTGTTGTGCCTGTGACTTATCAGAGGTTGACTTGCAAGGTAGGGTTGTGGTGTGAAGGACCTCAAGTCACAAAGAGGGTAACATGGGCCTGGACACTTTCCTTTTGCCAAAACAAACTCAGTATAAACTTTACCCAATCCAATTTGAGCTGCAAAATCGGACTGTAAATCTCAGAAGAGCAGCCAGCATTACCTGTCTTATGGTTAACTTATCATTTGCCTCAGCTCCTCATGAACCAGATGAAAAATTTCCTCTGTGGTGCTTAATTTGATATTTCTCTTACCAGGGTGAGCATAAAAGAGGACATGTTAGAGAAGATGAAATGAAAAGGTTGGTAGGACATCAAGCACTGCAGAAATTAGCATGAAGCTTGTTTTTCTTTGTATACCTATCGGCTTAGGGTATATACATTTTCAAAAAATAAATGCATATTCTTTGTTTTTAAAAAAAGTTTGAGTTATTGTCTTCTTTACTCCAAACAGATTTATGGGTCTCTCTTCCTTGCCAAAATCCAATGGGTTATCTAATTTCCTACATGAAGTGACTCTGCCTTCTGCCAGCAGAATGAAATAGCAGCAGAACCAAACTGCGCTGAGAAACGTACTGTGAACCTCAGCCTGGAAAACAAACAGAGGGTGCCATAAATCCCCCTTTTTCCAATTCTTTTGAAATAGGAGTTGGACAACCCAGTTCAAAACACTCGTAGATCATTTTCAGCCATCTCCTGGGTGGAGATAAAAATCTCGCTAAAATTGGAATTATCGAGCAGCGTTTATGATTTGTTCCTCTTCCCAGCATCTCGAGATCATAATAGAACCTACCAATCACAGCAGCTGGCTACTTACTCACTGGAAGTGAAGGCAAAGGGCTCCCATTACATTGAGGTAGAGCAGAAATTGAAAATGTCAGCTTGAGTTTTCTGTTTTATTGCTTTTCTTGTTCTTGTGGCTGTAAAGGAGGATGTAGACTAGGGAAGGGGTTGTTCTCTGAAAAAGGTTTCCAGAATTACTTCAAAAAATTAGTAGAAATGATGCTTATTATTAGCTGTACTATAATTTCACTTTATTATCTCATTTATTTCTTTCAATTAAGTTAATCAACAATAAGATCTTAAAGAAATCTTTGATCCTAGCATTTACTATTCTTAAATAAAGGCAGAAAATTATCCACAATCCCAGTTTTTTAAAAATCATGGGGGCAGAGGGGAAAACAAAATAGAAATAGCAACAACTCTATGATATATATGGATGGTAAGATTACAGATGATTTTTCTTTTCTCATTTTCACTTTTGTGTGTTTTCTAAGTTTACCATTATTATAAATTTTACCTTTTATGTTTTGGGGGAAAATGAAATTTGTAAGTCCCTTGGAGAAAAAAAATTTCAAAACCATCTAATAACTGCAAGTATGGTGATATACAGAACTGACTGGGAGTGTGATAAATGAGGCAAACACTGAAAAAAAAAGTTTCAGTGTGGTTTATATCAGACTAGATAAATTGGGTTTAGCCCAGCTGAATCAACAGTGATAGAAAATGGAATGTTCCTAGGTTCAGTTCATACTCTATGAAGGCCCCTAAACTAGAATTATAATTTTTTTATCTGATTGTGGATTTTTACTTGTATTGAATTCTGTCACCTACTCTGATACACCAGAGGCCCAGTGGAATGTCTGCAAATGCACCTCACTTATGGTGCACCCCTCCCGCTAAACTTGTACTTGCATCCAGTGATTCATGAACTTGGCAAAGAGCCTAGAAAAGGAATGAAGTCAGAAAAACTGAGAGAAAAAATGAAAAACTTTGACTCCATCATTGGCATTGAGGTATATTCAGAAATTAAAAAAAAAACAAAAAACTTTTGGGGGTTGTAGGGAGAAGGCTATCTCTGAATTCAGGTTGCCGTGAGACTGCAGGAATGTGGGACAGAGTCTGAAACGGAACAAGGATGGGAGATGGGGCCTTTGGGATGACTAGACTCTCTGAGTGGGAGGTGAGGCATGGTGTCCACATTCTCTATGAGAACTGGTGCTCAGGAACCTGTGTTAACTCAGCCACCCTGATAGGCAGGTACGAGGCCCAGCAGAAGAGGGGCTATGTGAACCTGATGCAAGTTCACCCTGTCTCTAACACTTCAGGGCCCAAGCAATCTGTTTTAGGGACTCTTCCCTCTCCCACCTGTTCATAACTAGAAGGCTCTTATTCTTAGAGCCAGAGAGCATCCTGGGCCCAGGTAAGTCACTTGCACCATGTGATGACAGTGACGAGCAGGAGAAAGGGTACTCAGGTCAGAACCCACTCCTCTATATGCTGGACAAGCAGCTCTTCTGGCTAGAAGGGTAGCCATGATGCTACAGCAAGAGAGGCCACAGCAAGGTGGGAGCAGGTCTTTTGCGGTTGCTGCAAGAGACCTCTTGGGAAATCTCAGAAGAGCTTCGAGGAAATGGGGCTTTGCAATGGCTCAGGTGCTGCATTAACAGGTGCAGGTCAAGAGTCAACATTCATGCCACTGAGACTACATTAGAACTCAAAAGCTGATGATGCCTGAGTGCTAGCAAATGCAGAAAAACGGAACCTCATTCATGGGTTTTTATCCCTATATCAGTTATATAACTTCGTACAGAGAATATAAAAATTTGTAACCACAGAATGAAGTACTTCCACCACTATCTTGCTTCCTAAATGTATAACTCTGAGGGACAATGGCATTTTTAGTTGTTTTTTGGAAATGTTTTAGAGTGTGTGTGTGTGTATGCATCTTTTATTGTGTCCCAAGAAATACTTAGAAGAATTTAAAACAAACCAAAGCATTAATATGTCTTAAATGTGTATTAAGATTTGTTCAAATTCCAAGCCACTACAGGCTTAGCTAAGCCAAACAACAATTAATTGAAAAAGGCATGCAGGTTTTCAAAACCTCTGTTCCTATAAAAAACTAACATTCTTGGAGTACCTGCTCTGTATCAGGTACATAATGGCTGTTTTTCTGCTGCCCTTCAAATGTAGCTGTCTGGAGACAGATTAATCATCCTCCTTGCATTTTACTGCTGCTTCCAAACTGCTATCTCTCTCTCACCTCTATTTTCCCTTCACAAAGTCTTTGAAGAGAAAAGCAGGAGACAGTACTACAAGAAACCCCTCTTTGTTGCCATCCTCTCCAGAATTAAATTCCAACCTTCAGTACTTGAAAATGTTCACACCCGAGACTTGTCTATCACTACTTGTACTATATGATTCTTAATGTTTTCACCATCCATCCACACACAGTTTTGAGTTATTTCCTCAAAGACTTGCCTGATCTCCTCCCATATTCTACACCATACCAGAGACCCTTACTCCCACGACCACAGGCTAGATAGTGTCATCCCCAAAGTATGACATCTCATCCATTATGTTGGTTTCCTGACCATCATATCCTATCTTTGTATCTCATTTGTTCTAATATCCTGATTCCCAAACTTCTTTCACCCTGCTCCACTAGGACTGCAAATATATTGACTTAACTATCTCTCCACAGGCTATCACCACCTAAAGAACTCACCTACCTACTTCCCCAGCTTAGATTCTATGACCCATCATTACTCCCACTCCCATACATACACTAAGGAAGGAAAGAAGGAAGAAAGGAAGGAAGGAAAAGGAAAGAAGGGAGGGGAAGGAGGGAAGGAAGGAAGAAGGAAGGGAGGAAAAGGAAGGAAAAGAGGAAAAGGAAAGAAAAAAGGAAAAGGAAGAGAGGGAGGGGAAGGAAGGAAGAGAAAGAGAAAGAAAGAAAGGAAAGAAGGAAGGAAGGAAGGAAGAAAGGAAGGAAGGAAGAAAGGAAGGAAGAGAGAGAGAAAGAAAGAAAGAAGGAAAGAAAGAAAGATAAGAAAAGGAGAAAAACCTCCCTAGGTGCCCCATTTCCCTCCAGCTACCATTCCATTTTTCTGCTATTCTTTGTGACTGATCTCTTCGTCATGGCTAAGAGTTGTTCCTAACCACACTCTCTACTTTCTCTCCTTCCATTCTCCCTTTCACAATTCTAGTCAGACGAGTCCTCATTAATAGTGTCCTTATCAACAGCACCAGCCACCTCCATGTTGCCAAACCCATTAACTAATTTTCAGTTTTATTGTCCTCACATACCTGCACACTTGGATTAATCATTCACCACTTTTTGGGACAATTTCTCCACATATCCCCCAGAACACTACTCTCTTGGTTTATCTGACACACTTGATGTCCCTTCTCAATCTCTATTCTGGTCTCTCCGCTTTTCCCTGACTTCTATTATTTTAAGTGCTCTAAAAGTCAGAACTTGAAACTTTTTTTTCCCCCACAATGAACATTTACTCCATAAATAACATAATACAGGCCATGGTTTTAAATACCATCTTTATGGGGATGACTCCTGAAGTTATATGTCAAACAGCCGAACTCTAAGTTTCTGTATCTAGCTGTCTATTTTACAGCTAGATACAGAAACTTATCTATTAAGGATCTTCAGTCTAACGTGGTTAAAATAATTTGTGATTCCCATCCCTAACTTTTTCCTTCCTCAGCCTTTACTCACTCAATAAATAGAAGCTTCATTTTTTTCTGATTTCCTAGAACAAAAACTCAGTCATCTCTGACTCTTCTTTCCATTTGTAGCCAACATCCATTCCATCGTCAAATACTAAAAAGTTCACCTTTAAAAAGAATTTAAAGTTCTTAGATATAAAATCAAAAACACAATCCATAAAACATACTGAGTTGGACCTTATCAAATTTTAAAACTTTATCCTTCAAAAGATACATTAAGAAAATTAAAAGCTAAGCCACAGATTGGGGGAAAATAGTTGTAATCAATAAATATGACAAAGGTCTTGTGTCCCAAATACGTGAAGGACTCTTATAACTCACTAACAAGGAAAAAAGAAAACCAATGAAAAACTGAGAAGATATTTGAATAGACAATTCATCAGAGAAGATATACAAGTGGGCAATAAGTTCATGAAAATGTGCTCAATATTATTAGTCATTAGGGATATGCAAATTAAAATCACAAGATACTATGCCATCTCTATTAGAACAGATATAATAAAAAACACAATAACTAGTTTTGGTGAGGATATGGAGAAATTTGAATACTCACGCACCATGTAGTGGTAATATACAATGCCACATCGCTTTGGAAAATAGTTTTTCACTTCCTTAACATATTGAATATAAATTTACAAGAAGATCCAGCAATCCCACTTCTAGGTATTTAACCAAGAAAGATGAAAACATACATCCACACAAATAACTGTATATGATATTCAAAGCTGCATATTGGTCATTCATTAAGTATGACCATCTGAATGTCTACCAATTGGTGAATAAATAACCAAAATGTGATATATTCATGCAGTGGAATACTATTTAGCAATAAAAAGAAATAGAGGGACCTCAAAAGCATGTTGCTAAGTGAAAGCAGCAAGATGCAAAAGATTACATATTATATGATTTCAAGTATATGAAAATCCAGGAAAGACAAATCCATAGAGACAGAAAGCATATTTACGGTTGTCTCGAACTGGGAGTGGGAGCAGGAATTAAATGCAAATGGCAATGAAGAATCTTTTGAGGGTGATGGAAATGTTCTAAAAACTGCAGTGATGGTTGCATAAACTTATAAATTTTCAATAAATATTAATTATACATTTAAAGCAAATGAGGAGTTCTCATCATGGCTCAGTGGTAATGAACACAAGTAGTATCCAAGAGGACACAAGTTTGATCCCTGGCTTCACTCAGTGGGTTGAGGATCCAGTAATGCTGCAAGCTGTGGTGTAGGCTGCAGACGTGTCTCAGATCTGGCATCGCCGTGGCTGTAGCATAGGCCAGCAGCTACAGCTCTGATTTGACCCCTACCCTGGGAACACCATGCCACAGTATAAGACCAAAAATTAATTAATTCAAAAATTAATAATAAAGCAAATGAAATTTATGGTATGTAAACTGTACCTCAACAAAGCTGTTTAAAATGTGGGAAAAAATCCCAATATAACCTTTTTTTCACTCCCTCTCCTATTGACCACACACCCACCCTTTCTTGCCTAGATTATTTTAACAACTTAACTGAAATCTCTTTTTCCACCCTTTAGAGTCCATTCCTTAAACAGCCAATAGAAGAATCCTTTCAAAATGAAAAACACATTATATCATGGCTCTGCTTGAAAACCTCTAATGACTTCTCATTCTATTAAGAATAAAGTCCAGAGTCCTTTTATGACTGACAACATGCTGCATGCTCTGCTCTGTGAGCCTCCTGACTCCGCTTCTATGATCTCCTCTCATTCATCTGTCCCAGCCACACAGGCCTTCTTGCTGCTCTTCAACACATCAGTCAAACTCCTGTCTCAGGGCCTTTAAAATAATCCTTCCCTCCACCTGCAATATTTTTTTTTCTTGATATATCTTCACGGCCATGTTCACTCCACTCAGGTCTCCGGAATGCTTTCAAAGACACCCCTAATTGCATCATATTTAATGTAGAACCTCATTACTTATTGCCTGTCCTCCCACATCCTCCCTATCCCCTCACCTGGTTTTATTTTTTTAATAGTATTCATCACCTTCTGATACATTTTGATTGGAGTATGTGTGTGGGAGGTTGTCTCCCCCAGTCCTGCCTAGAAAGGAAGCTCTATGAAAACAAGCACCTTGTCTCTTGTTTATTTTGTTACTCACTGTCTCCCGTTTGATTCCCATAAGAACCATGTGACTTAGGTCACTTATAGGAGAAGACAATGAAACTCAAAGAGGTTTAGCGGTTTATTAGAGGTCACACAGACAGTGATCATGCAACCTGGAATTCAAAGATAGGGCTATCAAACTCCAACCAAAACTGCCTCTCAAGAAAAGGAGTTAAAAATGAAAAGCTAACCCAGAGAATGGGAGAAAATCTTTGCAAATGATTCAACATCCAAGGGCCTAATCTCCCAAATACATAAACAACTCATACAACTCAACAACAAAAGAACAGCCCAACTGAAAAATGGGCAAAAGATCTGAATAGACATTTCTCCAAGGAAGATACATGGACAGCTAACAGGCATGTGAAAAAATGTTCATCACTAATTATTAAAGAAATGCAATTCAGAACTACAATGATGTACCACCTTAAACCCATCTGAATGGCCATAATTAGCAAGTCAACAAATAATAAATGCTGAGGAGGGTGTGGAGAATGCTTCACTGTTGGTGGGAATGTAAATTGGTACCATCACTACGGAAGTATGGAGGTACCACAGGAAACTGAATATACAACTACCATATGATCCAGCAGTCCCACTCCTGGGCATGTATCTGGACAAAATACTCATTCCAAAAGATCCATGCTCCCCCATGTGCATTACAGCACTATTCACAATAGCTAAGACTTGGAAACAACTTAAATGTCTATTGACAGATGAATGGGTTAAGATGATGTGGTATATATATATATATATGCAATGGAATACTACTAAGCCATAAAAAGGACAAAATAATGCCATTTGCAGAAATATGGATAGACCTAAAGATTTTCAGACTAAATGAAGTAAATCAGAAAAAGGAAAACAAATACCATATGATATCACTCATATAGCAGAATCTAAAATACGGCACAAATGATCCTGTCTACAAAACAGAAACAGACCATGGACGTGAAGAGCAGACTTGTGGTTGCCGAGAAGAAGGGGAAAGAGTGAGATGGACCTGGAGCTTAGGGTTGGTGTATGTAAACTGTTACATTTGGAATGGATGGGCAATAGGGCCCTACTGTACAGCACAGGGAACTGTGTGTGATTGGATCACTTTACAACAGAAATTGAAGAAACGTTATAAATCAACTATACTTTAGTTTAAAAAATCACATCTCACTGAACAAAATTTATTCTATTCCTCTTAAATCAGAGTTCGTGATCTTAATAACCACACTGAATTCCTTGAGCCTTTGTACATCAGCAAGATCTGTGTAATACAAAAGAAAGAGATGTTACTAGAATATCTTGTCTTCCTCAAGCCAAGGAATTCAACCCCCTTGTTCCATAAGCTGAAATAAAGACTTTTCAGAAAAATTAAAAATTCCAAAGCTTACATAAATCCAATTTAATGTCAAGATTAGAAGGGTAGGAATATGTAAGACAGATGACAGCAATTCATCACAATTTCTCTCTTCCTCCAGAGCATAATATACTACACATCTTCATAGCAATCTGCATGATGTATTGGCATAATCAGAGCGTGGCTATTCCTTCTAAAATTGTGGTTTTGCTCAAAAGTTGTACACATAAATTGTAATCTATGGAAGATAAACTATTCATTTACATCGAAGCTTATCTCAATGTCGAGATTGTTTTTACAGTTTCCTTCCTTCTATCTCTTAATTTATATCTTAGAAATCTATATATAGAAGATGATGCTTCCCCCAAGGACCACACCCATTACTCAGGAAGACAAGCAAGAATATCTCCAGTCTCCTCTCCTTAGTTCCAGGAGGTAAGGTAAGAAAGAGGAACTGAGGCTGAGAGTCATCACCACAGTTACATACATGAGAGTAAATATCCTGCGGCCAACAAATCCCATTTCCATATTGGGACTCAGCAAAAACCTAACATGAAACTTTAAGAAAAGTGTATTCCAACAATCATGACCCAAGAGGCAAAAAGCTGACTTAGTTTTCCAGGCTGACTAGTAAACCCTAACACAGGGTAGCAGCAGAAAGGAGATTAGCCTTTCCGTTTTTAATCTCTAGCTATCTTGACAAAATAATTTTGTTTCTTACAGTACATTCCTATAGAATTCCTCCCCCAGGATCTGCTGTGAAACCTGATAACAGTAAACAGGCAGACAGAGTGCAAAGCCTAAAATCATTCGGGTATTCTTTTTCAACAGGAAGATTTTCAAAAGCACAATATATTTGTGCATAAAGCATTGTATCATGTTAATTTGGTTGACTGGAGTTACAAATCATTGTTATCTTCACGTGAGCCTTGTCTATTACTCCATCTATTCACACGTCCTTGATTTAGCTATGCTAATTGAGGATAATCTGACTCATCATTATACCCGGACTTTTGTGTCACCTTCAGGTCATCCAGTCTTCAAGAGCATCACGCTTCAAACACACAGAACATTAATTAGAAATCAATTAGAGTTACTGAAGTTTTGCTTGGAAGTTCATAAAGTCCACCCCATCCAGTTGCTGAGAAAGCAAAGGATCCTGCTTGGGAAGAGATAGCAATCAATTAGAAAGGATGTATCCATTTGTCTCCACTATCCGTCGCACCCAGCACTCTGCTTTATAGGGAAAGGACACTCCGTAAAGAATTACGGCTGTATGGTTAACTAATTTTTATTTATATCTATTCTAATTATAGTAATAATAAATATTCAATACATAATACTTAAAAAGCACAGAAGAGAGAACTGGACCAGTCAGGAGCTCTGAGTCTTACCTTAACTATGAAGCCTGGGATAAGCTGCTTATCTCTTTTTTTCTCCATTTTTAGCCATTAAAACAATTCCTACCCTTCTGCCTCATCTCACCTGCTGTTTGCTGTAAAAGCTGGAATAATGTGAGTAAAAAATATTCTAAAGAGGACATATGTAAACAAATATATTTGCCGTTGTTCTTTCAAGGCATCAAGATAATGTGCCAAGGGTGTACATCAGGGGTATACTGGGATCTTTTAAATTTTATGCAGTTTTTCTCAGCTTGTTTATCATGTTTTTGACAAGATAGATGGAGAAACACTTCATTGGTTAGAAGGAAAAAGATTTCCAAACTCTTAATCTTTCATCTTTAGCTATGAAGCTATTCGTTATTGGAATCATACAGGTGACTATGATTAATATTATACCAACTCTGTGAAATTAATTTTTCAAGGTGAATGTAATTAGAAATAAGCTGTCTTTTTCCATTACTAGCTACTCTAAATCTTCCAAATTTGAAATAATCTGCTACCTCTAAATTTTGTAAAATTTAACTCTCTTGTGTTCTTAATGGATTCCAGTCTTAAATATGATGAAAGAGAGCAAGCTGGGATTCTTTGGTAGCAGGTTAAAGATCTGGCGTTGTAACTACTGTGGTGCAGGTTAGATCCCTGGCCCCAGAACTTCTGCATGCTGCAATTTGTGGCCAAAACAAAACAGAGAGCAAACTAATCAACTCCTTCATTCAAATTATTATTGAAGTGTAATACACATACCGAAAAATGGACATAAGTTAACAGCTAAGAGAATTGTTATGAACTGAACACCGGTATATTCACTATCCGGATCAAGAAATAAACTCAGCTGTACTAAGTCACTCATTTTTTAATTTAATGTTCATCTCCAGTGTCTTCTTTACTAAACACTATGAATCTTTTGTACAGAATGTAAACTTTTAGTATATTCACATTCAATCCTTTAAACATAAGTTTTAATCCAAACATATAAAATGTAGTTTTTTCAACAAATACCAAAGGATTGTTGGTTTCAGTGAGATGCAGCCAATCTGTTAGGTTCCTTTCCTGTTGTCAATCAAAATATTTAAATAATCTTGATTCCTTGAGGCCCAAGACAATTTCTCCCAAACATACCACAAAATTTGAATACTGTAATGAGATGGTAAGTTAGGGAATTCCAATCAAGGCAGAAAAATAATCACACAAATAACTAAAACAATCATGACACTACACTAATCAGTTTGCCTCTTCTATTTGCAATGAAGAATAAATATTAGGGCCTGTATTTAGCCCAGGTGGAAAGTTAATAGTTTAGATATAAATGACCATTTTTTTCTCTCAATTTATTCTGATGCAGATATGCCTCAAAGCACAACAGTGCAGCTCTTTTATTAGTTGTCCTGAGGAATGAAAAGAATCTTCTTCCCAAATTGAGCTGCCACTCATCTGGGCTCCAGAAATTTGCCTGGATATCCACAATTCATTGGGGCTTGCACTTTCTACTGGCATTGGTACCAATATGTGATGCTGCTATGAGATCAATCATGGGAAATGATTCTAAATAAATTATATTTATTTGTCTGTGGAATATATTATCCAAATACCACTGACATCCCAATGGAACTCAAGCTTTCCCCAAAATAATTTCAGCTCCTCAAAATGATAAGATAAATTCTTTAGCCTCAAGAACCCTTCAAAGTCAACTTTGTATTCATCCTTAACTGCTTCTCATTTCCTCTTTTCTACCTAGTTTCCTAGCTATACTCTCTGTTCATCTAAGACATAGTTGCTGAGTGTTTGCACTGTGCCAGCATTCTGCAAGACACTGATATGCAGTCATGAGTAGAAAAAAGAATAGTCCTTGCCTTCATAGAGCTTATCATCTAATGGGAGAGGTAACTCAATCAAATAACCCACAAAAACATCTTGGCTACTCATCCTCCATGGCCTGGTTGAAGTCTTTTTACCCATGGCACAAGCTTTCCTGATTAACTCTCGTCAGCCCACCTTTTCTGGGCTGAAGCTTTTCTGGGCTGCACCTTTTCTGAAGCCCATACCACATTCATCATACCAGGGTCAATGAATACTCTAAGTGCATGCCACCACTGGTGAGTTTTTAACACAAGACAGACATCAGTACATGATCACAGCACTCTCCACTGAGCCAGGAAGTAGCCTCAAGATCACACACAACACAGAAAGTCAGGCAGCCACTATCAAGCAGAGCTGATTCTTTGAAAGAAACATGCTATCATCTTCCATCCATTTCATTAACTAGGCAGTTATCATTCCCTTCTACTTTCTGTGGTCATACCTCATGTGTAGGTATTATCTCCACAACTACAATCTAAGTGAAAGGAACCGCGCCTTATGTTTCTTTTAATAGTTCTAATTCAGCAACTATATGTTGAGCTCAGACCATGGGGAAGCCCCACTTTTGGTGCTACAGGGAATACAGAGATGAATAAGACACAGTCCCCGCTACCAAAACTTCCTTTTTTTTTTTTTTTTTTTTTTTTTTTAGGGGTAGGAAGTTCACAAATATCTGCAGCTCGGGGAAAAGTAAAATGAATGTCATAAGAAAGTTCTAAAGGTTTAGAGAAGCCACAGATCAGAATCAGCTAGAAGGAAAGGGGAAAGTTTCTTAGAGAAGGTGGCATCTGAGATGAACGTCAATGACTGAATAAAGAGAGAAGCACAGGCAGAAGGTCCCTCTCCAGGCACAATAAAGAGCATAGCAAAGCTACCAAAACAGGACAGTTTAGAATCCTTCAAGTACTCTACTTTGACCCCAAAGTACATTGCATGACATCTCATTCATAGTAAGTATTCAATAAGTGCTAGCAGGTAGATACCTTAAGCAACATCTTGTTAATTAACAGTATAAAAGAACCAAAGAGTCTATGATCACCTTATGTGAATGCATACACACAACAACAACATAAACAACAACAGACATTTCCAAAATAGGACCCCACGGTCCAACATGTGGCAGAGACGCAAGTGAGGGAATCTGGAGCAGACTCCTTTTTCTGGTTGTGTTGATGCTGTTAATAAACTGTGGTTTTATTCTTTCAAGATTATGGATCTGGGAGGCTTTTGGTCTCCAAAGTTTCTAAGAATTTATTTCCCTGGGATGTTTATGAATGGTATATGGAGAGAAGCTTTGTACTCAGGTTAACTTGAAGAAACACTTGTTGACCGAAAAAAAAAGCACAACATGAGAGTTGTAAGTTAAGTTATATGGGGGAAAAATGAAGACTAAAGCCCTGAGACATACTTTCAGCTCCGAGGAACTGCTCTGAAGAGGAAAAGGAGGAGGTCAGTGTATATGTGATTTTGGTGAAGGGGATACCTGCAATCAAGCACACATTTTGGCAGAAGGTTACTTTTAGTCACAGGAAGTTGATGCTAGTCACAAGGAACAGATGTCACCATTAATAATTTTACTGCTTTTCTATATATGAGAAGATGCAAGAAATTGGGCTCATAACATCACATTCTAAAAAATCTAACTTTCTTTTTTTTCTTTTTTTTTTTTTTTTTGCCTTTTTGTCATTTTAGGGCCGCACCTGCGGCATGTGGAGGTTCCCAGGCTAGGGGTCTTATCGGAGCTGTAGCCACTGGCCTACGCCGCGGCCACAGCAACGCAGGATCCGAGCCGCGTCTGCGACCTACACCACAGCTCACGGCAACGCTGGATCGTTAACCCACTGAGCAAGGGCAGGGACCGAACCCGCAACCTCATGGTTCCTAGTCGGATTCGTTAACCACTGCGCCACGACGGGAACTCCTAAAAAATCTAACTTTCTGAAGGCCTGTTCTGCCAAGTTTTTCCCGGAGCACAGAATGCTTCATTCGTATCCACCTGGAGCTTTTTTCAAGGCATGGTGAAGGGCAGTGACTGCAGTGGCTAGTGACTTAGTTCTTATAGAGGAAAATGGCAAGGAACAATTTTTCGTTGGCACACTGAGCTAAATGATGTTTAATGGAATTTTTTCCATAGTATTTTTCAGAGATTTTGACAAGCTATGTCACTATGATTCTCCAAGAGAAGGAGGATGGTATTATCACATCCTGAATACCTATGACTAGTATCTTTTTTTAACTCAATGAATTTTATTACATTTACAGTCGTACAAGATCATCACAACCCAGTTTTATTAGCATTTCCATCCGAAACTCCCAGTCCATAACCCCCACCCCCAGCCGATCTCCTTTGGAAACCATAAGTTTTTCAAAGTCTGTGAGTCGGTATCTGTTCTGCAAAGAAGATAGTTTTTCTAAGTTCATTTTATCCTTTTGTTTTTAGATTCCACATATAAGTGATAGCATATGACATTAGTGTCTCACTGCCTAACTTCACTTAGATGGTAATTTCTAGGGCCATCCATGTTGCTGCAAATGCCATTGTTTTATTCCTTTTTATGGCTGAGTAATATTCCACTGTGTATACGTACCACTTCTTTATCCACTCCTCTGTCAATGGACATTTAGGTTGTTTCCATATCTTGGCTATTGTATAGAGTGCTGTAATGAATATTGGAGTACATGTATCTTTTCAAGTCATGTTTTTTCCTGGATAGATGCCCAGGAGTGGGATTGCTGGACCAAATGGCAATTCTATTTTTAGTTTTTTGAGGACTCACCGTAAAGTCTTCCACAGCAGTTGCACAAATTTACATTCCACAAACGGTATAATAGCATTCCCTTTTCTCCACACCTTCTCTAGCATTTATTGTTAGATGATGATGGCCATTCTGGCTGGTATAAGCTAGTACCTCATGTAGTTTTAATTTGCACTTCTCTAATAATTAGTGATGCTGAACATATTTTCATGTGTTTTTTGGCCATCTATATGTCTTCTTTGGAGAATTGTCTGTTTATATCTTTTGCCCATTTTTTTTTTGATGGGGTTGTTTTTTTGGTAATGAGCTACAGAAGGTATTTGTAAATTTTGGAGATTAATCACCTGTCAGTTGCTTCATTTGCAAATATTTTCTCCCATTCTGATTTTTTTTTTGGCTTTTAATCTTAGTTTTTTTATGATTTTTATTTTTTTCGTTACAGTTGATTTAGTTTTTTCTCAATTTCCACTAGACAGCAAATTGACCCATTTTATATATATTTCTCACATTATCCTCCATCATATTCCATCACAAGTGATCAGATAATAGTTCCCTGTGCTATACAGCTATGCAGCATGATCTCATTGCTTATCCATTCCAAATACAATAGTTTGCATCTGTTAACCGCAAACTCCCAGTCCATCCCATTCCTTCCACCTCCCCCTTGGCAACCACAGGTCGATCTCCCTGTCCATGTGTTTCTTTTCTGTGGAAAAGTTCATTTGTGCCATGTATTAAGATTCCAGATACAAGTGATATCGTATGGTATTTGTCTTTCTCTTTCAGACTTATTTCACTTAGAGAGTCTCTAGTTCCATTCATGTTGATGCAAATGGCATTATTTTGTTCTTTGTTTATGGCTGAGTAATATTCCATTGTGTATATATACCACCTCTTCTCAATCCAATCATCTGTCAATGGAAATTTAGGTTGTTTCCATGTCCTGGCTATTGTGAATAGTGCTGCAATGAACATGCGGGTGTATGTGTCTTTTTCAAGGAAATTTTTGGCTGGATATATGCCCAAGAGTGGGATTTCTGGGTCAAATGGTAGTTCTATATTTAGTTTCCTGAGGTACCTCCATACTGTTTTCCATAGTGGTTGTATCAATTTACATTCCCCCCCCCAAGAGTGTACGAGGGTTCCCTTTTCTCTACACCCTCTCCATCATTTACTATTTGTTGGCTTGTTAATTATGACCATTCTGACCGGTGTGAGGTGGTATCTCATTGCAGTTTTGATTTGCATTTCTCTAATAATTAGTGATGTTGAGTGTTTTTTTAATGTGCCTGTTGCCCATCTTTATATCTTCTTTGGAGAAATGTCTATTTAGGTCGTTTGCCCACTTTCCAATTGGGTTGCTGGTTTTGTTTTTTGTTTTGTTTTGTTTGTTTGTTTGTTTTGCTGTTGAGTTGTATAAGTTATTTTTGTATTTTAGAGATTAAGCCCTTGTCAGTTGCATCATTTGAAACTATTTGCTCCCTTTCTGTGATTTGTCTTTTTTTTTAATTGTTTCCTTTGCAGTGCAAAAACTTGTCCATTTGACTAGGTCCTATGGTTTATTTTTGTTTTTATTTCTGTTGTTTTGGGAGACTGACCTGAGAAAATATTTGTAAGGTTGATAGCACAGAATGTTTTGCCTATGTTCTCTTCTAGAAGTTGAGTGGTGGCTTTTCTTACATTTAAGTCTTTAAGCCATTTTGAGTTTACTTTTGTGCATGGTTTGAGGATGTGTTCTAGTTTCATTGATTTACATGTTGCTGTCCAGTTTTCCCAGCACCACTTGCTGAAAAGACTTTTTCCCATCTTATATCCTTGTCTCCTTTGTTGAAGATTAATTGACCATAGGTGTCTCAGTTTATTTCTGGGTTCCCTATTCTGTTCCATTGGTCTATATGTCTGTTTTGGTACAAGTACCACACTGTCTTGATTACTATGGCTTTGTAATGTTGCGTGAATTCTGGGAGAGTTATGCCTCCTATTTAGTTTTTGTTCCTCAGTATTGCTTTGGCAATTCTGGGTCCTTTATAGTTCTATATAAATTTTTGGAGTGTTTGTTCCAGGTCTGTGAAAAATGTCATGGGTAATTTGATAGGGACTGCATTGAATCTGCAGAATGCTTTGGGTAGTATGGCCATTTTTACAATATTAATTCTTCCAACCTGGGAACATGGAATATCTTTCCATTTCTTTGAATCCTTTTCAGTTTCCTTGATTAATGTTTTATAGTTCTCAGCATGTAAGTGTTTCACCTCTTTAGTCAGGTTTATTCTTAGGCAATTAATTTTGGGGGGTGCAATTTTAAAAGGTATTGTATTTTATATTCCTTTTCTAATATTTCATTGTTAGCTTTCAGAAATATAACCAATTTCTGATTATTAATCTTGTATCCTGCTACTTTGTTGAATTCATTGAACAGTTCAAGTAGTTTCTGTGTTGGAGTCCTTAGGGTTTTCTAGATATATTACCATGTCATCCGCATGCAGTGAAAATTTTACCTCTTCTCTTCCAAATTGAATAGCTTTTGTTTGTCTGATTGCTGTGACTACGACTTCCAATACTATGTTGAATAAAAGTATGAGAGTAGGCATCCTTGTCTTGTTCTAGATTTTAGCAGGAAGGCTTTCAGGTTTTCTCCATTGAGTATTATATTTGCTGTGGGTTTGTCATAAATGGCTTTTATTAGGTTAAGGTACATTCACTCTATACCCACTTTGGTAAGAGTTTTGATCCTGAATGGATATTGGACTTTGTCAAATACTTTTCCTGCATCTATTTAGATGATCATGTGGTTTTTGAATTTTCTTTTGTTAATGTGGTGAATGATGTTGACTGATATGTCAAGCTATCCTTGTGAACCTGGGATGAATCCAACTTGGTTGTGGTGTATGATCTTTTTTATATGTTGTTGGATTTGGTTGGCTAAAATTTTGTTGAGAATTTTTGCATCTATATCCATGAAAAATGTTGGTCTATAATTTTCTTTTTTGGTAGTATCTTTGTGTGGTTTTGGTATTAGGGTGATGGTGGCTTCATAGAATGTCTTTGGGAGTGTTCCTTCTTCTTCAACCTTTTTGGAAAAGTTAAAGGAGAAAGAGTGTAAGTTCTTCTTTATATGTTTGGTAGAATTCACCTGTGAAGCCATCTGGTCCTGGACTTTTGTTTGTAGGGAGTGTTTTTATTACATATTTAATTTCATTTCTAATGATCAGTCTGTTCAGATGATCTATTTCTTCTCGATTCATTTTTGGTGGGCTGTACATCTCTAGAAAGTGTCTATTATTTTCTAGGTTGTCAATTTTGGGGGGCATATAATTATTCATAGTATTCTTGTATGGTTTTTCAGTATTTCTGCACTGTCTGTTGAGATTTCTATTTTTTCATTTCTTATTTTGTTTATTTCAGTTCTTTCTCTCCTCTTCTTGGTGAGTCTGGCCAGAGGTACGTCAATTTTGTTTACCTTTTCAAAGAATCAGCTCTTGGTTTTATTGAGTTTTTGTATTGTTTTCTGAATTTCTATTTTATTAATTTCCTCTCTGATTTTTATGATTTCCTTCTTTCTACTGACTTTGGGTTTTGTTTGTTCTTTTTCTAATTCTTTTAGGTGGTAGGTTAAGTTGTTGATTTGAGATTTTTCTTCTTTTCTGAGGAAGGCCTGTATCACTCTAAACTTCCCTCTAAGCACTGCTTTTGTGGCATTCCATAGATTTTGAATAGTTGTGTTTTCATTAACATTTGTTTCAAGGTATTTTTTAATTTCCCTTTTGATTTCCTCATGTTCCCATTAGTTTTTTAGTAGCGTGTTGTTTAGTCTCCACATAGTCAGTGTTTTCTCATTTCTTTTCCTGTGGTTTATTTCTAGTTTCATGCCATGTGGTCAGAGAAGATATTTGAAATAATTTCTATACTCTCAAATTTGTTGAGGTTAGTTTTGTGACCCAGTATGTGGTAAATCCTTGAGATCATCTCATGTGCATTTGAAAAAAAATGTATATTCTGGGTTTTTTGGGATATAATGTTCTGATAATGTCAGTTAAGTCTAACTTTTCTATTGTGTCATTTAGAATCTTTGTTGCCTTATTGATTTTCTGTCTAGAGGATCTGTCCATCAATGTGAGCGAGGTGCCAAAATCTCCTACCATTGTTGTATTCCCATCAATTTCTCCTTTTTGTGTCTGTTAGCATTTTTTTTGTAGGTATCTAGGTGCTCCTATACTAAGGGCATATATATATTGATGACTGTAATATCCTCTTATTGAATGGATACTTTTACAATTAAATATTGTCCTTCTTTGCCATTCTTTATGGGCTTCATTTTAAAGTCTATTTTGTCTGATATGAGTATTGCAACTCCTGCTTTCCTGTCTTGTCCACTGGAATGAAATATCTCTTTCCAGTCCCTCACTTTCAGTTTATATGTGTCCTTTGCTCTAAGGTGTATCTGTTGCAGACAACATATTGTAGGCTCTTGCTTTTTAATCCAATCTGCCACTCTATATCTTTTGATTGGAACATTCAATTCATTGACATTTAAGGTAATTATTGATAAATATGCATTTGTTGCCATTTTAAACCTTGTTTTCCAGTTTATTCTATGTTTCTCCTTTGTTCCTTTCTTTTTTTGGTTGGATGATTTCCTTTCGTTTTATGCTAATGTCCTTTCCTTTTTAGTTTTCATGAATGCAATGTTTGGTTTTGATTTGTGGTTGCCCTGTGTTTTAAGTATGTTAACTCCTTCCTATATCTGCTTGCTTTAGCCTGATTCAAAGACATTCTTAAAAAAAAAAAAAAAAAAAACAGAGTCTAGATTTTCTTACTTTCCTTACCCACATTCTATGATTTTGAAGTCCTTTTTTAACTCATGTTTGTCCTTTTGCTGTTCTTTGTGTTTATCGTCACTTTTACAATAGAGTATGTTTTTCATTTTAGATCTTATACTGGCCTATTTAAGTGATTGATTTCCAATTGTGATTTTCTCCATCCTATTTCTTCTACTTCTCTTTTATTTGGAGAAGGCCTTTCAGTCTTTGTTTTAGAATGGGTTTAGTATTGCTGTACTCTTTCAGCTTTTGTTGTTGGAAAAATTCTTTATTTCTCTTTCTATTTTAAATTATATTCTTGCTGGGTAGAGTATTCTAGGTTGCAAATTTTTCCCTTTTAGAATTTTGAATATATCTTGAGGCTCTCTTCTGGCCTGTGGTGTTTCTGTAGATAAATCAGCTGATAGCCTTATGGGGTTCCCTTATAATTAATGCTTTGTTTTTCTCTTGCTGCCTTTAGAATCCTCTCTTTGTCTTTAGCTTTTGCCATTTGTCTTGGCGTGGACCTATTTGGGTTCAATTGGTTTGGGGCCCTCTGTGCTTCCTGTATCTGGACACCTTTTTCCTTTAGCTTTGGAAAGTTTTCAAACATAATTACTGAAAATATATTTTCAATCCCCTTTTCTTTTTATTCTCCTTCTGGAATCCTTATTTTGTGTAGATTTCTGCAAATGAATTTTATCATTTTTCTGACTTCTCCTTATATTTTCTAGTTCCTTTCTAAAGTAATCTGCACTACTGTGTGCATCCACTCTTAATTCCTTCTTATTCAACCTTAATTCCTTCAGAATTTTCACTATCTCCTATTTGAACGCAGTGTCTATTAGCCTGCAGAGATCCATTTCATAGTTTGTTGCTTTAGGTGAATTCTCTTATTCTTTTAACTGGGAATGGTTCCTGAGCTTCTTCATTTTGCTTATATTTTTATTTTTCTGTGAGTTTAGGGGTTTCCAACTACTGTAGTCCTGGAAGGCTATTTCTATGCAAGAGCACTCATTTGTATGGGGGGGGGGTGTCACTATTTATTTTTGGCATGGAAGCTTGGATATTTGCTGTCTCTTTCTTCAGTGTGAGCAGGCTGTTACCCCCTTGATAGGGCGTGAGTGTGTTTCCAAGGAGAAGGGGGCAATGGGTAGGGCTAGTATCAGTGCCTAGTTGCCGGGCTCTTAACAGTATCAAGGCACTTCAAGAAGGTGGCACAGGCTACACCTAGTTGCAGGGCCCTGGGAAATGGTAATGAGCCTCAGACAGATTTAGGTGGCACCCAGAGCATTTGGCAGTGGCAGTGGCTGAGTGTGTGAGTTCTCAGAGGAGTGAGAGCAAAACCGGTTGGTGTTCAGTTGCAATGCCCTCTTCTGTGGTGCTCTCTAAGGCTATTGGGCCCTCAATTGGTGCCTGTTCACAGACTTCTAATGGTGGCAGGCCCCATCCAACTCTGGAATCAGAGATAACTGCAGTGGTTTGCGTCTGCCACCTGTAGACCACACAAGAAGCACCCTGTCCCACTTAGCCCATGCAGGAGGTGCTGCACAGGCTGTTCCTAGTTTCATGGTCCTGGAAAGTGACAGTGATCAGGCATGTGTGGCTGCTGCCTGGACCATTTGGCAGTGGCAGCAGCAGGTGAGTGTGTTCCCAGCGGACTGGGAGCAACAACAGGTGGTTCTCAGTTGCAGTGCCCTCTTTGTTGTTGATCTCTTAGGTGACTGGGGCCACAGGTGGAGCCTGTTCACAGACCACTAGTGGTGGCAGGCCATGCCACTGCTCTGGTTTCTGAGATGACTTCTGTGGTTGTTCCCTTCTGCCTATAGATCACACAAGAGGCATCACATCACACTTAGCCCCCTGCTGCCCTTAGCCCACACAAGAGTTGCCCAGCCACCCACAGACCTTACAAGAGGCACCCAGTCTCCTGTAGACAAATCAAGTGCCCTCTCATAACCTGTAACCTTCATCAGAAGCACCCCACCCTCTGAGAACCTGTGTGCACAACTACAGGGAAAGAGATTCCTATGGCATTCTTCCCCTCCTCCTCTCACCCTCCCCAGAAATGACACTTGGTTTCTCCTAAGGACCCATACCTCTTCTGGGGTTCCCTCAGCTGTGGCGCTCCTCTCCCCAGCCCTTGAAGCACCACTTCCTAGCCCCTCAGGCTGTCTCCTAGTCCTCTCCCCAGAACTGGCCTTCAGATCCTAAGTCTCAGTGCCCAGTCCCCACCCAAGCATCTCAGGCTGTGGAGTCTGAGGCCTTGGTGCAGATGATTTGTGTGGCTCTCCCTTTTCTTTGCCCTCCTCAGTTCAGCTGCTGTGCTTTTCTCCATAACTTTGAGGTACCTCCGTCTCAGTTGATCTTCCCACTGGTTAGGTGGCTTCCCAGGGTGTGGGTTCCTTTTCTTTTTAACAGCTCCCTCTCAGGAGTGCTAGTCCCGGCCTGATTCCTTTTATCTCTCCCTCCCTCTCTCTTTTTTCTTTTGTTCTATGTAATTATGTGGAGGATTTCTTGCCATTTTTGGAGTTTTAAGTTCTTCTGCCAACATTCAGTAGATATTCTGTGTGAATCATTCAAGACGTGTTTTCTTGATGTTTTTATGGGAGAAGGTGAGCACCATGTCTTATTCTTCCACCATCTTGATCCTTCTCTATAATATCTTTTTAAAATGAAGGTTCTCACTGTACAAAGAGTCCACAGATCACTCTATGATTTGATGAGTTAGATGTAATTATTTAGAAAAGATATAAAACTAAACCCAGTTTTGCCTAAACATTGAGGACAGGAGGTTTCAACCAGTAAATGTCAGATGCTTTTCCACCTACCCTCCATTTTACCACCTCCTATCCCACCCTACCTACTAGAGGTAACAAAGCCACCACTTACTGAGTTTCTGCTATGTGTTAGACTCCCTTCAAGGTGCTTTAACCCTCACAGTAATCCTATGGAGTCAGCACTATTATTATTCTAATTTTATAAATGAGACAACTTAAGGCACAGAGAAACTGAAGAATTTCCCCATGTCACCTATATAGGAAGCCACTATACAAATCCAGGCAGAGCCAAGGTTCCTAACCACTACACCAATATCTACCCCAGAGAGCAAGAGGGAGAGAGAAAGAGAAAGACTGAGAGAGAGAGAGAGAGAGAGGGAGAGAGCGAGAGAGACCACTTGACTATTCTGATGGGTTAATTTGCCAGTACTCCCCTCACCCATCTACCTCTCTACCCACCCATCTCTCCTATCCAGTCTTCAGAGAAATGGGAATCTCCTCTCCCTCCTAGGGCATCTGGGGCTTCTGATTTAAGATCATTGAATGCTAGACATGTGGCCTTTTGTTTCCTTATTCTAAACTGCAAAACCTCTTTCCAAATATCTCATTCAGTAGCTCCACCTTGATAAGAGAAATCACAAGTTTCAGGAGGAAGCAAATTTTGCAGCCTTAATAATTACTCTAGACAACACAGGGTGAAAGGAAATAAACATACATCATTTGTACTGGATTGAAATTTCTTTTAGGAGGATTGGTGAGAAGGCGGTGTGTGTGGGGGGGGTTCCTTTCTCTAAGCTGAGATTCCTCTAAATTTCCTTCCTAGCTTCCAAAATACTAACTCCAGGTCACTACTCTGGCCTTCCACTCTCAGCAGTCTGTCGCAGTTTTTACTACTTCCTCCCAAAGAAAAAATCCCTTTGACCTCCTCCCTTACCTCTGTCATCAAACTCCACCTTGCCATCATGCTTGGGCACTCCGAATTCCCACCCAAAGACCTTTCCTTTCACCTCAGTTCTCTTTTCTTTCATTATGGATTCATCTCTCTGTTCCTCTTTGCCTCCCACTGCCATGTGACAACCTCTTAAAATAACACTGGTGACTCATCCAGTATATATTGTATTCCATTTATGTGTACCATTTTTCCTTTCAAGGGGCATAAAAAGTTTCACAGATACATTGTCTTATTTTAACCTCATCCTTGTAAAAAGGATTATCTGTCAGAAGGGAATAAAAACATAGTTTGGGCTTTTAGCACGAATTACTTAAGTATGGAGGCTGATCATCTCTTTTTTAGTTTTTCAGGCCTCTCCCTTTTCTGCATCTCTTCCCTAGTACTGTTTATTTCCTTCAGAGTCTATTAGTAACCATGCCAGCAAGTAGCTTAAAATCCTATCATCCTATTGTGCTGTTTCTTAACCAGCCACCCAAGCTGGAAACCTCAGCATGGCCTCAACTCCTCCAGCTAATTTATTCTCCATATCTAGTTGATAACCAAGCCATTGTAATTCTGTCTTAGCCCCCTCACTCCTAGTGCCACTGCCATGACCTAACTTGGGCCAGAATTTTCTCCAGCCTGGACCTGTCCTTTTCGACCTGATAGATGTTCACCTCTTTACTCCCTGCCAGCCCCAACCATTTTCTGCATTCCTCCAAGTCAAATCCAATCACTGGGACCTTGGGGCTTTCTTCCTAAAACCCCACCTTTTGCCCTGGCACCCCGGGTGGTCTCAGTCTAGCCTCAGCTTCCTCTCCTCTTTGATCCCTGAGTTTTATACCCCAGCCACCCCAGAAACAAGCAGTTTCCCTGAACAAGCCTTGCTTTCCCTGCCTCTGCACTTTTTCATTCATACGGTTCCCTCTGGCAGGTGTGCTCGTCCCTGATGTTTTTCTTCCTGACATTTTTCTTCTCATTTGAAGGTACAGTATTTTACCACCTCTTCTGCAGAGATTTTCCTAACTTTCCCAGGGCAGATTTAAATATTCTCTCTTCTGCATTTCTACAGCTTGTTATGGTAATTGCTAAAGACACATATAATGTAGTATATGTTCCACAAAAATGTATTAGAAGCTGATGATGTCCCGGCACTCTGGCAGGGACTTGGTACATAGAGATCAAATTCACAGCCCCTACTCTGACTACTAAGTAAGACAGAAAGTAAAGGAAAATAAATTTCTATTTCAGAGTGATATGAATGATAACAGAGGTAAGTTTAGGTGCTGAGTGGACCCACAAGAGGGGTGTCACTTAGGATGGGGACCTCAGAAAGGTCCCTAAAATGAGGTAAGCCCTAAGCTGAGCTGTTTGTAACATCCAATGAGAATGGATTTGGTTACCACACTTTCTCTCCATGAGATCACAGACTTTGTAACAGAAAACTACAGCTTGTATCCCTTGTATTCTGCATATTGTACAAAAATTCAGGAAATTGAGTAAATCCAAAAGTGATTGGTCCGTGAACCCCTAAAACCCCATTGAGATCCAGTCCATTACTTCTCAACCCTGTCTTTTTCTTCTGCCTTCTCTTGGTGGTTGGTTTCAGTCTTGTTCCCGCAGATCCACTTTTTGCTTAGTCAATAAAAATGAAAATAACAAGGCAATTCTCGTAAATGCAAATTTTTATCATCCTGAGCCTGGCTTCCTACGGCCAAAGAAGCAGTGATTGGATGTGCTGGCCTGAAGCATTGGCAGGTACAGCTGAGCCATACTGCCAGAGTAAGGCAATCTTACATCCGTAATGTGGTCCCTGGGTAGGCATGGGGGAAAAAAAAGCAAAGAAAAGGAAAAATGTGTTACAGCATATGTGGCCAAGTGCAAAAGTCACCAGGTCTAGAGCCATTTCCCAGTTCCCATCTTCCTCTCTGCACTGTTTTCTACCTGCTGGCAGTCATTCCCCACAACCTCTGGGACACACTTCTCCATCAAGCGGATGAAGCCCTTGGTGCTATGTTCTCCATCTCCTCACTTTTGCCCACACTCCCTTTGTTGCCTAATCTTCACTTTCTCCCTCAGTCATATTTAACCACTTTCATTTCCTTAACGTATATGGATTTCTCTCACCCGCAGGAGTTTTCATGGACTGCTTGTTCCTTTGCCTAGAATGCACTGAGTCCCCCAGATAACTCTGACTCATCCTTCACATTTCAAGTTAAATGCTATTTTCAAGGGGAAGCCTGACCTGACCCTTTCCATCTGCTAAGACCTGGTCAGGTGTGCTCCTAACTGCCCAAGCTTCACACCCTCTGCTTTCTCTATCACCACATGTGAAATTGTCTTCTTAGTGGTGTGAGCTCTCTGAAGGTAAGGTTTTTGTCCCCTTTCACCACTACATTCCAGTGCCTGGCAAAGCATCTGAACATAATAAGTATCTGTTATTTGAGTGAATAGATAAAAGAACCCTGAGGAAAGTTTGTCAGAATGTGAGTGCTGTGAAAGCAGGGGCTTTGTTCTGCTCACAGATACAGCTTCTGGCACATAATAGATCCTCAACAAACTGAATGAATGATCTAATTAATTAAGCTGGTTAAATGAAGTTTTATGTAGGCCTGAGTAGTCTATTTAAGGGTCCTTTACGTACAGTTTGGTCTTCAGGGAACTGGCTTCTGAAGAGAGGAAGGCAGCATTACATTTTCACTTTTTTTTTTGTCTTTTTTGCCTTATCTAGGGCCACGCTCGCGGTATATGGAGGTTCCCTGGCTAGGGGTCTAACAGGAGCTATAGCTGCCAGCCTTCGCCACAGCCACAGCAACCCGAGATCCAAGCTGCATCTGCAACCTACACCACAGCTCACAGCAATGCTGGATCCTTAACCCACTGAGCGAGGCCAGGGATCGAACCCGCAATCTCATGGTTCCTAGTCGGATTCGTTAACCCCTGAGCCACAACAGGAACTCTGACATTTTCACTTAATGTTAAATATGAACTAAATTCTCATGTAGCATAGAGGCAGCCATAAACAGTGTCCAAGATCAATAGCCCAGAAATTAGTGGTGACTAAATATGGTGATTTGAAGGTGACCTTCAGAAAAACTATCAGATAAAAGAGTTAAAAGCAGTTGTCTGTAAGGAGGAAGATTACAAAAAGTGAAAGAATAGGGCAGTGGATTATCTGTTTTCACTGATATCTTTTTTTGTACTATTTAAAGGTTTGACGATATTCCTGTATTAGATTGATAAAATAAAAACATTTTAAAAATCATTGCATAGAAAAAAAAATCAAATGGGAAATACTTGTTGTGGTCTTCAAATACCTCTAATTAATCTTTAAAAATGTGACACTGGTGAGATGAGGTGGCTGTGTGCCCACATCATACCCACTCTAAGAGAATTTGTACATTATCACTCTCCTTCCTGAGGCTGGGATGTCACAGGAAGACGCTATGCGACATCAGGCTCAATGTCTCAATAACCATGTGCTCTTAGCCAAGATAATCAGTCTCTCTGTGGCTCAGTTTTCTCACCAAGTAAATTATGATGACAGTTTTAGACCTACTGTATTGTTACAGCAAATATCTGTGAAAGAATATAATACTCTACAAATACTACAATCACAGAGGGAGAATTTCCCAGTGAAGAGAAAACTACGTAACAATATTTTTCTTCAAACCAACTAAGGGTACCTCTTCCAGGCATGTCCTATTAATAATAATAATTCATAATTATATATAAATTCGGAAAGTTTTTGAGGGAACATTCTCAAGATAATTATTCCCTTTTCTGTTATTTCTATTTCTTGAGCATGCCAATAGTATTACCTGCTTCAAATCCTGAGTTTCAATTGGTTTTCTTACATTGTAGTCTCATCCGCTAGACTGTGAGTTCCTGAAGAACAGAAGTAATGTTTCACTCATCTTGATGTATACTAAGCTTAACACAATGCCTGTCATATCAAATACCTCAGGATATTTGTTGAAGTGAACCTCTTTGTGTGTGTGTGTGTGTGTGTGTGTGTGTGTGTGTGTGTGTGTCGTTTTTTTTTTTTTTTTAAGGCTGCACACCGGGCATATGGAGGTTCCCAGGCTAGGGGTTAAATTGGAGCTGTAGCCGCTGGCCTTCACCAGAGCCACAGCAACGCGGGATCCAAGCCACGTCTGAGACCTACACCACAGCTCACGGCAATGCCTCATCCTTAATCCGCTGAGTAAGGCCCGGAATTGAACCCTCGTCCTCATGGATGCTAGTTGGGTTCCTTAACAGCTGAACCATAATGGGAACTCCTGAACCTCTTTTTAATAAAGCTTATTGAGTGTTATTTTTAATTTTAGAAATATGACAAAAAGGAATGAGGGAAATAATGTAATACATATTACTCCTCCCATTCATCCAACAAATATTAATTGATTCCCCACAGTTCTGTGCTAGACACTGAAGACCTCGTGTGAATAATACACACAAGCAGCTTCCAGTCTAATTGCAGGCTTGGGGTGGGGGGAGCACAGACAAGCAAATGAGCAATTTAAGTATAAATTGGTAAAATTTAGGTTAAAGATAAGCACAGATGCACAAAAGAAGGGTTACAGACACTAAAAAATTAATGTTTTGAGATATCATCATCTTATAATATTTCTTTAAATTGAACTGAAATCCAATACACTGAAAAGATCTTTTTTTTTTCTTTCATAAGAGATCAAATAAAACACAGAGGTATGAGATTCTACTCAAAATCAAACTTGAGTGAAGCCACTTTTGGAATAGTGAATGCTCAGAATGGGAACTTGGTAACAATCAGATCATTTTCTCCTTTATTCCATAAATAGAACTCCATTATGAAGACAGGTTGAAATATATCTTAAACTGTCAAGGTCACAGTTGTCTCTTATGAATCATGTGTAGGGAACCGTTTCATGCTAGAACCTAAGAATGACAAATACAGTTTTCAACTCCAATAAACACTGACCAAAATCTCGTCCCTCATGGATACCATCAAAAGGAGGTGTAATTAGGACAGAAATAGAACACAAATGATGTGTCACCTTTCCCAATATGTAATGAATAAACTCTGAGACTCTTCTTAATAATAAATATTTATTAATTAGAGCATCTAAATGGATATGAAAGACATAAAAAAATAAAAATATAAGAAAATAATTTGACTCATGCAGCACTTTCATGAAAGGTATACAGAATGTAATTAGTCCACGAACTTTAAAGGGAAATGAGCTGGCTGGCAGTGAGGAGACAAGGTGCCAGAAAGCCACTACCCAGTCAGGGTTACAGCTGTATTGGTAGATTGCTGGGCTCCTGTAGGCTTGGCCTGGTTGACATTTCTTTTGCTGGATTTGTCTATTGTTTGCACCGCTTTTTTCACCCATTCAACATGTGGATCAGCACAGATTTTAAGGCCACGTCTGGTAATAAATCTGCAATGCAAGGAAAAGATAGACAAACTCAGTCACATCCTCAAAGGCTCAGAACCAGGAGTTAAGGTCAGATCATGTGTGAGAGATCTTAGGCTGAAATTACCGGACAAAATGATCTTTCAGATTCATAAGACCGTAAATGAAAACCTTCTTCTGCAAACTATTTTACCATAAAGGAGAAACAGCTCCAGGGAATACCCATCTCCCGTGTTCAGAATAATTCGTAGGCTCCTTTTCTCATCCTTGCTACCACATGATGTAATTAAACTGGATGTTTGAGATCATCTAGTCTAATTATTACATATCTCTCTTTTCAAATCTAAACACAGTCATTTTCTGGACAAAAGGTGATTTCTTTATCTTATTGGGGGGGGGGGGTTAAAGTTGCAATTCTGTATGGGAAAGTATTGTCCTGAAAATGGGATCCTGAAGAGAAAATAGCATCATGTAGGGTAGTTGTTGACACTATTCCTTGAGATATGGCAACTGGCAAAATATGGCACGCTACTCCAACCCACACACACCCTAAGGGAAGAGAAAGGCAGAGAAGGGGTGGGGGATGGGAAGGACAGCATCCGCAGCAGTGTGGCTCCGCAGTCAATTCCCGATCTGAACCAGCCATCTTTAAGCCTAACCCCCAGGACTGAGCACATTCTTCACCTGGTTCCCAGTCCGCGTTATTCTGCTAAGATAAATTAGAAAGGAGCATGACATTCTTCCCTGGGTGGGCAACTTTTTTAAATGTCCTAGTCATTGTTTTGGGCTACCGAAAGACGTGGTTCATGTGGAAAAACAAAAGAACTCTTGACTGAGCTGAGGTCTTCCTCCTTGCTGACTTATTTTTCCTCAGGAGGGCAGTGTTCCTATATACTGTGTCCCATGACGCCCAGCTTGGGGGAGAGCTACTCACATCACCGCTTTCATGGAGCCCTCCTTGATGGTGTAGGTCTTGATGTTTTTAATTGGCAGTCGCCGGGTAGTTAGACTCACGCAGATGGTCTTCTCTAGGACTTCGCTCCCCACAGCTGGTAAAGAAAACCAAGCAAACAAAAATAAAATATAACCTCTAAGAGTGTAAACACGACAGTGCTGCAAATAAAATAACAAAGAGGGGCCTGATAAAGAGTAATTTGGGGAAGACACCGCTAAAATGGGGAAGAGGCAGCTAGTTTTTGACTGACTAAATAAAGGTCTTCTCATTTTTAACAGGAAAATGGCATATTTCATAGAGAACTCATCCTCAATATAAATGGCCCAAAGGGGATTAAAACTTTCAGTTTAGAGAACATCTTACATTGGAGAAGGAAAAAATAGCTTGGGAGAGTTAATATTATTAAGGGTTTGCTAAAATCTAATAAGGGTTTCTAAGTGCTGACTTTCCCTGAAGCCAAAGAGACTGGTATGTGCTTCTCAGAAAAACAAATATTCTCTAAGAAGATTTCTCAGAGAAATATTCAGCAAAAAAGCATCTAAAAAAAAATAAAAGCAGCGGATGATGATCACGTCTGAACTATAGTGTTGATGATATCAGAAGCCTTTTTTGTAAACATGAGCCGAGGCAGAAGGTGTCCGCTAGCATTGCTCTTCATCACTCTGTCTCTCCATCATTCTCAGTATCCAGTCTGCGTGCTTTACTCGCTATTTTTGCCAGTTTCTTTTTAATGCTGAACTGTCTCTGAACCCAGTGGAAGAGGGACACAAGCCTTTTTTCTTTGTTTCTCTTACTCCTTAGGAAACAATACTTCTCTCTGTGAAGTATCTAACATGGACTGCCAAGACCCAGAGCACCCTGCTAGCCTCTAAACCCTCAAATCCTGTCCTCATTCTCAGCAATATTTTCATTATCAGTTAAGGCATCACCTTCAGCCGCGCTGCAGTGTTGAGCCAAAGCAGAGATTGCTTTGCCCCATTCTTCCACTTGAAGCTAAGCCTCATGGCATTTATAGAGGTCATTAAAGCATAAAACTTGGGACTGACCCAAGGGTCTTCAGTCCTCGTTTCCCCTACCCATACCTAGGTTTCCACCCAGTGTCAGCCTGTTGTCTCAGCAAATGCCAGCTGGCTACAGCTTAGGCAATATTTTGCCCAGACCTTTTTGTTTTAGCAATTTTGGGGGAGGGGCAATTTCAGGTAGTTCCAGATGTTTCCATCTCTATTTATGGGCATCCTTGGGGAATCCATGATCGGGTTCAGATATTCTAGTCTAAGTAGTAAGTCTACAGATTAGGAGTTTGGAAGGAAAGTTAACTGAAGCATTAATTATACTCAAAGGATGTTCTCTCTTGCTGCCAGAACCACAAAGAGAAGTAAAATCCAACCAGTTGGGGGAAAATGATCCTTTAAGAAATATGTGAACACTCAGGTAAGACTCAGTCTAGCTAAGTCTCAGCTGGATATGCCTTGTAGGTTTATTCCATTGTGTATAAGGCATGGATCTGTTAGTCTTTTATAAACTCAAGAAATTTATCATAAATGTGAACAACATTTATAGCAGTAATAACAGACTCTCTCACACACTTAAAAGTAATACTGATTTCCTTGGGTATGAAAGTATGCGCTTTCAGTCATTTTTGCTTTAATAGAAAATACTGATTTGTTTCAGAACATACACCCTCTGTCTCATCCCTGCCTTGTGACTGAACTCTTAAAATTTTTGATAATTTATCAAGATCAATATGAAACAGGCAAAAGCTTTCAAGACCTATAGAATCATCATCACCATCCCACAGCTTTCATTAATCAAGAAATCAGGGCTTGTGTGGAAATCTGATAAGTGAGCATAAGATTTATATCATTTTAATCCCAGGTAACCATATCAGTTATTATATTCCTCTTACAGATAAGTAAGTGGAGGCCCAGAGAGGTTAAGAAATTTATCCCAAATCACCCAATTGTGAAAAATAGGAGCCCAGATTCTAACCAAGTTCTACCTTCAAAATCTACAGTCCCCTAGAGTCAAAGTATTCCTATTTTGCCTATAATAAGCCAGAGGCTTAGCTTGGAGAAAGCAGCCAAAACCTGAGCCAAATCCAAACTGTGTGGCCAGCTGCCAACATATCTAGACTTCCTTAGTCGCATAAATAATCTCTTTACTCACCTTCCACAGTGTATGCGGTGAGACAGCAGATTGCGAGGAGGGCCAAGATGAGAAGTCTCATGGCTGAGCTCCTGCTGAACTGTGCAACGAGAGACAGAGGGACGGCTCCTTTGGGTCTCTTTTTATTTCTCCAGTGGTCAGCGCACTTCCTGTGGTGAAAAGGGGCTTTCGAGGTGGGTGTAGAAACACGGAAAGTCTTCACAACCCTGATGCTTTTTTTGTTTCAAAAAAAAAAGAAAAGGTTCCTTTGTCCCCACTCGTACTAATCTCACACCCTGTGGCCTTTTCTCCTCCTCCTGTGGTTAACGTGTTGGTGAAACCAAATGTGTGCACAAAAAAAAAAATGTGTTTGTCTCATCTTCTGCTGCCAGTCTAAATTCAGACCTTCCACTGCAGATATGTCCCAAGGCCATGTCAGTGTCAGGGCCCAGCATGGGGATGGTGTAAAGGAAATGAGGTGGGACGGTCACTGTGATCCAGCTCCCCCATCTACTTCATGTAACATCCGCACTGTCATGAAGCTTCCACCGCCACAAGTCCTACGCCCCTGCTATCAGCCTCAGTGACTCCTTGGGGAGGCAAAGGAATGCTGCAGTCACCCCAAGCTTCTCATTCCTCTGCCCTCTTTTCTTTTTCATTTCTCTTCTCTTCCCTTATTCAAGGGATCCCGTCTTTCTTTACACTGCCTTCTCCAGGATCCTGAGAAACATTTAAATAAGAGTGTTTGCAGAGGTTTGCTCTATTGTAACTCTCTCTATATATACACCTTGAAAAAAGACTTTGAAAAGTTGTCCTGACATTAATTTTATTTTGGAAAAAGAAAATGATCTTATCATCCTGACAGTTTACATTTTTTGATATTCTCCAGTGAGCTCTATTGGTATATTTATGTTCACGTTCTTATGACGATTATAAATACTATTCTAATCCTAATGTAAATATCCATACATTTCTTTTTTTTTTTTTGTCTTTTTTAGAGCCACACCCACAGCATATGGAGGTTCCCAGGCTAGGGGTCTAATTGGATCTGTAGCCTCTGGCCTATGCCACAGCCACAGCAACGCGGGATCCGAGCTGCGTCTGTGACCTACAACACAGCTCATGTCTGTGACCTACACCACAGCTCACGGCAATGCCGGATCCTTAACCCACTGAGCAAGGCCAGGGATCGAACCCGCAACCTCATAGTTCCTAGTCGGATTCATTCCTCCTGGGAACTCCCACACATTTCTTCGTAGTCTTCAGGTTTCTACTCTGAAGAAGTATTCCCTTATAACTTATTGTTATGTAGACCGCCTCTTTAAGGTAAATTTTCATTAATATACATTGAATCATTTCCCTTTAATAACTAGGAGTAGGATTACTAGGCAAAATCATATGATCATCTTTATAACTCTTACAATATATTGCAATGAAGTCTTTCCAAAATGTAACTTCAATTTACAGTGCTTCCAGCAGGATCTGAATGTATTGGTTGAAATACAACCTTTTGGCACTCAACTTGTTGTTTTTGTCTTGTTTTGCTTGACATAGGTATCTATAAAATTCATTTATTAACTATGTGTGTATCTAAAAGGTTTTGTCATTACTATTAGAATATGAAAATAACATTCTTATTAAATGCATGCATAGCTAAATTTTACCATTGCTATTAGGGATATGAAAACAAATTCCTATATTTCTTTAAAAATTATTGGTTAACCTCTAAGATATTTTTCATTAATAGCATTTAATTTTCCAGCTAGACTTTACTCAGAACTTCAAATGGCTTTTCACTTATCTCTTCCTGGCTACATCATCAGTGCTTCAACTCTGAATACATCTTTCCACTCAAAATTTTTCTCCTCCTGTTACTCCCTGACATAGTATAATGTGTTATCTTCTATTCAATTTCCAAGTGCTGATAACTTGTGTCATCTTAGACTCATTGCTACCTACCCGTGTATTATTCTAAGCCAAGCTGTACTTAGTATACCTTCGAAGTAGCTCTTCTAGATGTCTTCTCCTTTTTTCCACACTTCTCAAGGTAAGACCTCCTCATGCCTTGTTAGGATTACTGCAGTAGACCAACTGATTCGGCAGGCCTGAACCTCCTCCTTTTCCAATCTATTCTCCTCAGCATTGACAGAGTAATCATTCGAAAGCATTAAGCTAATCAAATTGTTTTCCTGTTGAGAACCTCAGCTAATCCCTGCTGTTTACAGCATTCACTGCAAATCTCACATTGTCGTATATAAAGATGTTTAAGATCTGACGCTGCTTTCACACTAAGACTCATCTTCTACCATTCACGCACGTGTCCCAAAGCCTCTAGCCTTAACAGATGTGTGTGTAATCAACCAAATGCGTCATCTTCTTTTCTACCCTCCACATATTGCTTCCTTTACCAGGAATGCCCTTGCCAGCTGCTACATAATTATTTGTAAATTCCGTCTCTTCCTACAAGTTCTCCTGAGTTCTCTAGACAAAACTAAGTTGTGCCATCCTCTATGTTCCCGTGGAACTTTCTATCCACCACTGTTCTATTATTACTAATCTCATTTTATTCTCCTATTCAATTACATTTCTGCATCTCCCACTAGATGGCAGGCTCCTTGAGAATAGGGACCTTGGCTTAGTCCTGTCTGGGTCATTGGCACTAGCAGAATGTCTGCTATGCAGTGTCACTCACCAAATGGTTTTTGAATACATGAACTATTTTTAAAGGACCAACATTATAATGAGTGTACATTAAGTGAAGGATGAACATCTGAAAACAAAGCCAGGAAATTGTGCCTATGAACTTCCTCTTATGTTTTCAGTCAAATAGACAATTTGACTAATGGCTGAGATTTTCTTTAGCATATTGAAATGGAATTTCTTAAACTCTCAGAATGAATTATTCAATTCTGTTTTTTTAGGTGTGCATTAGAGTCTCTGATGGAGAAGAATTAAGTAACCAACAAGAAAGTAGAAATCCAGTACAAAGTTAGCATAATCAATTAATGTGTGAACATGGATTTATAAAAACCAGTTGAGAGATATTAGAACAAATTTCTTTCATCCTCAATGCTTCTCTTTCTCTTAAATGCCACATCCAGTCTGTCAGCAAATACTATGGGCTTTCTACCTGTAAAATAGAATCTAAGCCCTTTTCTCCACCCCAAGAGACCCAGCTCCAAGCCACTACCACTTCTCACCTGGATTAGTGGATTTGTGCAATAGTCTCCTAACTGAATTTTTTCTGATTCCACCCTTACTTTCTTTTGGTCAGTTCAGCAACCTGCCGAAGGTGATCATTTCAAAATATAGGTCATATCATGCTATTTCTATGCTCAAAAATTTTCAATGGACTACATTTTTATAATGAAATTCAAAGTCTGTTTTCCCCAGGTTTATTAACGTATACTTGACATATAATACTGTGTAAGTTTAAGGAATATAGCATTATCATTTGATACAGTTATACATTACAATATTATTAAGAGTAGGGTCAGTACTTCTATCATCTCATATAATCACGGTGTGTGTGTGTGTGTGTGGTAAGAACATTTCAGATCTATACTGTTCTCATGTAATTATATACTTTTAGTAATTTTAAAGTATATAATTACATGAGAACAGTATTCATCTTATAACCTGAAGTCTGGATTCTTTGATTAACATCTTCCCATTTCCTCTACCACTGCCCCCCCAAGAGTGAACCATCATTCTACTCTATTTCTATGCATTTCACTTATTTTTAATTCTGCATTTAAGTGAGATCATACAATATTTGTCTTTCTGTGACTTATTTCAATTAGCATAATGCTCTCAAGGCCCATCCACAGTTTCAAATGGCAAGACTTCCTTATTTTTTATAACTGATTAATATTCCATTGTGTATATGCACTGCATTTTTTCTATCCATTAATGGACTGCTTCCATGTCTTGATTCTTATGAATAATGCTTCAATGAACATGTGGGTGCAAATATCTTGACTTCATTTTCTTCAAATATGTCTATATCTATCTATATCTCCAAAAGGGAATGGTTGAATTGAATGATAGTTCTACTTTTAATTTTTTGAAGAATTTCCATATTGATTTTCATAGTGGCTGCACCAAATTTACATTCCTACTAAAAGAGCACAAGGATTTCCTTCTCTCTACATCCTTGCCAACAATTATCTCTTGTCTTTTTGATAATAGACTTTGTAACACATGTGAGGCGATAGCTCATTGTGATTTTGATTTTTCATTTCCCTGCTGATTAGCTAATGGAAAAATATCTATTCAGGTCCTCTGCCTGTTTTTTTTTTTAATTGGATTAGTTGGGAGTTTTTTGCTATTAAGTTGTATGAGTTTCTTAGATACTTTTGATATTAACCCCTTATCAGACAGACGGCTTACAAATATTTTCTCCCATTCTTTAGACTGTCTTTCCATTTATTGATGGTTTCTTTTACATGCAGAAGCTTTTCAGTTTGATGTAGTCCCATTTGTTCTTATGTATTTACTTACTTACCTTTGTTGCTGTGCTTTTGGTCAAATACGGAAAATCATTGCTAAACCAATGTTAAGGAATTTTTTTCTCTATGTTTTCTTGTAGTACTTGCATGTTTTTGGTCTTATATTTTAATCCATTTTAAGCTAATTTTTTAGTGGTTTAAGATAGGGATCCAACTCATTCTTTTCTATTGAATGTCCGGTTTTCCTAGCACCATTTATTGAACATGCTATCATTTTTCCATTGGGTATTCTCCACCCACTTGTGAAATACTAATTGACTACAGAGGTGTGGGTTTATTTCTGAGCTTTGCTTGATCCTGTTCCATCGGACTGTGTGTCTGTTTTTGTGCAAATACTGTACTGTTTTGATTACTAGAGCGCTGTGATATAGTTTGAAATCAGGAAATGTGGTGCCTCTAGCTTTGCCCTTATTCCTAAGTATTGCTTTAATTATTAAAAATCTTTAGTGATTCTATCAGAATTATAGTATTGTTTCTTTATATTTTTGTGGAAAATGCCATTGGAATTTTAATAGGGATTTCATTGAATCTATGGGTAGATTTGGGTAGTATGAACATATTAATTCTTTTTCTAAGTATTCAGGGTCATTAACCATTTAATTTTTATAAAAATATTGTAAACTAAGTAGAATTACTATCTACATATTATATATGAGAAAATAGTGGCTTGGAAATGTTAAATAATTCACTTACAATCCCAAGATTAGATAATAGAGTGAAGATTCAAACTCAAGTCTGTGATATTCCAAAGCCCACATGCATAACCAGCACCCTATGCTGTCAGATATTCTCTGATGCATTACTTACTACTCCGCTACTGATAGTCTCTAGGTTATTTCCTTTTTTAAACCCTAGACCACACAGCATGTCTTTGAACTTTTTATTACTTTTCTGCGTATATGTTTGTCATCAGTTTCCTCCAGGAAGTTTGTAGAAGACAGTCTCTTACTTTCATACATACTGCTTTCTTAAAAAGATGTGCAAAGGTTGAACATGTAAAAACTAAGCTTATAGGAAGAGGAAATGTTGTATATTTGCCACTATACTTAAAGTTGCTTAAATGTAGTCTTGCCTTCATTGTTCACTGATCAATGAGGCTTCTGAACAGAAAAGATGATCCAGTCAAAGTAACCAACTCTAGTGAAAATTAAGTCTGGAAGAAGACAGATATCCATTCTCTATGATGTCAAGTCAGTCACTTTGTCAGGAAATTACAATGATTAAGCAGATATGTCATTTTTGGTTTTGTTTACCTTTTTTCAGAGGGTTGCCATTTGGGCCACAAAGTCTGTCATAAACTTAAAATCCTCTATGGTGCAGATTTCAAACATGTATGGATTTTCTAAACTAGATGTCAGTCAGACTCAGTCTTCCTGGAAAGAATTATGCACTGGCCAGGACCTGAGGCTCCACATCCATGATCAACAGCCATCCTGAGCCTTTCCTTGAGAAGTCACATACTGTAATGGAAATCATGAGCTGTAAAATCCTATTGTGTAGCCTTATCCTGATCCTGGTTCAACCAATACAAATGTGTTACATGAAGGAGAATCAGAATCATCCCAGCCTCACAGACATCAGAATTAGAAATAAAACATGTAACTTGCCTGGATCATAGAGCGGGACTCAGTAAATGGCAGTGATTACAATCAAAAGATAGACACTGAAACCATCACAAAGACTCTGAAACTGGAACCAATTCTGCCAGAAAAGTTGGTGACAAAGAGCAGCATGTGATTTCCATCAGGGTTATGATTTTATTTCTATGAATAATAATTACTGATTTTTTGAAGTCAGCCAAACTTATGATTCTCTTTTTAGCATACCTGCTCTCCTCCCCATATCTGAAGTACCAGGATAAAAATGCATATCACTAGGCACATTTGACCTCAAGCTGGAAGACTTTTCTGTCTTCCCAATGCAAGCATCAGTCACAAATACAGTAAGACATAATTGAAGACCATAATTGTGGAATAATTAGTGCATGAGTGTTATGGATTACCTAACTCTCTGCTTAATCAAAATCATTTTTAATTTTATTCTTTACTGACATTTTTTCCAATTTTTTCTGATAGAGCAGAAGGAAAAAAATTTAATCCTAGATGACAGAGCCTCTGTCAATGCATTTAATATTAGTGCCACTGACCAATAACCTATTATGCAGAACCTAGGAGGATTCTGAGAGTGTATGCATTACCTTAAAGAGTATATGTTACTAGATTAAATCTGAGTGGGTCCCCAAAGTTGATTATAAAAACAAATTTATCAAGTGTTATCTTATCAGAGGCCTAGCTTGGTTATTCCATATAAAATAGAAGCCTCCGTACCATTCCTAAAATTTCTTGTCACTTGATTTATTTTGACTCATAGTCTTATCATTACCACTTGACATATCTTTATAAATTCTGTGTATTTTTCTCTATTAAAATGTAATGTCCCTAAGAGCTGAGACCATTTGTCTTAAAGCCTCCGCACCTATAATATGGGAACTCAATAAATATTTGTTGATCAAATAAATGAATATATATTTTCTCATAATTTTCTTCTTTCTTTGAAGAACTAAAAATAAAAGCCCAGTTCAATTTAACTTGGAGCAAATTACTTTACACTGATATTGTCCTAGTATGACAAAAAAATATGCTGAGGAAAAGGTTAAAGTATATGAGGGCTAGAATAAAACTTCTTAGGATAGACCATAATTGAAAGTATTATGGGAAAAATAATATATATGTACATACATATATATGTATGTATGACTGGGTCACTATGCTGTGACCCAGAAAATGACTCAACAGTGTAAAGCAGCTATACCCTAATAAAAAATAAACTTTTAAAAAAGTGATCTAGCCAATCCACAATCTTCTTATGAATGGGAAAACAAACTATGGTTATGGATGCACACATTTTGATGCAGTCTGAGAAATGAATACACCCCTATAACCAGTACTACAAATTGTAGAACATTTCTACTACCCTTTGTGTCCTTTTCCACTCAATCCTCTCCACCCCCAACTGCAGCAAACCACTGATCTGCTTTCTGTCACTATGGATTAGTTTGCCTGTTCTAGACTTTATGTTAATGGAAACATACAGTGTGTAAGTTTTTGAGTCTGGTTTCTTTGACTTAATATCATGTTTTCAAGATTCATTTGCATTGTTCCATGCATCTGAAGTTCATTTCATTTTATTGCTGCATAGTATTTCGTGGCATGAATTTAGAATAATTTGTTTACCTAGCCAGCTGTTGAAGGACATTTGGGTTGTTTTTAGTTGTAGGCTTTTATTAATAAAGCTGCGATGAATACTCTTAAAAAGCAAATTATAGTTATGGGAAGCAGCAGGAAAATCATGCCTATTCTGTCACATCTCTAAATATGGCTCAGCAGAAGTCAAAGAAAGAGCACCACCAACCAAGATGTGATATATCTGGGGGAGAAAGATTAGTGCATTTATTTGCTTTTCCAACTACACAAAACAGAGCTCACATGCGAAAAGTGTACAATGAAAAGTTCAAGTGGTAGATGCATGTTTGCACACTAGTATTCATCCCATCATCTGCAGTGGCTCCTTTTCTGCTGATCCTCTTCACAGTTCAATGCATCCAACCAGGACAGACCTTAAAGTAAAATTAATTATGGATTTCAGTACCATCTGGGGAATTAACACAACCCTAACCCATCTACTTCCTTCCATTTTGCAAATGACATTACTCACGTAACTTCTAAAAAATTTAAAGTATTGATTAGCACCTTCCTTTTAAAAGTTGTGTTTATTATTCTAATTTGATTGTGCATTTGCTTGTAGTATTTCAGTATTTCTCACAATGAACCATAAACTTAAAGCTGTTCATGCAAATTACACTGTAATACCTATAAAAGTTTTATACTCTCCTTTGCTGATTAGCTGACTTTACAACTTACGTTTTCCTTCTCTTTATGACCAGGATTATTTTTCTTTAGGTCTCAATGAATAGTCTACAGTAATGAAAGTCACCACACCTGCATTCAACCACTACACTCCCAGATCCTGCTCTTTTTTTAGTTCTTTTTCTTTCTTCCTTTCTTCATGTTCCTTTTTTCTTTCTTCATGTTCCTTATTCCTTTCTTCATGTCCTCCTTTATTCGTGTCCCTCCTGTAGGAATTTCCTTAATCCTTGTATTTTTATCTTTTAGAAGAAGCACGTCCATTAATTTCTTAATTTACTGTCAAAACCAAGATGAGATCATCCTCCCACTGGGAGATTCAATTGATAGTCTTAACATTTACAGAATATATCTTTAGATATTCAGCCTCTGGATTTGCCTTAGATAGTCAAAATGAATTTATTAGGGACAATTGCATTTGCATAATGACATGAAATTAGTTTAATAAATGGGTAAACTTTGCTTATTCAGTGTGAGGAAATTCTAACTCTTTTAGCAAACAGTTCCTAGAAGTGAATATGATTGAAAGCAGTCTGAAAAATTTACACATACATTTTAGGTATTTCTGACAGGAACATCCTTATCAAAAAAAAGTTCTTATATAGAAATTCAAAGAAACTAATATCAAAATGAAGAAGACTTTTTTCTATTCAATGTGGAGAAAACAGTGAATTTTTCAGATATTATGCCTATAATGGAATTAGTTGTTGAAAATATTAATGTGAATTTTTCCCTTTCCAGGTTGGTATCTGTAGTGGATATTTGCCAGAATGGTGGCAATGTGGCTTCCTATGTCTATAGAAATTCCCATATCATAGCCCTTTTCCCCAAGGTAGAGTCCTGATCTCCATTTCCAACCTATCATCAGCGTATGGTTTAGACTGAACCAATCACACGACCTCTACAAGTTTGGGTTTGGAAGAGACTGATACACAGGTAGAAAGTTCTGCATAGAACCCATATTTTGGGATAGTTTTGTGACTGTGGACAAAAACCATGGAGTTTGTTTTTAGTGTATTGACATTATTTTTAAGAGCAGTTTTAGGTTCACAGCCAAACCAAGCAGAGTACAGAGCTCCACATATCCCCTTTCTCCACACACATGCATAGCCTCTGCACTGTCATCATCCCCACCAGAATGGCACGTTTGTTACATTGATGACCCTACATCGACACATCATCACCCAAAGTCCACAGTTTACATTAGGACACATTCTTTGTGTTGTACATTCTATGGGTTTTGACAAATGTACCGACCCTTTAGCTGCATGCAGAATAGTTTCACTATCCCAAAGCCCACCCTTCATCCCTCCCTCAGTCTAAATTTCTGTAAACCACCACTCGTTATTGCCTCCATAGCTTTGCCTTTTGCAAACTGCCGTAGAGTTAGAATCATAAATTATATAATCTTTTCATATTGACTTCTTTCGCTTAGTAATATATTCTTAAGTTCCTACCATGTGTTTTGTGACTTCGTAGCTCAAATTTTTTAGTGCTGAATGGATGTACCAGTTTATTTATCTTTTCATCTATTGAAGGCCATTTTGGTTCCAAGTTTGGGCAATTATTAAAAAAGCTGTTAAAACATCCATGCTCAAGTTTTGTGTGAGCCTAAGTTTTCAACTCATTTGGGTAAATTCCAAGGAGTGCAATTGATGAATCCTATGGTAAGACTATGTTTAGCTTTGTAAGGAACCACCAAACCTATTCAAAAGAGGCTGTGCCATTTCACATTCCTACCAACAATGAAAGAGAACTCTTGTTGCCTCACGTCCTTGCCATCAATTGGCATTGTCAGCGTTTGGAATTTTTGCCATTCTAAGAGGTGTGTAGCGGTATTTGTTACCTTAATCTGCAATTTCCTTATGAAGTATGATGATGAGTATCTTTTCATATGTTTATTTTCCATATGTATGTCTCTTTTGGTGAGATATTTGTTAAGATCTTTTGCCTGGGTCGTTTAATCAAGTTATCTGTTTTCTTATTGCTGCACTTTAAGAGTTCTGTGTGTGCTTTGGCGAACAGTCCTTTAGAGGATATGTCTTTTCAAAGTATTTTCTCCTAATCTGTGGCTTCTCTTCTCATTCTCTTGACAGTGTCTTTCACAGAACAGTGCTGATAATTTTAGTAAACTGTAACATAATTTTTTCTTTTAGGGGCATGCCTTTGGAGTCATATCTTTAAAAAATCTTATCCAAACCCGTCATCTAGATTTTCTCGTACATGCTTAATAATTTTGCATTTTACATTTAGGTCTGTGATACATTTTGAGTTAATTTTTTTGCATGTGTGACATGTGTAAGGTCTGTATCTGGACTCCATTTTTTTTTAATGTGGATGTCCAGTTGTTCCAGAACTATTTGTTGAAAATATTACCCTTTCTCCAATGAATTGCCTTTGCTCCTTTGTCAAATATCAGTTAACTGTATTAATGAGATTCCTTTTCTGGACTCTTTCTTTTCTTCCATTGATGTAATTGTCTATTCTTTTGCCAATGCCACACTGTCTTGATTATAGTAGCAGTGGAGTTTTCAGAAGTCATCATGGCAAGGGCCCTAGACAGTCTGACCAAATCAGTATTTAAGATTCAAGCTTGTGCCTCTGACAAATGCTGAGAGAACTCACCTGTAGGCAGTCCCACGGTGTAATTTCGTAATTATTCCTGACAAAAGCATGTTCTGTTGTTTGCAGCTAAGAATTCACAGCAAAAGAATGATCTTCATAGATAGACTATTGCATTTTCTTGTTGAGAAATTGTCATATACAATTAGGTCTTCATCATTCTTTTGTGGGAATATGGTATGAAAAAAGATGTGAGATTTGAAGTCAGCACACCTGGGTCTAAGTTTTGGCTTTGCCAATGCCTAACTATATGATGTTAGGAATCACTTAACCTTCCCACATCTCTGTTTATTCTTCTGAAAATGGGGATAATTTCTGTCATAATGTTATTTTGGGGAAGTAAGTTGTACTAATCAAAAGCACTTGACAGATAATAGTAAGACCTCAGCACTCTTTATATTTACTGTCTGCCAAGATAATCTTATTCAAAGTACCTAAAAAATAAGATAAGGCTCTCTATTTGATCGGATGTACTATCTTAGGAACAATGGTTACAACAGAGAAAATAATATTTTAAGAATATACAAAAACTTTTAGCATGAGTAACCTGAATTTTTTAATAATATCAGTGCTATAATTTAAAAATAAACATTAGTATAACACCCAAACAAAAGAAAGGATCAGTATACCTTGTGGATCCACATAAGCTGCATGTTTAGACTAGATATTTGTTGGAAGAATATTCTTATCTGTTCTAGTTAGGGATGGCTTCATTGCAAAAGTGGCATTTTTATGAGCAAAATAAAGTTATATGGTTTATTTATTTCTGCTTAAAAACAATTCCCCTTATTATGTAAATATTAATAAATAATAATTACAGAAAATTGTTTGTAAAACAGAAAAGAAAAAATGAAGGTAAAACTTCTATAATTCTATTATCTAGACGTAACCATTCTCAATGTTTAGCTATCTTTCCAGAATATTTCTTATGCGTTTAGACACACGAAGAGATAGACAACAAAATGAGAATACACTATATATTGTTTGTTCCTTAACCTGCTTTCTTTTCACCTATAAATATTCATGATCATATTCCAGAACACATACAAATACAGAACTCTTATAATTTTTAATGGTCACTGAAAATCTCTTAGATACAAATAACAAAACCTATTGAACTATTCTCCTATTGATGGATATTTAGGTAAGTTTAATATGGGAGAGGAGGTTATTACCAAGACTTCAATAAACATCCTCTCCCATATATCTTTGTGCACGTGTTCAATCATTTCTTTAGACAAATTCCCAGAAGCACAGCTGCCGGGTTCCATAAATGGTATCCGCTAGTCTTAGCATCACCTTTAGCAGTGGAGGAGTATCTTTATACTTCCAGAATGCACCTCAGTGAAAAGGAATAAAAGCAAGTCTGGGTTGTTTTTTGATAATGCAGCATAAAATCATAGTAGAAATGACCCTACTAATCGCATTAGCACTGCTGCTGAGGCCTGATCTTCAACCTAAGAATACAGCAATGATGCTATAGACAGAGTGTATGGAGGCAAATCACACCGTGGCTGTTTTCTATCAGGGCTCTGTCTCTCTCTGTTTCTCCCATCTCTTTCTTTTTCCCCTTCACCATGCATGTACACACGCAAATACTACCCCTAAAGCATAGTCTAATCCACAGGGGGTTTATGTGGTTTATTGAAAGTAACCAGAAGTGCAGTGAAATTTCGTCACCAGTGGTGATGAATACTTTCAAAACCATTAGTCCTTAGTCTCAGACCACCATCAATTGTTCCTCACAGGCTAAACTTAGTCATCTTCACCAAACTTTCTCCAGACGCCCCTTGCTCTCTCTAAAGTCAGGTAATCAGATTGCTTTTTGCAATCTACCTGCTATCTCCATAGGTTTCCATAAATTCTGACACTAGACTAATTAAGTAGAAATTAAAACAACCTGTTCGGTGAAGACTTGTTTTTTGAAAAGACAAAGGCAAAAAGAATTGGAGGATAAACTTTTATTTGGCATGGAGGAGGTAACCAAAAGGATTTAATGATTCTTCAGGACCAAAGTCCTACACTTAAATTTTCATAAAAATGTAGCACACTTGAAAATATTTCCCAGATTTTTACTCTTCACTGCCAAAAATTGATACAGAAAGGACCACTATGAATCACCATGGAAAGTTACAAGGACAGGGTTTCCATTTCAAAATTCCACGGGAGCAAATTTTCTTGTGGGTATCCTGTAAAAGACCATAAATTTGTATTTGAACATATCATGGATTTCATGATAGGAAAATTTCTATGGAAGGTTGATGCCCAAGAAAGTAATGTCCCAGGACAACCACAGAAATTGAGCATGAGCAAACTATTCTTCATAGCTCGAAAGGAAACAGCTGAAAAAGCTGGGAGTGTTTGGACCAGAGTGAAAAGGTGTACATGAAGGCAGACTGATCGTTATCTATTTGCAAGGGTTTTCTTTAAATTCATAGGCTCTTCTGGATCAGTACAGAATGAGTGGGAAGAAACTACCTGAAGAGATTCATTTGCCTAATTTTGGAGTTTGTCACCCTAGAGGTGTTAAGTACAAGCTGACAGTGCTTATAGAAGGCGCTGTGATGCGGAGCTGTTTAATCAGACCAGGAAGTCTATTGAAGTTGTAGAACCAAACGTGTAGTTTCAAAACCCAAAAAATCCGGTTTACACTATTTTTAATGTAATATGATTCTATTTGTGGACCACGCACCTCCAAGAATTAATATACTAGAGCAGTTAATAGCTAACTAGAATGCTGTGTTTGTAGCCAGCTTGATCATTTGGTAACTGTGCAACCTTCAGCAAGTTATTTAATGAACTTAACCTGTCCGTGCTGCAGCTTCCCTATCTATGTAAAATGAAAGTAATAATACTAACCATATGGGGCTGTTGCAAGAACTGAATGAGTTAGCACATGCAAATTACTTAGAACTGATCCTGGCATGTATTAAGCACTCAGTACCTATTAGTTGACGTTATTAATACGCTCTTAGTATTATGCAAAATGTTATGTATTTGAGAGTGAAAATTCTTAAAAGAGTATTTGAGAGTCATATCTGTGAGGATAATTACATGCTTAATTCAGTAAGGCTTTTGCTTAAATGACTAAACAACTGAATGGGAGCTTTTCCTGATGTGCCTGGATACTTTACCTTCCTTTGCTTTCTCTCTCTCTCTTTTTTTGAAACATTTTGCATTTGAACACAAAATACTGGCCAGGTATATTCTGTTCCAACATGACTTGTTACTTCTTGGATAGAGAGATTTCTTCAGGTATGGGACAGGAACAAGATCTGCGTGTTCTGCAGCACATATTTCTGTGTCAAGATTGGATTGATTTAGGGAGTTCCCGCTGAGCCTCAGTAATAATGAACCCAGTTAGTATCCATGAGGATGTGGCCTTGCCCAGTGGATTAAGGATCTTGTGTTGCCATGAGCTGTGGTGTAGGTGGCAAACATGTCTCAGATCTGGCATTGCTGTGGCTGTGGAGTAGGCCGGCAGCTACAGCTCTGACTTGACCCCTAGCCTGGGAACTTCCATATGCCACAGGTGTGACCCTAAAAAGAGAAAAAAATATTGGATTGACTTCCTTTGAGGTCCCGTCCAACCAGGTTGCCAGTAAAATACAGGATTCCCAGTTACGTCTGAGTTTTAAATAAACAACAATTATTAGTATATTTTAAATATTGCATGGAACACACTTTTACTAAAAATTGTTTGCTATTACCAGAAATTCAAATTTACCTGGGCATCCTATATTTTTATTTGCTAGATCTAGTAACCCAACTTCCATAGTTCTCAGCTGCTAGTGACAAAATGGTTATTATCCTCCTGTTAGATTTTGTCTCCCATCCAAAATAGAGTATTTTACTTTCTATAACTTCCTATAACAGAAAAAACTATCTTATATTGTGTATCACTTTTAAAAACCCACTAATAAGCATGGCATCTTTTTCTAGATTGGGGAATATGATGTAGTCCACAAAAAGAGAATAAATCAGCTTCAGTTATCTTCCATTTTCTCTTGTAAGTGGAATGATTTTCAAACTGACAGAGCAAGCAGTTAAAAGAGTTAAAGGAGTGTTGAAGTTGAAAGTAGGCGGTAGACAGCAAGAGAGAAACTATACATTTTAGTAGATTGAAATTTGTGGACGAAGGTGAATTATGTCAGCTCAGTCTCAGTGGCTGGGCTTTGCTCTTCCCGTGTCACCTTGGCTGACCAATCGTTTTCCACTTTTGTAGGCACAGTCCCACATTTGCTCACTAATATATCTGGACATGGAGCTTGGCTATCTAGCATCCACACACCTGTCCTGCTGGACCAAAATCTAAGATGAGATAATAAAATCTCTATCACCCGCTGCGGAAAAAGGAGGAAGACACATTTCTCTCTCAGATCACCTGGACACAAGACAAACTTAAATCAGGGGGCTCCTTAGTCTTAGAATTTTGAATCTAAAGAAAATGATGAAGTGGTTCAGGGACAGAGATTATTCATGGTGGCTGTGGCAGGATCGAGTAGAGCAGGAAGGCAGGCACTGTTGAGTTGGCTAGTACTCAGTAGTGACGGTGCCTGCAGCAGCATCCTAGGGAAACTGTCCCTGTGGTGCCATCCTGATTATCCTTTGCTGCCTGCTCTCTGATCCAGGTTATCCAGTATTGCTGACAATTCAGGAGACACAGTGGTCTTCTTTTCCTACACTTCTAGATTGACTTTCTATTTTTGCATCCTAATCAGGAGAGCCCCCAGGCTATGTCCTCCCATGACAGACATGCACCCATTTCCAGCACAGTACAGGTCTTCTGCTTTCTCACCTTCGGTGGCTCTTAGCAATCCTCCCTCTAAGTACAGGAGATCAAAGTAGAGCCCAATTCCTCCCCTATATTCAGACCACAGAGATGTGAAATGCCTCTCTTTTTTCCAAAGATGCATCTGCGCAGACTCTGTGACACTCTGCTTTACCCTCCTGTTTGGGTCTTCGGTCTGAGTCATAATTGAGTTTGTGCCACAACATGAATGTGAACCCACCCAGCCCATTCATGGTTGAATTGTATCTTGTTTCTTTACCTCTCTCTCTCTGCACTCTTATGTTACCTCAAGGAAACATGCCAGCCTGGGACACTAAAATTATGTAAGCAGTATGAACGTAAATAATCATGGAAAATGAAAGGATGACAGAAGATGAGAGTTGTTTCTATTTTCAATACAAGTATTGTCTCTATTTTCAAATATGAAGATATGGTAGATATCCAAATGACACAATGTTGTGTTTGACCCAGTTTCTAGAACACATTTCTAGAACCCAGTTTCTAGAGCACATTAGTAAATAAATTACTTGCTAGTATTAGTAAGTAATACTAATTACCTTTTTAGGGAAAAAAGCCATGATTAGTAGATTCACAAAAAAGTGGTATATCATCCTAATTATACATACTTTAAAGATTTTCATTGAAACACATGGAAATGGTTTTCTAAAAATGTCCAATATCCCTAAAAAGAAAGATTCGTAATGAAAATAGAGGAAATCTGCTCACCCATTTATAGCACTCAGCCACAGTAAAACTATGTTGAATTCTTTTATCTATTTCTTCCATAGTTATATGCTTCTCTCTATAGATATGGCTTGTATGCTATTTTTTAATTTATGAATTTTAGACATTATCAACTGACTTGCTATCACAACAGACCAAGGTTTCTTTTTCATACACATGATATTTTTCCCTCCTATATGTCATCTTTCCAATACATGAATATACATTGATTCAACACGTAAAGTTTCTATTATTATGAACTTGGGAATATTGCTAAATGAAGAGCCAAACCGCCTTTGATTTATATTTCTTCCCTTACTCAGGTTTTAGTTTTGTTTTGAATTTCTAATTGGTCTTTGTTTTGAATTTCTCTTGTCCCATGTGCAGTCCACAGTTGTTATAGGGGGCAGGTTCTTATTCTTAGAGCCCCCTCCTGCTGCCTGGGTGTTATCTGAGGACTTACTGTTATCGCCGCCTGTGGTCACATCCACTGTTTTATAAACCCATGTCTTCCTTTTCCTTAGTTTACTTCTTTTTTTTTCCTGGAGCATATCCTCAATGCTTTGTAAGAAAAGATCGGTAATGAAGAAGAAAAAAAGATACACTGTTAAACTTTTGAGCTGTCTTCGTGGAACATCCCTGAACAGATGACTCAAGGATGATGCATTGATTAACAATGCTCTACGTAATAACATAGTGGAGAAGCGTGACATGCTGTGTAATACTTAAAACTAAATCACTACCAAATGGCCACAATTTCAAGATACCTATTTTTCCATATCTTTAGCATTTCTAAAGTTGGAATCAATTTTAGATTATCCACATTGACTGTAGCAGCATCTTCATTTTTTCCCAAAAATTCCTATTCAATTAAGTGCCTTGCTATTGGTTTTATTTTAGAACAAAAGAAATGTGATAGCTTAGTTAAGCACCTATACCCTTAACACCGTAAAGGCTTTCCCTGATCCTCCAATTGTAGTAGATTTTCATCAGAGCCTAAGGCTATTTAAATTGTTTAGTAATGTTAGCAGAAGGCTGTGCTAAAACCGCTTTGCTAGAACAAAGAAATTGGGCTAAGAAGGGAGGCAAGAAGCCTCACCCCTGAAATGAAGCCAAGGGACGAGGATTAGTACTTGGGGCTGCAAGAACAGAAACCTAGATGGAACTAGTTTAAGTAGAACTGAAAGAATTGTTATAGGGATAGAAAGGTGACTCATAGAAGCCAGGGGAAAAGATGTGCCCTGGCCCAGGGAATAAACTGGATGCAGGCTTGGAGCATTTTAGACATGACCGAGAGCATCTCTCTAAGATCTGTCCCCCTCTCGCTCACAATAGGTGAGCCTCCATTGCCTTATGGGAGACTACATAGTGTATATCAGTCCTGGTTTCTGTTTTCTCTGTGCAAAATTCTATTCAGACTAAAACTGAAATCACCTAGACCCCCATCCCAAAATCCCGGGGGACAGAGTCCTGAGTCAAATGCTCGCTCTTGAATCAATCAACTGTTGCCAAGAGGATGAGGACTCTATTATGAGAACATGGCTTTGCTCATGTAAACATTTGTATGGAACTGTGGAAGGGACTGTTTTCAGAAAATGGGAAGGAAACGAAGCAGACAAATGACTGATGTCCAAATTAACTTATCAAAGACCAAACAAAAACCGAAACAAAAAAGGAAGGCCAATAAGGAAACTTCAGGAACTCAAAATGAGATACATAGATTTAACAGGTAGCAGAGCCATAAAGCGAATGCCTCTTTTCCTTCTCTCCATGCAATTGAGCCAATCTGGAAATGTGTTTATCCCAGGAAGAATTGAAGACGGCAATACCTTTCTGAAATTTTATTAAACATTGGGGGCTCAAAAAGGCCCAGGGTTATAGGTAGAGGTGGCATCAAAATCTATAAATTTAAACCCAGGCTCTGATTTCCAGGCACCTCTTCTCAAAACTTAATCTATGCTTCCATCAAACTAAGAATGGGATTAATAACTGATTTTCTCAATTTACTTAGAATGTCTGGTATCATTGTCTAAGTTTCACCGTTGCTTTCTCATTTATTAAGGCACTTCCAACACATTAGTCTCTCATACCTCAAGGTCTGTTTACATTCTGTTCCCTCTGCCTGGAACATCCCTCTCTCAAGTCAAGACATGTTTAGGATGGTCTACTCCACCTATGAGTGCAGTTGTCCTGCCAATGGGTAACAACCGAGACTATTTTTTTTTGTCTTTTGTCTTTTTATGGCCGCACCCATGGCATATAGAAGTTCCCAGGCTAGGGGTTAAATCAGAGCTGTAGCTGCCAGCCTACACTACAGCCACAGCAACAAGGAATCCGAGCTGTGTCTGTGACCTACACCACAGCTCACGGTAACGCCAGCTCCTTAACCCACTGCGTAGGGCCAGGGATTGAACCCGCGTCTCATAGACACTAGTCATGTTCGTTAACCACTGAGCCATGACGGGAACTCTGACTACTGCTCAATACCCAGATCAATGTCCCCTGAAGAAGTTGTCCCCTGTCCCAGTTAGGTCTTAAATGTGTAAATGATGTCTACAAAGCTGTTATACGATATCTCATGCTGCAAACTCTCCATTGCTATTTAAAGATAACTGAGCACTCCGGATTCTTTTGACCCTTTTTTAAAAAGACAAAATCAAAGTTATTTCTACCCAGTTCCCCATACCTGGCAAGCACCCAGCTACCCTCTGGGGAATAACCCCATTTTCCCTCTTTTTTTATATGATGATGCATTCAAGAGATTTCTGAGTCACCACCAGATGCCAGATATTATCCTGGTTACAGGTTCAGAGTGCTTAGAACAATTTTTTCTATACTCCAAAATCTCCCAAGCAAAGTCTCCAGGCCATTAATACTTCAAGGGAAACCATGCTTACAGACATCGGGAAGCAATGTGTTCTTCCCAGAGCTCTCTCATAGGTTCCATTCTCTTTTCATGCTGACCAGCCAATCATCAAAGACATTTTTCTTGGGTCTTATACTGGTCAAATAATCCTCTGCTTGGTGTAGTGCCTGACAGGAAGGTTGGTGGCTTCTCTGCTGTCAGTCAGTACAGAACGTTGTGGTAGACCACCTTGAAGCTGAGGCTGAGGCTGAAGCAGAGAGGAAATAGCTTCTATTTCAAAAGTGTTGAGTGGAGGAAAAGTAAAAGCAGACGAGGAAAACTCTGACCTGCCCCTCTCCCCCAAGTTTCCCAGCCTATGCTCTTCACCAACCTAAAATCTTACTCAGTAAACTTTCCATGGGAGACTCTCAGGCTCTCAGGGTTCTTCTTTGAGCTGGAGATTTCCCCTGGGTGCAAGACCACCAGGGTAGCCACCTAACCAGTAGGCTGTGGTAGGAGTTGTCTGAGTAAGGTAGGCTGTTGGAGAGAAATTGGTGGTCTGAGAGGGGCTACTATATCAATGGAAAAGCTGATGTTTTTTCCATTTGCCACCACCTAAGTGTCACATTGTGAGTCTCTCCTCATGACACTTCACCAGGTGCCTCTGGTTTACAGCATTCTAATTCAATGTGTTTTCTGTGTGCTGTATGCTGTGGGGGTACACGCAGCAAAGGCAAACTATTTCCTCTGTTACTCACATGCCCTCATGATGCTGTTGCTTTCAGTGGCTTTTACCTGACATCACTGGGGAAGCCGTAGCTCTGTTCAATAAGAAAGGATCTTTGGTACCTTCTCAGTGTTAGGGTACCTAGGATGCTCCTTGAGCACCTGAAAGCATCCTATCGATTCCACTGGTCATGAGGGGCATGAGATCCAATATGGCAGTTGAGGTTATGCCTCTGAATACTTATTGTATGATGAGCTTCATGTTTCATATCATAGGCTATGTCAGACAATTAAAATTATTTTGTCAATCATTACATCATATTTGACAATTTGCTTATCATTTACTCGTTCATATAATAGCTGTTTCACTAAGCATCTATCAGTTCCAAACCCGGGAGATGACAGGTGGATCAAAGAAACAGATGTAACATAGAGTAATAAAAATGTAATTGAAAACAGCATAGGGTTCTGTGGCAGCACCCAGAGAGATAACCCTCTTACCAGGTAAGGGTGTGGCAGAAAGAAAGAAGTCACAGAGGACTGACCACTAAGGATGAGTAGGAATTTCCAGTTAAAGAAGGAAGGAAGGGTGCTCTAGCAATCTTGACAAAGGAAAAGTTCAATGACATAGGATAGATAAAGCAACTATATGGATATTGATGAAGCAAGCTAGTGTGGAGTGAGAGAAAAGAAGCAAAGGAAGAAGCAGCCACATGGTAAAGGACTTCTATTAAACCAACACATATGGATTTTAATGTCAAGATGACTGGAGGAGCCCCTGAAGGCTTTCAGCAGAGTGGTAATGAAATCATATTCTAGGTAATAGAATTCTGATGAGGTTGTCAGCTATCCAACCAAAATCAGTGATACAATCTTGCCTGCACTCCCCTCACTGTCAGTCACACAATAGCCCCTTGCAGAAGGCTTGTTCATCAGAGTGCCATTTTCTATCTCAAGGTTCCATTCCTTCTTGGGTCATTCATGAACTCATTGTCATCCCAGTGAGTGCCTTAGTTGTGAAAAAAAGACTTACAGACTTTTCTGTGGTTTTCCACATCTCACTACTGCCTTCAGAGGACCTCTCCAAAGCAGTAGGAGAAGGTGTATTAGAGAGTAAGATAGCATAAATTCTGGCCAAGATCACCAATGTTGCAATGAGTAGACACCAGTTAAGTGAAAAGTGGTGAGACTCTCTCCCAGCTGACAAAATTGGTGGTATAGGAACATCAGACACCCAAAGAGAGTTAGCAAAGGAATCCGAAATAAGTCTTGGCTCCATCACTAGCCCACTCTACCACCTTGGACACATCACTTAAATAAGCCTTAGCTCCCCTCTAAAAAAAATGGAAAAAGAGGATATCAATCTTGGTCACCAACCATATTTCAAAAATGAAATAAGATATGAGAATGGGCTTTGTATACAGGAAATATTGTATAGGTAAATTTGCTGTTGTTTTTAGTGACTCTGCATCTATCCAGAGTCAGTTAAGCCTTTTCTGGCATGTTAAAATGATCTCCTTGATACAAAGATAATTTTTTCGTTTTTGTTTCTTAAAAATTATATTTATATGTGATGATGGATACTAACTAAACTTATCATGGTAATCATTTCAAATATGTGTAAGTCAAACCATTATTCTGTACACTTTAAATATATACAGTGATATATGTCACTCAACAAAAGGAAAAAATGGTGTTATTCTTGTCCTGTCACCCTGACAAGTTCTACATCCATCTGTACCCTGCAGTAGGGAATAATGGTCAGCAATATCTGTGATGTTTATAAAGGCATACATGGTAAAATATGTCAGTAGTAGAATAACTATTAATATATTAGTGAAGTTGATTTTCTTATGCTGAAGATATCAAACAATGTACAATTGTGCATATATTGAACTTTATTTTTTTTTATTTCTTTACATTATACCCAGCTGTACAGCATGGTGACAGGGTTACACATCACAAGTGGTTAGACATAGTTCCCAGTGCTATACAGTTGTATCTTCTTGCTTTTCCAGCCCACAGGCAACAATCTACAGCTATTAACCCCAGACCCCCCTACCATCCCATTCCCTCCCCCACCCTTTTGGCAACCACAGGTCTGTTCTCCAAGTCCTTGATTTTCTTTTCTGCATAAAGGTTCATTTGTGCAGTATGTTAGATTCCAGTTATTAGTGATATCATATGGTATCTGTCTTTCTCCTTCTGACTTACTTCACTCAGTATGAGGGTCTCTAATTCCATCCATGTTGCTGCAAATGGCATTATTTTATTCTTTTTTATGGCTGAGTAGTATTCCATTGTGTATATGTACCACATCTTCCTAATCCAATCAAGTGTTGATGGGCATTTGGGTTGTTTCCATATCTTGGCTATTGTGAATAATGCTGCAATGAACATGAATGTGCAGGTGTCTTTTTCAAGGAAAGTTTTGTCTGGGTATGTGCCCAAGAGTGGGATTGCTGGGTCATATGGTAGTTCTATGCATAGTTTTCTAAGGTACCTCCATACTGTTTTCCATAGTGGTTGTACCAGCTTACATTCCCACCAACAGTGCAGGAGAGTTCCCTTTTCTCCACACCCCCTCCAGCAGTTGTTGTTTGTGGACTTGTTAATGATGGCCATTCTGACTGGTGTGAGGTGGTATCTTGTAGTAGTTTTGATTTGCATTTCTCTAATCATCAGTGATGTTGAGCATTTTTTCATGTGCTTGTTGGCCATCTGCATTTCTTCTTTGGAGAACTGTCTATTTAGGTCCTTTGCCCATTTTTCAATGGGGTTGTTGTTTTTTTCGCTGTTGAATATATTGAACTTTAATATAGCCTTCAACAAGTCAGGGGAGTGTCCCATATCGTGTCCATTTACAGGGAGGAATCCAAGGTCCAGAGAGATTTAGTGACTGTCCAACATCGTGCAGTTGATAAATTATAGAGCTGATCATCTCCAAATATCTCCATTCTAATAATAAATCAACAAATAGCCATTTCTAGCACACTAAATGAGTACTCAATAAATGATTGACTAAAATATACATAAAGCTACAATTAACACTGCCATTTTTCAGTGTTTGAAAATTCTGGTGGCTAAAGATTACACTGGTTTTGTGGCTAAGACTAGCCCAAATTATTCAACTTGAAAGGATGGACGTATTCTTTATAAACATCTCTTTGGAAAGACCAGTAGTGAAATAGAGCTTTAAGAAGTGTTTATCTTTGTTCACGATTTATTTAGTTTTATTCATTTATGTAACAAATATTTAGTGAAGCCTACATGCAAGTCATTTTTTTTCTAAGAACTTGGGCTACAAGAATAAACAAAACAAAATCTTTGTCTCCATGAAGCAAACATTTTGGCAAAGAAGCAAGACAATAAACAGGATTGAACATGTGAAATCTACACCAGAAAATGATAAATGCTAAGGAGGAAAAATAAAGTCTGGAAGGGTGGAATGAAATATTGAGAAAGCAGTAATTGAGATTTTAGATAGGGTAATTAGAAAAAGCCGGGCTGAGAAGGTGACTTTTGGGCAAACAGCTGAGGGTGATGAGGAGGAGCCCCCCAGACAGGCAGAGGAAACAGCAAGTACAAAGGGGCAGGAATGTGCCTGGAACATTCAAGAAATAGTCAAGAATGGGAGTTCCCGTCGTGGCTCAGTGGTTAATGAATCCGACCAGGAACCATGAGGTTGAGGGTTCCATCCCAGGCCTTGCTCAGTGGGTTAAGGATCTGGCGTTGCCGTGAGCTGTGGTGTAGGTTGCAGAAGTGGCTTGGATCCCGTGTTGCTGTGGCTGTGGTGTAGGCCAGCAGCTACAGCTCCTGTTAGACCCCTAGCCTGGGAACCTCCATAGGCTGCGAGTGCGGCCCTAGAAAAGGCAAAAAGACAAAAGAAAAAAAAAAGAAGAAATAGTCAAATCCAAAGTAGCTTGCCATTAATTAGAGAAATCAATGGCAAGAGGATAAATGAAGTCATAGAGGTGATAGGGAGCAAGACCATTCTGGGTCTTAGAGTTTGTCATTAAGACATTGGCTTTTACTCCTAATGAGAAAAGAGGACAATGGATAGATATGCAGAAGGTGTGATAGACAATCTAACCTAGGCTTCAACTGGTCACTCTGGCTGCCATGCTGACAATAGATCACAAAAGGCTAAGACAGACAGGCAGACCAGTTAGAAGGCTATTGCAAAAATCCAAATGGAAGGTGATGGTGAATTGGACCAGAGTGGTGGCAGAGGATTGATGCGGAAGGCTCAAGTGCTGGTTCTATTTTAAAAGAAGGACTGACATGATTTGCTTACAAGGAATAGTGGAGAATGAGAAGAGTAAAGATGACACCCAGCCTTTTGACATGAGCACCTGGAAGAATGGTGTCACTATTAACTGAGACAGGTAAAATACAGGAGCTGTAGGTTTGGCGGAGAATATTAAGAGCTCAGTTTTCGACATGTTAAGTTTAAGATGCTTATTAGACATCCAAATGGAAATATCAGGTAGACAGGTAGATAGGAAGTCATCAGCAAATATACTACATTTAAAGCCATGATAATAAGTGAAAGCACATAGATAGCGATAGCTGATAGAAAAGAGAAAAGTTTCAAGGATGAAGCCTTAGGACACTTGAAGGACTTCAGGTTGGAAAGATGAATAGGAACCAGAAAGAGAAATGGAGAAGTAGTCATAAAGTCATATGGTATCCTTGAAACCAAGAGAGGAGGGTATTTGCAGGAACAGAGAGTGAGCGATTTTGTAAATGCTTGGGGTAATACGGAAAATGAGACATTAGAAATACAGTTGGGTTATATAACATGATAGTAACAGATGAGCACAAAGTTAAATGTTTCACTGGATTGGCAGGAGCAAAAGCCTTACTGAAGAGTGTTCAAGAAGCCTGGGAGAAGAATTACAAGGCAGTCTTTCAGGACAGTAGCTTTAGATGGCAGTTGCCTCAAAAGTGTCACTAATTGAGCCTTGAATAGAAAAGGACTATAGCCTCACTATTGAGACCTGAATAGAAAAGGACTGTAGCCTAAGGAAGAAGTGGGGTCAAGGAAGGGTTTTGTGTGTTTAATTTTAGATGGGAGAAATAATATCAAGCTTCTGTGCTTATAGGAATAATCCAGTGGAAAATTTAAAATTAGAAGAATACCCAGTGTGTCGACTATAGGTATTTGCCCTTCTTCTAAAAAAATCTGATTTTACCAATGCATGTCCCCTAGAAACTGGTTATGTATTTCTGACTCCTTAATCTTTCAGTCTCATTACCTCCACCACGAACTAATTGGATTAGTGATTTGATTGATGATTTGACTATTTCCTAGTCTTTTCTAGCATCATAATAATTACACTTTTTCAGTAAAAATATGATTTCCTTTAAAGAGCTTTATAGGTAGACGTGATACATAAATCATCCACCTCTATATTTTAGCAGTAAGAAAAATCACCGTTGATACCAAAATTGAAAGGAAACTCCTGTCCGGGAGAGACTGAGTCCTCTGCTCCACTTAGCCACTGCCGATTAGTATTGAATTGAACCCCCCACACACTTATGTGAAGGTCCAGTGGCAGCACAGTTGACTTCTCCAAAGAGTCGGATTTCTGTGGACCATGCCCTTTCCAGGGGGAGAGGACACTCACCTTTGAGCTAATTCAGTTAGAAGCAGTTCCCTGCCTGCACAGTCACTTTCCCTGACTTCAGCCTTGTCACTTGCTCATGCTGCTGCTTTAACCAGTTCCTTCCAGAGAAGGTTGTCTTCAGCGCTGTGGTTTCCTCCCCAAGTTCAGCTTAACTTTTTAGTATAACACCCTTTGATCACTCCTTCCTGTTGCTGCTGCCTTTGCCGTAAGCTAATAGGAAAAGCTCTGCTATAACTACCCCTGAGTTTCTCTCATGGCCTCTTGATTTCTACTTTCACTCCACATGTAACTACTTAGGTAGCAAAACGATTCTTAATACTCACTGCCAAGTTCTTTATTTCCTTTATATTAAGCACAGAGTATGGTATCAACTTCTCACTGCCTGAATTTTATTCTTTTATAACCTCTTTCAGTTCTTTATTTATTGAGACTCTCTACCCTCTTGTGCTTAATTTGCTAACAGCTATGCGTTTTGTACAGAGTAAAGAACAGTTATACGCTGCAGTTTCCTTAGAAGGGTCATTTATGAATATATACACACATTTTCATATATTAGACTATAGCAAGTATAGCTCAAAATTGCTTATCATAGTAGCTAACAATTTGCAAGTACTTATTCCAGATCTGATACTCTGCTAAGCATTTGGTGTGATCGTCTTATTTGACTCTCCAATTAATTGCTGACAAAACTGAAAATGTGGAGAGCTTAGAGCACCTGCCCAAGGTTACACAGCCACTAGGTGATTTGATCAGGGATTTGAACGCAAGTGATCTGGCTTCAGTACTCACATACTTACAGATGTGTAAGGGCAGGGCTCTCTCCTGTCTAACCAAGTCTTAAGGACAGAGGAGAGAGTCCACTCCCAGGACAAGAAAGTCCTAATGGGAAGAGAGTTAACATACATGGAAAGTCCAAAACTTCCTTGAGGTCTCATTACTCATCTTTCATATTCATGATAATTTTGCATTCATCTCCATAATACACTCTCTTAAAGGACAAAAGACCTATAAATATTTATAAAGTGGATGGCAAACATTGAAAAGATGTCAGTTTCCCCACAAATTAATCTAGTATTCAATGTCTAGTATTCAAGCCAATGTCATTTAAAATTAAAATATCCAAATAATTTCGGGAAGAAATTTTCTAACCTGCTTTTAAATTTGTGTGCCATAAAGATATTCACAGACAGCTGAAGCAAAGTGGGAAAGGAAAAATAAAGAGTAAAAGGTTGCCCATCAGATATTAAGACATAACACAAAGTTTGGTAATAAAATAAAAACACTTTAGAGAACAAGCAGAACAGTGGAAATTATATATGTATACATATATATACACACACTGATATATCAAAAATGACAAAATGAGAATAAGATATATTATTCAGTATGTATTGTTGGAATTTTTATTTTACAATAAAATATTTCTTACTTTATGCACAAAAATAGATTCCTGATTAATTAAACACTTGGATTTGAAAAACAAAAATGAAAGTTTAAAAAAAGAAAATATATTGTCAAAATGACTGTACTATGCAAAGCAATCTACAAATTGCAACTGAAAGCTACATGTAAAAGAGTGAAACTGGAACACTCTCTAACACTACATACAAAAATAAACTCAAATGGATTAAAAATCTAAACATAAGAGCAGATACTATGAAACTCTTAGAGGAAAACATAGGCAGAACACACTTTGACATAAAGTGCAGCACTATCTTTTTGGGCCTGTAGCCTAGAGTAGTGGAAATAAAAACAAAAATAAACAAATTGGACCTAATTAGACTTAAAAGCTTTTTGTACAGCAAAGAAAACCATAAATCAAAGAAAAAGACAGTCCACAGAATGGGAGAAAATATTTGCAAATGGAGTGACGACAGGGATTAATCTCCAAAATATATGAACACCACTTACAGCTAAATATCAAAAAAAAAAAAACCAACACCATCAAAAAAGAGCAGATCTAAATAGACATTTATCCAAAGAAGGCGGCCTCAAACACAAGCAAACATGATCAACATCGCTAATTATTAGAGAAATGCAAATGAAAACCACAAGGAGGTATCATCCCACACTAATCAGAATGGTTATCATCAAAAAGCCTACAAACAATAAATGCTGGAGAGGGTGTGGAGATAAGGAAACACTCCTACACTTTTGGTAGTAATGTACATTGGTACAGCCACTATGGAAAAGAGTATGGATAGTCCTCAAAAACCTAAAAATAAAACTACTGTATGATCCAGCAATCCCACTCCTGGGCATATATCCAGAGAAAACTATAATTATAAAAGATACATGCACTCCAATGTTTACTGCAGCACTGTTCACAATAGCCAAGACATGGAAGCAACCTTAAAGTCCATTGACAGAGGAATGGATTAGTAAGATATTGGTCATATATACAATGGAATATTACTCAGCCATAAAAAAGAATGAAATAATGCCATTTGCAGCAACATGGATGAAACTAGAGATTATCTTGCTAAGTGAAGTTAGATGAAGTTAAATCGTATGTGGAAACAAAAAATGATACAAATGAATTTATTTACAAAACAAAAGCAGACTCACAGTCTTTGAAAACAAACTTATGGTTATCAAAGGGAACAGGTTAAGGGGGAAGGATGGATTGTGGGTTTGGGTTTTGCATATGCCCTATTGTATATGAAGTGGAGGGTCAGTGGGGACCTGCTATATAACACAGGAAACTACCCAATATTCTGTGATAACCTATACGGGAAAAGAATCTGAAAAACGAATGGATTATGTGCATGTGTATAACTTAATAATTTGTTGTGCAGCAGAAATGATCACAGAATTTTATTTTTTATATAATGATTTTTATTTTTTTCATTATAGGTGGTTTACAGAATTCTGTCAACTTTCCACTGCACAGCATGGTGACCCAGTTACAAGTGCATGTCCATTCTTTACATGGATGGAACTAGAATCTCATACTGAGTGAAGTAAGTCAGAAAGAGAAAGACAAATACCATATGATATCACTTATATCTGGATCATAGCATTTTAAATCAATTATACTTCAATAAAACTTTAAAAATGAAAAAAAATATTAGCATATACTGAAATGTGTTTCATTTGGAAATTTCTTCCACAATAATTCCTATATTCTGTTGACTTTTGCAACTTAAGAATTTTTTGTGAAATGCTAGTGCTTCTGTCCCCAATTCTGATAAATAAAATGATTTATGTATATCCTAGAAAAATAAAATATAGGAAAATATCCTTATTACTCCTGGGTGAAGAAAATGCCATAACCAGATTCCCAGAGAATAACTCATAAGGAAAAAAAATCTGATATATTTTGAAATTACAGATAAACTTAGAGTCACTGTCTATATCAATGCCATTTCCTTTTTGTTATCACCTTCTGAAGTTGTCTTCCTTACTTATTTAATTTTTCGTCTTACAATCATCTGAAGGTACCTGCTTCATGAGAGCAAGTACTTCACTCATTGTGTTTAGGCTGTAAACAGAGCACTTAGAACTGTGCCTGGCATAACAGATGTGCAATAAACAGGTCCTTTGAATACTGTTTAAAAGATTTTTAAACGTTCCTATATTCTGTAGATCCCACTGCTCTCTGTATGTCTAGGGTTATCTTTTCTTATAATCATGCACGTTCTACTGAACTTTCACCAAATGTAAGCCCTAAAGGATATCTACAAGAGTGCTTATTACAGAACTTTATGCTTTCTACCAAGCCTGAAACTCTTATTTAAACCCCGTAAGCAGAAACGAGACTATTATGACATCATCTTTTGAATGATCGTATAGGGCAGGTCTGTTTAAATGAGGAGATAATACATTTAGGATATAGCTAAAACTAAGGAATTGAAAATACAGGGAAGCAGATTTCAGCTTAACACTGTGAATTCTTTTCTCCCAGCTGCAGTTGTCCAAAAATAGAATGGGCTGTCTTGAGATGCAATGAATGATGCATCACTATATATGTTTGGAAGGAATCTGGAGGACTTAAAAGGAGAGAGAAAAAGTAAGGAAGAATGATTTCCTTCCAACCCTGAGTTCTCAGATCTTTACTTTGTCCTTCTTACAACCACTTCTTACAGCCTCTTTACAGGCTCTTTCCATTTCATCCCACCAGGAATAATCATTGAAGTGCCATGATGCCAAGAGTGGTGATGAAAACCGTAAATTATTGTTACTTTCAACATTTGATGAGAGGCAGAAAAAAATTAAAGGAAGCTTACACAGCAAAGCAAGCATTCCGTAGGACATATCTTTGAGGCTCCAGAATGCAACGATATATTGGCCAATAAACATACTCATTCTCCATTCTTAGCCCACCATGCCCACTCCATTAAGAGAGGAGCTCTGACAAACAGTAGACAAAACTTCTCATGGTATGAGCTGAAATTCACAGAGAGAAGGCTCAGCACAGAATAATGCATATAGCTCCCTGTCTCTCAAATCCCATGGATAGGCTTGCCTGTGCCCAACGGAACACATCAAAAGTTTTGCTCTAGTTTTGTTATATCTACAAGAAAGACCCCATCCCTTGCTGCTCGAATTTTTTAATAGCAATTCCAAGAAAGTTACCTTACAAAAGCAGGGGCAGGTAGGAGTTCTAAGCATGGGTACCAGATACTCAGGAGTTGCATTCCCATACTGATAGCACCTAGAGACCTCATGGGAAGCTGAGACTGAACATACTGCTCCTCCATCTGGTAAAATAGTCCCTCTCCCTCCGGCTCCAGTGTTCATTTCCAGGAATACCCAAGATAGGCCTCAGGATTATTCAGGAGGCAATCCAAACAACTTCAGATTCCTTATCTTGTTCAATTCTCTCAAGAGCCTTGGAAGGAAATATAGAGCAGGTATGATTATGTGCATTTTATTCACGAAAAGACGCATGTAAACAGAATAAAATGACTGGCCTAAGTCATCCCTCTTTTTGTCAAAGACAGGACTCAATGCTGCCCATCAAAACTCTTCTCTCATGCAGGCCCATCCAAAATATATATCCCATCAGGTTGCCCTGGCAATGATGCTATCCATGTAAGAAAGAAGGACATTAGATGAATGGTTATCTGTGTCCCATTTGCCCCGGGAAGAAAGGCAGCACCCATCCATTCTCCAAAATTCTGAAGTGATAACATCAAAACCAGAAGAAATTCCTTCCAGAAGCAGTTTTCCTGGAGATGCCGTCTTCACATGTAAGCACTCCGAAGACCAATTGTTGACCACTTGTTAAAACAACATGACAGACATGTACTATGACTGTGATGTTTAGTTTACCCCTCCCCTTGCCCTAGACCAAGGAGTAGAGATTATAACAGAGAAGAAATTGATTTTTCTCAATATTTGCTGTTGGATTACATATGGAAGTGCAATCACACAAACAAAACTCAGAAGTAGGACAGGATACGGAGAAATCTGAGAGGAGAGAGAATGACTACTTGGGTAGAGCTCTGTAGAAGCAATGCACACATAGGAAATATACTCTAAATTGTCTGATATCAGCAGAAGATAGGACTAGAAATCAGGTTTTGGTGGCAGAGCTTAGGCCTCCTATTTTGAGTTCCCGTCGTGGCTCAGTGGTTAAAGAATCTGACTAGGAACCATGAGGTTGCGGGTTCGACCCCTGGCTTTGCTCAGTGGGTTAAGGATCCAGCGTTGCCGTGAGCTGTGGTGAAGGTTGCAGACGCGGCTCAGATCCCGTGTTGCTGTGGCTGTGGTGAAGGCCGGCAGCTACAGATCTGATTAGACCCCTAGCCTGGGAACCTCCATGTGCTGCGAGTGCAGCCCTAGAAAAGGCAAAAAGACAAAAATAAATACATAAATAAATAAATACAAACCTGTTTTGGAGTTCCTGTCGTGGCGCAGCAGTTAACGAATCTGACTAGGAACCATGAGGTTGCAAGTTCGATCTCTGGCCTTGCTCAGTGGGTTAATGATCTGGTGTTGCCATGTGCTATGGTATAGGTCACAGACATGGCTCGGATCTAGCGTTGCTGTGGCTGTGGCATAGGCTGGTGGCTACAGCTTCAATTCGACCCCTAGCCTGGGAACCTCCATATGCCACAGGTGCGGCCCTAAAAAAGCAAAAAATAAAAATAGAAAAATAAAAACCTGTTTGGATGCCACTTAATCTGTATCAATGATCTGAATCCTGGACTTATACACTCACCAGTTATGTGGCTGGCAATGAATATAGTAAAACTGAAAGGAAATTGGATTAGAAGCCCTACTTGCTTCACCTCTCTGATTTCTTCATCAATGAAGTGAGCAAGGTAAGTATAATCTCCAACTTTCCATTAAGTTCCAAAAGTCAAAGTCATTTTCTACACATAGAAAATTAGATGGCTTAAACATCATGTTTTCTAAAACCTTCTCTGGTCCTAACATTTTAAAGTTTCAAAAATATATTTTCTGAGTCATATCTTTTTTTTTTCCTTAGAATGAACATATGGTCCCTAGTGTTTTAAGTAGTACCTCTGTAGTAAACAAACATCTAGTATTATGTTCTGTGGGTTGTACTGAATTTAAGAAATGCTATGGTCAGTAGGCCCACTTGCTAGCCTATATGCTACTTTTACGCAAATTATAAAAAGTTTTCTTCTCTGGACATATTATAAAGTGATGACTTTCTATGCAAAAGCAGCTCCATAGAAACAGGGCTAAAGGAGGAATGTCTGGGCTGAATTTCAGCTTCTTCTTGCTTATTCAGCTGAACATTCTTATAAAGTCAACTGAACACAGCAGCCCTGGTGGAATCCAAAAATCTGAAGTCATTTCCTTCAAGTCAAACTCTACTTTAGAGGGAAAATTCTGAAAGGTTATAGCTGGCAGCACATAACTTCCAGCCTCTCTGGGCTAGGCAAAGATTATACTAAGAATTGAAAGATTCATGGTTGGTATGTTGATTTTTCTATTGATGATCTGAATGATAAATATAGCACCTCTGTTAAAACACCTCAGAAAGGGTCCATGGTTAAAGCATTATTCTCATTAACTTATCTATTTTTATTTTGTCTTTTTGTCTTTTTAGGGCTGCATTTGCAGCATATGGAGGTTCCTAGGCTAGGAGTCTAATAGGAGCTGTAGCTGCTGGTGTACACCACAAATTAACTTATCTACCTAGGACATAGGTTACCCTAAGCTTCTCTTTCAAATAGACTATGAGTTCCTCAGGACAACTGGAATTCTTGCTTATTTTTATACCTCCGGAATTGACTACAATATATGGCACAAAACAGTTGTTTGATGAGGAATTATTAACTGAACTCATTATCTAGAGTTGATATGATTCCAATGCCCCAAGACTAGATATTATGGACATAAAAGAAATGCAGTGAAGTTAAAGTAGAATTGGAAAATATCAGCCTCCAGCCGTAGTTCTCAGCCTACATGTGCAATTTTTTACATGCCGGGTACTTCTGACACATCTATCCCGACCCTGTCGCTGCTCAGTCTTGGGAACCACTAAACAGTTGAGATTTCCCAGACACCATTTCTGAAGGTCCTCCCTCAGCTTCCACCTAATCAGAGGGCAGAGCTATGGTTCTTAAACTTGAGGGGCAAGAGTGCAGCCCCCGCCACTCCAATTAAGGAGCTTGCTGACAGCTTATATGAGGACCAAGGTCCCCGGGGGATTTTTATTGTGGCTAATGACTATTTACTGGCTCATGCCTTCGATTGAAGGAAAAGTAAATTCCACGATTATGTCATGTGTCTTTTCTCTTTTTTAAACAGAAAATATTTTCTATTTACAATAAAGTACAGAGAATAACAAATATCAATATACTTGCAACTCAGAATTAGCAATAACATTATATATTACTTCTCCCCATATTTAAAAAAGTGATGTGGTGAAGCCTTTTTAATAGCCTCCTCCTTTGTATGTCCTGTCCTTCCTCAGCAGAGGCAAGCACTATCCTACAGTTGATGTGCATGTGTTTTTATCATCCATGTTTTAGGATTTGTTTCCAATAGCAGAGTATAAGACTTCTTATTTCCACCTCTTCTCCCAAAACTTTGTATCTATATTTTTGCCAGTCTGATACTGATGAAATAGAATCTTACTGTTTTAACTTACATTTCTCTGTTATTAGGAAGTTTGAACATTTTTCATATATTTGTTAGCCTTACAAACTCTCTTTTATATGAATGGTCTATTGATTTTTTTGCACATTATCTTATTTAGTTGCTAGATTTTTCTTATTGGATTTTAATAATCCATTTTAATATTCTAGATACTAGTCCTGCAAATTTTCCCAATAATAAAGTTTAACTAATCCATATTTTCCTTTGTCATTCGTCCTTTTTGTAACTTAAAAATGTTTCCACCGTGCCATCAAAATATTAAATTATGTCTTGATCTGAAAGGTTTTTCATATTTAGCCATTTAATCTACCTGTAATTTTTTTGAAATATAGTATAAGACAGGGATATAGTTTATATTTTTCAGTACAGAAATCTAATTTCTATACATTTATTAGCTAATCTAATATTTTTCAGAATCTAAATTTGCAACCTACTAATGAGACATGAAAACAATTTAGTGGGTCCTAGCCACAGTTTTTCAAAAAATGAAATAATATTGAAAATAGCAGGCTACGTTGTGTATAGTAAGAGTAAATAGTGTTTCGTTAAACATATAGACATAAGTATACATTGGGTGGATACTGGGTTATGAAAAAAATACATTTATTTCTGTGGCTTATAACCAAAAATGTTTGAAATAGACTAAAAATTATCCATCCTTTCTCCCAATGATTTGTAACACTATATCACGCATCATGGCCTCATGTGATTATGTTTGTTTCTGGACTGTCTTTTCTGTTTATGTGGATTTTTTGATCAATCTCATGCTAATATCACATTTTATTTGTATGGTCTGTTAAATCTCATCGCCATGTTAATCTTTAAAATGGTCATGAGATTTCTTGAACATTTATTCTTCTGTGTGAATTTTGGACTCTGCTTGACAGAATAAAACAAAGGAAACTCATATTTTTTTTGGCCACACCTGTGGCATATGGAAGTTCTCAGGCCAGGGATCCAATCTGAAATGCAGCTGCAAAATACACCACAGCTGTGGCAATGCCGGATCCCACTGCACCTAATGAAATCTTGTTCTCCTTGAGTTAGGTTTACCTTTACGTTTTAAATATTTCTTCCATTGTTTTTACTCAAGTTTAGATATTATAAAGACTTATATGCCCCAAGCCACTATTCTAAGCACTTTATGAAATATTAACTTAGTTTCATAACAACATGTTGAAGTAGAACTGTTATTTCTCACATTCTGTTGGATCTTACAGGTGAGAAAAGCTAAGTACAGAGAGATTAGCCAGTTTTTTCAAGGTCCCTGTTTTTTTGTTTTTTTGTTTTTTATGTCTTTTTGCCTTTTATGTAGAGCCACGCCCGCGGCATATGGAGGTTCCTAGGATAGGGGTCTAACAGGAGCTGTAGCCACTGGCCTTTGCCACAGCCACAGCAACGTGGGATCCGAGCCGCATCTGCAACCTACACCACAGCCCACAGCAACGCCGGATCCTTAACCCACTGAGCAAGGCCAGGGATCGAACCCGCAACCTCATGGTTCTTAATCGGATTCGTTAACCACTGAGCCACAAAGGGAACTCCGGTCCCTGTTGATTCCCAATTTCAGGTGTTCCCCTAGTGAAATTCTGGCCCCAGGACATATAGGGCAGAGAGACACCAATAAAAGAAGCAGACCACTCTGGATTGGTAGGTGGCAATTTTAATAAGCAAGGAAACTTACATATGACGCTTGTCTTGGGCGACCAATAGATAAATAGATCCTCTACCTACTGGCCAGGATCTTAGAGTTTATACAGAGGCCTTAACAGGGTTCAAAAACACATTCAGTCCAGATGATCTCAACATCCATATTACTCTCTCAAGTCTGAGTGCTCTATCTCCTACTGTAGGGACAGTGTTCAAAAACATTAGTTTCCTTGCTTAGAGTTTCAACGCTGTGCAGGTAGTGTAAATTAGGGTGGGACACCTTCTCTTGACGTAGATTGGAGGTCTGATTTCTCTTAGATTATACTTTTTCATTCAACCTTTAGCTCAGAAAATGTGGTCTAGTCACATGCTTGTCCCTGGACTAACAGACAGAAATTTTCCAATCTGTCTCATGGATGGAATATCTCTGACACCTGGTCTTGTGTGAAGAGGTGAGTTTCAACTCGCTTTATAAGAATGTGAGATCTTATCTCTTCTTCCAAACCTGAAAATCCCAGGCTTTCTCCCTTCCACTTAAGGGTTTATATCCTGCTTCTGTAGGCAACTGTGCACTATTCAGCTTCAGCTCCCGCTCACTGCTCTAAGTTCACTCTCAATTCTTGTACCTCTAGATTTCTCTTCCATGCTTTTGAATTCAGAAATTAATTTATCTCATGTTACATCATATCATATTATCTTATATTTTACTCAGCACTCTGTCAGTTCCCTTTGTGTATTGATTGGAAGTAATCTAAACATTGGTTCTTAAATCAATGTATACATTCGTTCTTATTTATATAATATTCAAAATTAAATTTGCCCTTACATTTATTTCATAAGTATAGTGTAACTTGACTTGTTGAAAGCCACTGGCTCTGGTTTTAAGAGACAGCATTATCTTGTATACAGACTCACCACTACAAAAGTATTTACAAGATTTTCTGAGGTCAAGGGACTCCTTGACCCTTGAATCCTGGAGTCTGAATGTGATTAAAATCCATTGTTTGTATAGCACACATAAGCACTGACAACATCAATTGTGGAAAGTTGCAACAGTCAGCAAGCAAATGATGTAGTTTAGAAGGGACATGGGTTCAGTCTAGTTGTTCTGAAGTAGCCGAGTTGCGTTCTACCAGATAAGAAGCTTTACAGTTTTTCATGAGAAAGCAAATCACTTTCTTTAAAAAATATTATTATAGTTGATTTACACTGTTCTGTCAATCTCTTCCATGCAGCAAAATGACCCAGTTATACATATACAAGCATTCTTTTTTTTCACATAATCCTTCATCATATTCTATCACAAGTGATCAGATATAATTCCTTTGGTTGTAACAGCAGAATCTCATTGCTTATTCATTCCAAATGCAATGGTTTGCGCCTACCAACTCCAAATTCTCAGTCCCTCCCATTCCCTCTCCCTTTCTCTTGACAACCACAAGTCTGTTCCCCATGTCCATGAGTTTGTTTCTTTTCTGTAGATAGGTTCATTTGTGCTGTATACTAGATTCCAGATATAAGTGATATCATATGATATTTGCCTTACTCCTTCTGACTTATTTCACTTAGTATGAGAGTCTCTAGTTCCATCCATGTTGCTGCAAAAGGCATTGTTTTGTTCTTTTTTATTCCATTGTGTATATGTATATATACACTATGTATGCATGTGTGTACATACACATATACATATATATGTATATATACGATGTATCTGTATATGTGTATATGTATTTCGTTCTTTTTTATTCTATTGTGTATATGTACCACATCTTCTTAATCAGGATTGTAAAGCAATCACTTAAATAAGCCAGTATACGGATCTGAAAGGAAAAAAAAAAAAACTATTGTAAAGCAACGATTAAACACAAGGAACAGCAAAAGGATCAACATGAAGATATTAAAAAAGGATACCAAATCAATTTCCTTATGCACTGTAGTCATAATGGGCCTTTCAGTCCCTCTGTCATCTAGGTCAAGGTTGAAGCCTCAAATTCCACAGCCTTTGTAACTTCAAAACTCCCCCAGAGTTTCTGCAAATTCCTAGAGACTTTTGCTTTCTCAGGGTAAAACTCCATGCTTCCAGCATTTGACTCTATGTAAGTGTTGACAAACAAAGAAAAAAAAACCCCTCAGTTCTTCATATTTCAGCAAAGATACTACTGACATCAAGCACTTGGGAGATCAGAAACTTTACTTATTTCTGGGGGGAGGGGTAGAGGTAAGGGATGAAGAGATGATGTTGCATCACACAGCATCCAATCTCCCATCAAATCAGTCCTACTCCTCTTCTCTGCTAGCTCCCCCTCCCTCCCAATAACAAAATACATTCTATTCTTTATTTCATGTGTCACAGAGAGCAAGTGTCACTGCTTGGGCATGCCCTGAGGTCTTACACTTCCACCTAAGCCATTTAACAAAGTATTTCTCCCAAACCAATATAGCACTTTCCCTAAAAGAAATTTTGGTGAGTAAAATATTTTCTTTATCTCGTTGCACCCACAGTTGGGATTGGTACGAAGATAGAGCCTGAATGTACATTGGAAGAATTCTCAGGGGAAGGTGACAAACTCAACCCATCCCCTTGCAAATTCACTTTTACTTCCATCGGTTTCCCCCTTTGCAGTTATTAACATGAAAGAGGAAGATGCTATATCATTTTCAGTGGGAAATTAGGAAGTAGAACATTTTAGGCAAATGTGCTGGACTTTTAGCAACATGGTTTTCAGTCCTCCTGAAAGTAGAGGTGGGGAGGCATCTTGCATCATACACCCACCCCCTTAAATGTAAGCCCTGCCCCTAGGATGCCCTAAAAGGTAACGGAAGAGAATGAGGGGGAGGCAGGTAAGAACATGGTGACATTTGCAAGGGACGCATGGACTGGGGCTACATAGATTAAAATAGAAGACATTGAGGGGGGGAGTGAGAGGGAAACCCACCACAATGATCATAGAGTATTATTGCTTTTTTCCCCACCCCGATGTCATACTCACACATACCATTACCCATTCACTTGGTTACACCCACAGCTACCGCCAGAGAAGCCACAGGGTCTTTCATTGCAGCACCACTCCCCCTGCCCACTGAAGGACAGATCTCAGCAGTGAGGAAAGAGTGGGAGGAGCTGTGACCTGGGCCCCCTGCCCCCTGCCCCGAGGCAAGCATTTGAAGCATTTGGAGGGGGACAGCTGTGCAGGAGAAAAGGGTGGAGGCAGACAGAGTGGGGGCACTTGCAAGGTCTCATGGAAGTGAGATTGACTTCTTAGTCCCCAATGTCTCATGCTGCACCTTTTCCTTGGGATTTGTATTTCTTCCATTCTTCAAGGCCTCCTGTATAATCACCAAACCTGCTCTGTCCAAGACACATAACATGCAACTGAGAATCCACAGGAAGTTACACTTTTAAGGTATGTTCCTGTGCCTATACTTTCTGTCTGAGAGATCTGAGTCCATTTTACAAGTCAACTCAGATAGTACATGTTTTCAGATAATGAGTAGATGAGAAACGTAGAGCCTGAAGAGTAAGCAGAATGATCCAAAAGAAAAGGGGAGAGGGACCCTACTCCTAGAAATTACTGAAAACAGTTTTTTCTTTCCTTTCTTTGGATTGCGTGATTTTTCAAAACAACTCTATTAGACAAAGAGAATCGGAAAAGGGGGGAAGAATGACACATTGATTTTTGGTTATATGGCCAACTGGATATACTGAAACACTTTTCAAATTAGAAACAAAGTGTCAAGAATAGACAAGACTACTGAATTCGAAAAATAAACATGAAGAAGAGGAAAAGCATATGGACATATCCCAGATGGAGATTAGCTAACACTTGTTTAAACACAGTGGGATGTTGGGGAAGGAATAGACAAAGTGACCCATGAAACAAAATGAGGAGCCTAGAAATAGGCTCAATCTATGACTTACAGAGTATTATGTATCAGTGGGGAAAGGATGGGCAATTTAATAAGTGATTCTGGAGCTATTAATTAGCCGTATAGGGAAAAATGAAATAAGATCCTTATCTCACAATAGCAAAAATGCCAGCTGTATTAAAGACTTAAATGTGAAAAGAAAAACTTTTAGAAGAAAATATAGATCTTTATGACTAAAAATACAAAAGCTGAAACCCTAAAGACAAGACTGATAATTTTGATAACATTAAAAATGAACAATTTTCTTCATACAAATATCTATAAAGAGGGCAAAAACACAGGAATTATCTCCAAAAATACACCTCCTTGGAGTTCTTACTGTGTGCAATATGATGAGTGGCGTCTTGGGAGCACTGGGTTGTCAGTTTGATCCCCCATCCCGGCACAGTGGGTTAAGGATCTGGTGTTGCTGCACCTGCAGCTTAGGTCATGACTGCGGCTTGGATCTGATCCTTGGCCCAGAATTCCATATGCCACAGGGTGGCCAAAAATGAAAATAAAATAAAATGCACCTCCTACATAAGAAAAGACTTTCCCTGCCCCCCACCAAAAAAAAACAAAAAGCAAACAAACAAACAAAAATTGGAAAAGCTGCCAAGTCTGTGACCAGATATTTCACAGAAGAAATGCAAAAAGCCTACACTTTAAATGAAAATTAATCTAACCTTAATTTTAGTGATTAGAAGGAAGCAGATTCAAACTAAATGAGATAGTAAGTTTCTCACTGGTAAAAATAAAAATGCGAATAATACCAAGTGTTCGCAAATATACAGAGGGAAGGAGAACACTTGTTCCCTGCTTATAGGTATATACATTTACATAAGTACTTCGGAAAGCAGTTTGTCATTACCTTAGGTTAAACATGCACACTCAGAATTTGTGTGACTCAGAATTTCATTTCCAAGTTTACACCTATTGAAACTTTTGGACATGTGTTCTAGGAGTTACCGTGAAGAATATTCATAGCAGCGTTGTTTGTAACAACAAACACTGGCAATAACCCAAATGTCCATCAACAATAGAATGGATGAATAAAGAGTGATATGGAGTGTTATGCAATAGTGAAAGTATTCAAGTATTATGCAGTGGTGAAGGTAACGGAGTATTATGCACTAGTGAAAATTAATGAATTGCAGCTACACAGATCAACATGGAAAAATCTTAATTAAAATTAAGAGAAAGAAGTACTTCAGAAAAGCACATACAGGGTATTTCCATTTATATAAAGTTCAAAAATATGTATATTAAATAATACGTTAAGTAGGAATACATACGTTTGTGATAACACTGTAAATAAAGCAAAGGAGTGGTTATCGTTAAATTCAGAAGAGTGGTTCTCTCAGGACTGGAGAATTAATACTAGAGTAAATTTCAAGCAAGCATTTAACTTAGTGTATTTAATAGCCTACATATACACCATTGTTCATTTTATTATTCTTTAAATGGTAGTGTTATAATTAGGATTTTTTTTAATGATTTGAATAAAAAGACGAGATCACACAGTTTACAAGCTGGTTCACAAACTAGCTGGTAACAGCACAAAACTACCTGCTCTCACTGTTACTCTGTTGAATTCTACTCACCCCCAACTACAAATTTTTAATAGATGATCTGTTAAAAATTGTCACAGTTTAGAAAAATGCCAAGAGGAAGAAGGAAATAAGCACAATGTCTTTTATCTGAGATCCTCCTGAGTTTGATTTCAATATTTCTGTTGCAGGGTCAAGACAGCAAAGGAGACCAGGAGTGGTGATTTTAACTCTGATTCAGTGGGTCTAGAGTTGAGTTTTGACTTCCAGGTTTGGAATACTTTGTTTCAGGTAAAGTTTGGTCAACCCTTTCTCTACAATAAATTGCAACCTCAAAAATACTTGTAGTGCTTTCACAAGCAATATTCATACATAAAACTATAATTTTTAGTAACTGAAAGAGGCTTTTCAACAATGTTGCCACTGTGTAGCATGAGAAAGAGAAGCAATTCAATGATGTATTAAAAATAAAGTCTCACAAAATCAGATTCATAACAGCTAAATGTACAGGTGGCATTACCCAGAGTTCTGCTATATGAAATAATATTATGTCAACTGCTTCTACCCATGCTATAAATGTAAACCAGATGCTATCAGCTACTAACTCCAACAAGTCAGTTTTAAAGATCAGAAATAATATTGCTACCAAGAACTTTAAAAGTGTGATTTCTCAGCCCATGAATTTCCAGGCTCAGCCAGCTGACTTCCACATGGATATTTTCAGCTTTAATAGAGTCAGAGAGAATGTGTGGACCTAGCAAAACCAATCCTTTGTCATGCTTGCAAAAACTCAGAGACTCTCCTCAGTTCTTTTCTTTTCTGTGGCAGTGATTTCCATACTCAAACCAATTGAAAATTGGGAAGAAAAAAAAAAAAAAAGAAAAAGAAAATTGGGAAGAAGACCTAAATAGACATTTCTCCAAATAAGACATATGGATAGCTACTAGGCATATGAAAAAAAAAATGCTCAACATCTCTAATTATTAGAGAAATGCAAATCAAAGCTACATGAGGTACCACCTCACACCAGTCAGAATAGCCATCATTAATCTGCAAATAGCAAATGTTAGAGAGGGTATGGAGAAAGGGAACCCTTATTTACTGTCACTGGGAATGTACATTCGCACAACCACTATGGAAAATAGTATAGAGATTCCTCAGAAAATTAACCGTAGAACTACCATATGACTCAGAAGTCCCACTCCTGGGCATATATTCAGACAAAACTATCATTCAGAAAGATACATGCACTCCTATGTTCATTGCAGCACTATTCACAATAGCCAAGACATAGAAAAAACCTAAATGTCCATTGACAGATGAAAGGATTAAGAAGATGTGGTATAAATATATATATTACTCAGCTATAAAAAGAACAAAATAATGCCATTTACAGCAACATTGATGCAACTAGAGAGTCTCGTACTAAGTGAAGTCAGAAAGATAAAGACAAATACCACAGGATATCACTTACATGTGGAATCTAAAATATGGCACAAATGAATCTATCTACCAAACAGAAACAGACTTACAGACATAGAGAACAGACTTGCAGTGGCTAAGGGAGAGGGGAGAGAGTGAGATGGATGGGGAGTTTGGGGCTGGTAGATGCAAACTATTACATTTAGAATGGATAAGCAATGAGGTCCTACTGTACAGCACAGGGAACTATATCCAGTCTCTTGGAATAGAACATGATGGAAGATAGCGTAACAAAAAAAGTATATATATGTATGATTGGGTCACTACCATGTACACTAGAAATTTACACAACACAGTAAATCACCTATACTCTAATAAAAATAAAATAAAAAATTTTTTTTAAATATCAGTGGTTAACAGTATTAAGAGCAAGGGAGGGATGAATAGGGAGAGTACAGGGGGATTTTTAGGGCAGTGGAACTACTCTGTATGACTATAAATGGCAAATACCAGTCATTATACATTTGTCAAAATCCATAGCATGTAAGACACCCAGAGTGAACTCTAGTGTAAAGTATAGACTTGGAGGTGATAATGTTGTGTCATTGTGGGTGCACTGATGGTAACACATGGATCACTCCAGTGCAGGACATTGAGAGTGGGGAGGCTGTACATGTGGGAAGAGCGGGAGCATAGGTACACTCTGTGCTTTCTGTCCAGTTTTGCTGTGAACCTAAAACCACTCTAAAAAAATAAAGCCTATGAAAAAAAAACTCAAAGTGAATGTTTTACTTCATTTTAGAACTACAGAAGTTATTTTTTCTGATGGTAAACAATAAATATTCATGACGAAAATTTTAGAAAAGCATAAAACATGAAGTTAATTTAAATTGCCCATAATTCCACCACTGAGAAATTACTGCTATTTGTGTTTGGGGTCATTTCCTTGTTGTGTTTTTTTTCCCCCCAAAGGACATATATGCGTGTTTACATATTTGAGACCCTGTAGTTGGTAATCTTTTTTTTCTTTTTCTGTGAACATTATATTGCAAGTACTTTCCTCTGCCATTAAATATCCTTTGAAAATTGTTTCTACAGTTGCAAAATATTACCATATAGGAATGATATAATTTCAAGAAAATTTTCTATGTTTTGGAGGTTTTATCTTTTTATACCAAAAAGAGCCTATACAGTCCTTTTTTTCTTCTTTTTTAATATCTTACGTTTATCTCATGCCAAAGGATACAAACACTTGGACATCAAGGCGTTTTTTTTAAATGTGTCACCAATCTCATTGTAAAGGGTTGAAATCAACTTGTACATTCTTTCATTCAGCCAGTATTTATCCCATGCCTTTTACACGCTGTGAACTGTTTTAGGTGCTGGAGGGAAAGCCTAGAACAACAGAGAAAGTCCCTGACTTTGTAAGCTTGTCTTGCAGCAAAAGAGGCAGAAAACAGATAACATCATGTGGTTTTATGTATAACAGAAAAAGAAAGCAAGTACAGAGTGCTTTGGGGGGAGGTAACAGTGGTGGCAGCGGTTTTATTTTATGTCATGGTGAGGGATGTCAGGAAATGTGACCCCTGAACAGAGACATGACGAAGAGGGACCATGGGGGACCCAAGACCAGAGAATCCCCTCCAGAGGGAACAGCCAATGCAGAGACGGAAAGGTGGAATGGGCACATACTCAGTGTGCTTGCAGAGCAGTAAGGGGGCCAACCTGGCTGCCGTGGAGTGGGCCTGGAGGAGAATCGGGGGGCTGTGATGTCAGAGAGGGTCCAGGCCAGATCATGGAGGGTCTCGTAGGTCATCCAAAGACTCGCTGGGGCTGTTTTTGTGTTGTCACCAGACTCTGAGTGTGGTCATGAGCAAGGGCGGCACAGGAAGGCCTCTTAGTAAGTGAACCAACTAAAGAATGAAAAATATGATGGTGGCCTGGACTACAGGAATAATAACGACAGTGAAGAGAAAAAGATCCCATTTGGGATAAATTTGGAATTGAAAGCTCACATACTTGCTGATGTGTTCGATGGGGATAAGAGAGAAGGAGAGGAAGCAAGGATGGTTTTGAGAATTTAGTCCAAGAAATTGAATGAAAGAAGTTGTCATTTCCTCAGATGAGAAAAACCAAAGGCAAGTAAGTTTGGGGAGAAAATCAGGAGTTGGTTCTTGATGTGCTAAGGCTGGTATGCCTAAGAAATTCAAGTAAAGAATAAACTGGGGGGACAGAACACAGGTCCAGGTACAAATAATTTTGATGAACATCAACATTTGGATTATATTTAAAGCCAATAAATTGAATGGGGTCATCAAAACACTGAAAATGGGTAGAAAGAAAGTTCAAGGACCCTGAAGGAGATTGAAAAAGAGCCTCCAGTGAGAAGAGAGAAGAAAAATTTTAAAAATGGTGCCCTGAGGCTAGGGAAGGCAGGGTTTCCGAAACAAACGTCCAATAAACTGGTCAAATGCACCTTATTCAGGGGAATAAAAATGCAAATTGACTACTGGATTTGGGACATGGAGGTTATTGGTGAAGTGATCATATAATCTTTGCCCAAATCAGAACATTTTTGTGAGTGAAGGAAGAAGCTCTCTAATTAAAATAGGCACAAACCAGGACTGATCTGAACAAAATAAGACAAATCACCATCCTAACTATCGGTGACCTTGACAAAAGCAAGTTTTTGTTTTGTTTTGTCCTGTTCTTTGAATGATGAAGGAAAAAGAAATCTGATTGTAATGGGTTCAAGAGAAGAAGTGAGAAAAGGAAGTGGAGATAACTAGAAGAGATAATACTTTTGAAGTGTTTAGCCATGAAACAGAGCAGAGAATTGGGCCAGTAATTCAAAAGGACATGTGTGTTCTAGAGAAATCTATTTTTTCAGATAGGAGATAGCACGGCATATCGGGTGTTGATTGGAAAATCCAAAAGAGAAGGGAAGATACAAAAGAGAGCAGAAGCAAAGCTGCAGTGATGCCTTTGATGGGGCAGGAGCAGGTGTGGTCCATGGCCCTGGAGGAGGCTTGGCTTAGGTAGGTGGGAGTAGAGATGTGTCATCCATAGGAGGAAAGGTATATTGGGAGATGCAGTTGTGGAAGTGGGTGGAATCCATCGTCTGGTTGGTTGTTTTTTCTTGGTGATCATAGGAAACCAAGTCGAAGACCCAGCCTCATAGAAAGCAGGTTTCTTATTATAGAATGAGAACTAAACAAGCTAAGTTATCATTTCCACTCTGCCTTCCTTGACTCCTTTGAGACAGGTGTTGATATCACCCCATAACACCAACAGAATCACTGGTGATGAGGTTCCTCCACCCATCTCACTGGAAGAAGAGATCCCCCCGTCCTGTGAGAGCCCTGTGGGAGCAGCGAAGGGCATTGGGGTAGCATGTGCCATAGCTGCTGATAAGGGCAAACTTTGTGGGAATGGGATCATTCATTTGATGCAATAAAGAGAAGAAACAACGGGGAGTGATATTCTTGATTAGGCAAAAGAGCAAGAGGAGGCAGTGCTCTGGAGGAAGGCTTCTTTATTGAAGTCAGTCTTGAGTGCCCCATGTTAAACACTGGAAACTCTGAGAGTCACAACCCCAGGCCTGCAGGAGGCCACAGTCTCACAAGGAAGATAGAGAAATAAAGTAAGCAGTAAATTGCTTGGTTTTTAGAGAGTTGGGGGGGGGCAGACAGGTAAGGTTTTGTTAAATGATGTATTAAGAGAAGGACTTTATAACAAAAGGAAGTGCCTTGGGCAAAGGTTGGGATTCTCAGGTGGCCGAGCTGATACCCACAGCGCTCCTTTGCATCAGGGAGCAAATTCTGCAATTCCGCCCTCTCCCTGTGCGTACAAGACTTTGAATCAGCCTCCACACTGAGCACACCGTGGGCAGTCCCTCTCTGAACCCTCTAATGCATGACAGGAAATGGCCAATTCCCACAAGCACACTCCGTTCTTGTGGGACTTTGAAGACTCCATGTTTAACAGAATTTTTATTCTTAACATAAACCCAGGGCCATCCGCTTATTAATATAAAATCTGATAATTATCACAGCTACCAAAAAAAAAAAAAATGTTTATTCTTGACGAGCCAGGCCCGCCTCAGCAATCATCCCTGTGGAAGATAGCATACCCCCTCACTGGACACTGCTAACATCCAAATGTCACATGATGCTACACATCCCTAAGCTGCAGGTGAGCTTTAAGTGCTTTAACCTCAGGTCCACCATCTCTTTTGTTCCTCACCTGGACATTGAACCCTTCAAGACAATTTCCCTTTTATTTCTTTCTTCCACTCTCCCTTCCTCTCTTCCTTCCTTCCTCCCTTCCAGCTAATTAAATCCCTCACAACTTTTGGACCTAGGAGATGACTGTTAAATGATGCTGAAACATTGATGGGCTTGTATTCACTTTCGTAAACCCCTATGAGTTCAACTGACATCAAGTAATTGCAGAAACAGAACTTTGATAGACCATTGGAAATCGAATCCTAGAAATCTCTGACTGCCAGTGGAGAATCTGAGAGCAGGCAGTTTTTAACTGAAAGCAATTAACTAGAGGCCAAGTTTGAATCTGACAGTAAGTGACAGTAAGTGTCAAGTGTCTAAAATAAAGTGCTAGAACTTCCTACACGTTTCTAGACTTCATAAACTAGACCCCAAAAAGCCCCTGTCAATAAACACCACCACAATTTCCCATGTCCGGGGTGGAAGCAGAGTAATATCAAAAATTCACTGGTCTAATAGGCTGTTTCCATTTCATAGTAATGTCTCTCATTAGCAGCTATATTGAAATACCCCATGGCCATCCTGAGCTCTGGACCACATACTTAAGCCGGTGGACACCCTGCCCGGATTCAGATCTTAGATCCACCACTGACTGACTGCAACTCTAGGCAAATGTCCTAAGCTCTCTCTGCCTCCAATGCCTCATCTTGAAATGGGAGTGAAAGCAGACAGTAATCCAAAAAGAATTCAAAGGATTACAAAACACAACACAACATATATATACTCTGGGCCTGGGCCTGAGGCAGTACAGAATCCATGTTAGCTGGGGTTACTGTTGCTCATAGGTCCTGACATTCATCCAACATCTCTACCTCAAACTCAGCATGCTCAGAACACAGCCTTGGTTTATGGTTAGAGAGCATAAATTCACAGGTTAGTGAGTTGCCTTTGTTCAGAAGGACATTGAAGCATTCTCCTGTGACATAAAAAACTTTTGTTCAAGTTAATAGAATTCATGCTATTGGCTAAAAGATGTGACGTAGTCATTATGCACAAGAGGAGCCCTTTCTAAGTCTTTAAAATGACACTAACTTGCTCAAGGAAGAGAGATGAACAGCCCCACCTTTTAACTCCAGGTCATAAGATGGAGATGCCAGCTCCAGTTCTGCTGTTGGCCTTGGTACCATGATGCTTTCCCTGTGCTTCCCAACAACAGACCTGGGCAGAGCTCTAGGGGAGAAACACAGACCTTGGATCGTCTGAGACCCAGATTAAATCCCAGCTCCCTTACCAGAGGCAGTGTGACTCTAGAGAAGTTGCTCACCCTCTCAAGTTTCAGTTTTCCCAACCAGAAGGAATAATGGAGCCCGTTTTACAGGACTCACACTGTGGGGTAGATAGAATTTTTTTAACAGGCCAAAGACATGGTTCTAGCTAGTCCCTCTCATATTAATAGCTCTGTGCCTATATAATGGGACCCTTCATCTCTTCAGGCATCAATTTCTTTATGTATAAAGTAAAGGACCTGGGCCAGCTGGTCTCTGTTCCCTTCTAGAATGTTCCCTGATATTCTTGGAACTGTGATTCCCACATCCTGGAATGTTGACAGCTGTGATTTTACTAATGTTCCTTCCTCCTAATGGAAAGATGGCCCTCTTTCCATGCCTTCTACCAATTTCTGACTGTCGATATTTCTTCATTCCTCAAGATTTGTCTCCAAAGAAATGAGAAAGCAGTGGGAGATAAACTAACATGACCACTGTGGGCAAACCTCAGACCATCTCTGATTATGGATTTCTCCCCCCCCCCTATAAAAAAGAAATAGTGATATTCACCAGACCTGTCTCACAGCCTCATAGATATTGATGAATTTGTTTATAGTCTTTGTAATTGACCACTGTAAACGGGTGTTACTAATTGCCATCTCCTGCACCCTCCCTGTCCCTCTCCTGAGGTTCATTCCCCTTTTGCTGTGTTGCACCTGGCATTGCTGCACTGCCAGCCTTCAAGTCCCTTAATGGGTGGGCCTGTGGCCAAAGCACCTTGTCACCTGCTCATGTAGTCAGGACTTGGTGAACACTTAGTTAATGTATTCATTCATTCAACAAATTATTAAACTGAGCCAGGTTTGAGAGACAGTGGTGAGCAGGACAGATTCAATTCCTGCTTTCACGGGACATGACTGCCCGCTCACTCTCTGACACACCTTAACCTAATGAATGAGGAATTGATTAATTGTAGGAATATTATAACTATTGATAGGGTGGGTATGTTCAGGAAACTTAATGTGAGGGGTCAGGGGAAAGCCCCCTGAAGAAGTGACAGTGAAGCCACGGTGATCAGAACTAAAATCTAGGTCAGTGCATTTGAGTTTCCCCTGCAGAGCCCTGTAGGTCAGCTGTGTGTATTCTGTGTGTTACCAACATCTGTGGCCCATATCAAATTCCACATGTGTGATCTGAGGATAACGCATCTGTTCCTCTGTGACCTGGATATCCATCAGACTCCTTCAGAAAATGACAGGTCCTGAGGTACTCGTCACCCAGGGTCACAACAGTCCTTACAATCTAGCTTCCTCCTCTCTCCCCACCACCCAGCAGCCCAGAGCAAAGGGAGGATGTCACCCTCCTGCTGGAAAATCATCTCAAACGCTCAGCAAACATGCCTTTTTCCATTCCTCAGCTCACAGTTCCTCCCTCCCAGTTTCTCAGCCACCAGCCCCAACACTTCACCCCCACCTTGACAATAAGTTTGGAACTTTGACCTTCAGTTACCCCTGCTACCAACACCCCAGTACCACCACCACTTGCCTCCAGTCCAGTGCTCAGGTAAGCAGACATCTGATGAGAGAAGTGAACTATTATTCCATGGCAGTACTTTCTTTGCCTGGATTATCTGAGGTGATGGATGTTTCCTGTGCACTCCCACCCCAAGCCTATCTCATCACAGATTTTGGAAATCTGTTTCTTTTCTCATCAGCGGGATGGAAAGCAAGCCTGGAAACCAGGACTGCCTGAGGTCACGTGGCCAGTTCTGCTGTGGAGCCCAGTTCTCCCACAAGCCCTACTCAGCAGAGACGTCTGAAGTTCAGAAGCTGATCTGATGTGATGAAGATGTGGTATTCACCCCCTCTGACCATAATAACACTTGAGATGCGGACTTTCCCCTGCACTGACTCAGCTCCACTCACACTGCTTGGGGGAGGACACTGGGCTATTTAAAGTGTTCATATCAGCTTGCTCACTGAGTTCTGAGCAATGTAAAAAGCTAAAGAGTTTGTCCTCCAGGGCCAAAATAAGAACTTGTGGCTCAGTTTCTAGAAACTCTATAAAAGTATCGTGTAGCAGAAATGAACACTTAAAGTATACTCACCCAAAACAGTTTAAGTCTCTGATTAGATCAGGTATAAAGTAGGCATAAAAAAAATGTCATGGAGACTTCAATACAAGATAGAATATGATAATTTATAGCAACTAATATAATGTCACTAGAATTCAGTGAATTCCCAACAGGTTCTTAGTAATTAATAAATTGAAAATAAAAGGAAGTTTCCATGAAAAAATACCCCGTGAAGCAGCACATCTCTGAGGAAGGGAGACCAGGAAAATAACAGTTAGCTGGTCAAGGCTTCTCAGACATCCATCCAACCATCCACCTGAGACCATGAACACATACCGCCTGCCTCAAACGCCTCCACAGGTGTAGAGCCCGTAGGAAGGAAGGTGACTGAGGAAGGGTTGGTGTGGGCTTCCACTCAGTGGAGGGAGGAGAAACATAAAGGGGAGGTGAGTATGGATTCCCACCCTTGAGAATAAAAGCAGATGACAGAATTCCGGAAGGCCTGTCAGTTGGCATGTCACAGAGGTATGAGCAGAACTTGACTAAGTGCTAAGAAAGAATATTATAGCTATTGATTCTATCGCAACCCACGGCAGTCATGAAGGTACATGTCTATACAGGTAATCAGTTCCTTGAAAGGGTATAACACAGTGGTCTGAGGATGAATACAGAAGCATTAAAATACTCACCGGTATTTTACTTCTCAGAAACTGATTAGAAACTGCAGATCAGAGTTCCCATTGTGGTTCAACAGGTTAAGAACCCAGCTAATATCCATGAGGATATGGGTTTGATCCCTGGCCTCCCTCAGTGGGTTAAGGATCCAGTGTTGACGCAAGCTGCAGGTTAGGTTACAGATGGGGCTTGGATCTGGTGTTACTGTGATGTGGCTTCGGTCGACAGCTGCAGATACAATTCACCCCCTAAACTGGGAACTTCCATATGCCACAGGTGCAGCCCTAAAAAGAAAAAAATGAAACAATAGATTCAAAACCAGCTCTGGGCTGACTCCTCTCGATGTTATATATGTATTGCCTGCTAGTGTGACCTGAACATCTGGAATCAGGACCCCCATAGAAATGGACCTATTTCTGGGGAGTCAGTGGGGAGGAAGGTGAAACCCCAAGGGTATGGGAAGCTGAAGAAACCAAACCATCCCAAAAAATAGGAAGCCAGGGGAGGAGAGAGATGCTGGCCAAGTGAGAGGGCAGACTGTCCAAAGGCTCTTTAATAACAAAGGCATTTCATGATGAATTTGAACTTTTTCTTCTGCTCAAAGTAAATGCCATACTTTTCTGCCCTTTCTCTCGGCCTTCGGTCTTTCAGGAGAGTCTACTACAGAGACTGTGTGTAGGTGTGTGTGTCAAACAATGGACAGAACTGAGTTCCCTTAGCCATGCTAACCGGTGTGGAACAGCAACTACACACAAACCATAACTTATGGAATTAAGTCAGGAAGAGCAGAAGATAAGAGCTGGAGATAACTACAAAACATAGCCCTTAGCGAAATTACAGACATCTTAGAAAAGGCATTGGACAACCTGTACATGAAATGGTTTGAGGCGTTTCATATCCGAAATCATAGCAGACATCTGGGTTACATTCAGGATGAGCACACTGAGAAGCCATGTATCCATGAATTCTGAGAGCAACCAGTGCCCCCCAATTTTTTACTTTTTAGGACCGCCACCAGAAAACACCTTTGTATATCTCAAAGTTTAGAAAGCAGGGATTTCCCATGGTGGCCCAGTGGTAACGAACTTGACTAATGTTCATGAGGACTTGGGTTTGATCCCTGGCCTTGCTCAGTGGGTTAAGGATCCAGTCTTGCCATGAGCTGTGGTGTAGGTTGCAGACTCAGCTTGCGTCTGGCATTGCTGTGGCTGTGGCGTAGGCCGGCAGCTGCATCTCTGATTCAACCCCTGGTTTGGGAACTTCCATATGCCTCACGTGCAGCCTTATTGGAAAAAAAAAAAGTTTAGAAAGCAAACATGAACTGTGATATCATCTGAGGAGTGTTTTCTCAGCCAGATTGAGAAGAAAACTGCACCTGCTGGAACTCCCTCTGTGGCACAATGAGACCAGCGGTGTCTCTGCAGCACTGGGACGCAAGTTTGATCCCTGGCCCAGCGTAGTGCATAAAGGATCCCAAGATGCCTCAGCAGCAGCTCAGATCTAATCCTTGGCCTGAGAATTCCATATCCTGTGGGGTGGCCAAAAAGGAAAAAAAAAACTGCATCTGCTTAGACCATCTGGCCCATGTTCCCCAAAGCCAACGTATACAGCGTTGTCTGATCCTGCTGTAAGCTGGTAACTGTAAGAGCCCCTAGAAGACTCTACCCACATGGTCCCCAAACCCCTCACAAGCCATACTGTCTGTACTGAGGCCACCCATCCGTGGCAGTGCCAGGGCGTCCTAAGTGCCACAGTAGCTTCTTAGAGGAAACAGGGATGAGGCCTTCTAGAATTGCCCTGGGAAGGGAGTTCAGAGTGACACGTATCAGTGCCACCTGTGTAGCCTTCCTTGCCAGTCAATCTCCTTTGTGCCCTGAAACAAGGCCAAAAACCACTGGTGCTCTCACCTCATGTCAAAGTGTGGCCATGACTTCTGTGTGGGCCATTTGACCCCAGAGTGGAGAAATTTCAACCATAAATGACCCTAGGGCCCAATGGACTATATGTCTCACTCCACTTATTTTCATGATGGCCTAATTCTGCTTTTCTGGGGTTTTCTTTTTTCTGACCACGCCCACAGCATGTGGAAGTTCCCAGACCAGGGACTGAACTCATACCCACAGCTGCGACCCCAGCAGTGACAGTGCTGGATCCTTAACCACTGCACCACGGGGGAACTCCTAATTCTGTTTGACTTTGTGAAGTTACTGCACATAGACCCTTGTCTGCAGACGAGTTTATCTCCACATACTAACTGTCGGAAACTTTAGAATGGTGATTCAGTATTATGAACAAAGCAGAGCATACTGTTTAAGAGTACAGCTTGGGAGTAAAATTAGATGTCTGGAATTCACTTTCCAATGCTTTAGAAGCTAGGAAACAAGAGGTAATAGGCAGCAATAAACAGATCCAACCAGGCCTCTGATTTCTCTGGCCAGAGTAATTTGTCCACATGGAACCATCTACCTGGGAACCCATTGCTGTAAGGCCACCTGCACAGGCAAGGATGTAGAAGTCCAAGCTGACAGAACCCTCATTTCACTATTCCAATTTGCTGAAACAAATGGGAGTCATCAAAGGCAAAGCAGCAGGAACCCAGCACTTCCAGCCTCCAGGAACCCAGTACTTCTAGCCAACATGCCAAGCATTCATCTGGATCAAAATCCAGACTCAGACACTTCCTTGAGCCAGAGATGCTGAGTGGAGACAAAGAATCACACGGCTTTGTAGTTGGAAAAGTTAATTTTTGTAGTTGGTAGAGTTAATCCTATCTGACTTTTCATTTTGCAAATTAAGGAACTGAGCCCAAAATCTGTTAGGTATAGCACCCAATATTCTAGTCTACTGAAAGAGAATCGGAATGAACACCCACTGTTCAAAATATTGGTTCAAAAACTTTGGTCTTTGGATTTAAGTACAGCGAAGGCCATGCCATAATACTGTGCTGCTGCAAAGTAGGGAAAGCATCTCCCAAACTCCAAGTCATATATTTAACGCAAAACTGTGTTATGATGAACTGTCCTCAGGATAAAAGAGAATTATTTTTGTTGTCACATGATCTCCGATACTAATAGGAAGCTAAAAATTATGAGCACTTTTACAATATGCCAGATGTTGTGCTAGACATTTGGTGTGCATTATTTCATTTAACCCTGATAACAATCTGTCAAAGTAGGTACTGTTACCACCCACATTTGGCTGAAAGGAAACCTGAGACATCAAAATATTAAGGAATTTGGGAGGCGGGATGGAGCGAGATAGACTGAGAGTTTGGGGTTAGTAGACACAAACTATTACATTTAGAATGAATAAATAACAAGAGCCTACTACATAGCACAGGAAACTGTATCCAGTCTCATGGGACAGACCGTGATGGAAGATAATATTTTAAAAGAATAGATATTATTCATATTTACATATATATGAATATGTGTATTCAAATACATATGACTAACTCTTCTGTACAGCAGAAATTGGCGCAACATTGTAAATCAACTATATTTTAATTTGAAAAAAAGGAAATGTGCCCACATGCACACAGCTGCACAACTTGAGGAGACAAGAGTCAAATCCAAATTATCTACATTCATGACCCAATACTCAGTCACTCTATGGGCAATAGGCTAACAAAAAAACTAGCATACATTTAACACAGATGCATGAAAATGGCTAGCTAAAGGATAAGTTTTTAGTCGTGATTTACTTTGTCCTGGGAAACACTTAACATCTAAAATGCCAGCCCTCTGTCTGTGGTCGGAGTCTCTGTAGGAGGCAGTTCTGCAATTTCATACACCATTAGCAATCCCCTTGAGCCTCCAGCCCAAGGTTCCAGTGAAGTTTGAGAGAGTTCAGTGTCTTGAAAACTCTGTCCCAGCACACTTCAGTCTGGCTCCTGCTTGGGATTCAGTGCACATCAAGGAACAAATTAGCATCAGCTCTCCTCCCAAGCTCTCTCCTAGGTTCTGCAAACAAGGGCTTCAAGGACAAAGACGTGAGCAATCCCCCGGCTGTGTTCTCTCAGGATAAGCAGGAAGTAACAGAAAAAAAAACAGAAAAGGGAAAGAGAAATACAAATCAAGCCTATGTAAGACTCGGGGGTTGGATGGGGTCAGGGAAATGGAATGTTGGCCTGTACATTGCTTTGTCTAAAGTTTATTGGCTTACGCGTGTACAGGGGTATCTGTGGGAGTTTGCTGCAGCCAGTACAAGACCCTCCCTTCTAAGGTTCATCTTCAGATCCGCCTTGTGTTTCAGCAGACGCAACTACTTCTTGGCTCGGGAATGGGTCTACATTTCCCTAAGAGTTCCCATATATATTTAGTAATGCCAGCGCTATCTTCAAAGCAGAGAAAACCTGAGAGTCCACAATCAGAAAAGGAAAAAAAAAACAGTTCAAACTACTGGGATCAGCTTCTTTCCAGAAACAGGATCTTTTGGGAGAGGGAGAAGAAGAGAGGAGGCCACAGGGCTCTTGAAGTGGGGGGTGGGGACACAATACCCAGGGAGGGCACACACAGGACTCCAATGACAAACTGCTGATGATTAATGTTGCCCCAGATTTTCCCCGTGGTATGGAACTAATAAAGGCTGGGGTTGTCGGGTTCGGGGTGGTGGGAGGGAAAGCGTATGTACAGAACAGTTATTTTCATTCAGGACGCTGAAAATAAAGCACATTCACTCCCTGCTTTCTACAAGCTGTGTATATACATAATCTCATTCAGCCCTCATGCCAGCCCTATGAGGTAGGTCCTTGAAGAGCTGCTTTGAAAGCTTTGCAGGGGGTCCAAGGCAAAAGCACAAGTGGAGGCTGGAATCCAAACAGGCTAGCTTGCCAAGCCAGGGGCGCATAGGCCTCAGGGATTCCCTTTTCTAATTCATACAAAGATACTCTGTGTCCTATCAGCAGCTCTGGATGTCCTGGCCTGTCTTAGAGCTGTGAGATCAGACTCAAAGAGATCATGGACCATTTTCCCATCATGGCAATAGCATAGCTGGTCTGTCTGTTCCCACCCTCGCTTTTACTCTACTCTGCTAGACTGCCTCAAATGTTGGGAGAAAAAAGAAAAATGAGGTCAAGGAATGACTCTAATGTAAGTGCCTAACAGGAACCTCTGAGATAGACATTAGAAAGCTCTGGAAAAAATTAAGGTTCTGGAGCAATGCTATTTTATGCAAAGGTACAAAGACAGGCAAGCATGTACAACCATTCAATGCGACAGTCATCTACTAGACATTAGCTAAGTTCCAAGCAAGGATCTAGACATTCAACAAGGAAAGGAATAAGGTGAAATCCTTGCCCTCAAGGAGCTCACTGTTAGGATTCAGAGACTGTCAAGTGAAGTCAAAGATCAAGTAGAACAAAGAGTAGTTAATTAAAGAGACTGGCAGTTATTGGATGGGACAAGAAAACTCCAGAGTCAGGCTAGAACTTGAGCTTGACCTTGAAGTTAAAAAATGTCTCTGTGCAGAGCAATTCCTTAAGACGTGGTAAAACCCAAAAAGGTAAACGTCTAGCAAAAGGGCTGTAACTGCTGGCTGTTGCACTGAGTAGAGCAGTTCAAACTGAAATGGAAATGACTATGACCCACCCTGGTCTCTTCTGGGTTTTCCAGATAAAAAAGCCCACAATCTCTCTGCTGCAGAGACTTTTAAGTGTCACAGAATAGAGACAAAGAAAAACAGCCTCGGGGAGAGCAAAACGAGCTTCTGTAAATGTGACCTGACATATCTGGGTTTCCAGGCACTGCAGCTCACTTTCTCAAAAGTCAGAGTTCAAAGACGCCAGCCAACTCCTCCTTCGAATTGACTTGGGCACAGCTGCATGCTGTGATAAACAGCCAGAGCTAGCTCTTCACTGGGTGAAGTTTCAGAAGGTTGGGGTGTTTTTGTTGTTGGGTTTTTTTTTTTTTCAGTGGTGTGGGGTTTTGGATAAATTAGACAGATACATATCCCGTTGACCCTTGAATAATATGGGTTTGAACCATGCAGATCTACTTATACACAGATTTTTTTTTTTCAATAAAGTTGTTGGGACATTTTTTTGGAGATTTGTGACGTTTGAAAAAAAGAAACTTACCAGTGAACCAGTTTGTGTAGAAATGTCTAAAACATTAAAAAATTTTAGGTATGTCATGAATGTATAAAATAGATGTAGATACCAGTCTATTTTATCATTACCATAAATATACACAAATTTATTACAAAAAGTTAAAATGTATCAAAACTTACACAAACACAGTGGTACATGGCACCATCCATTACTTTAGATTATCATAAGGCAATCGTATTGCTGCTTCTTTGTTATCAAAACATGAATTGTTATACCTGTAAATAAATGTGAATTTCCTTTTCACATTATCTTTTCATTTGCTTTCTAGTGTTAGTAACACGTATACACCTACTATGACTTGTATCATAGCAGACAATGTTGATGTAGGTACTGACAGACACATATCACCTTATAAATAGAAAATGAAAATTTATAGTATTAATAAATACAGAGCAGTACTGTGTGTTTTCTCTTCCTTATAACTTTTGTAATAACATTTTCTTTTACTTGCCTACTTTATTTTAAGAATACAGTATATAAGTAACATAAAAATAAGTGTTGACTCTTCATATTATTGGTAAATGTTCAGTCAGCAGTAGGCTATTAGTAGTAGTTAAGTTTGGGGGAGTCAAAAGTTACATGTGGATTTTCAACTGCTTTGGTGGGGGTGATATCAGGATACAAGCCTCACGTTGTTCAAAGATCAACTGTATAGCTATGATTCCAATAACAAATGCTCTGATCTTGAGTGGAGTGTTTCCTGTGGAGAAAAAGTACACAAAAACTGAACCTTTATGATTCTTTGCTCCACTGCTCCCCAGGGCTCAGAAGAGCAGGCAGCTATGGCTTATGTCTGACCTTCAAAGTCTGTAAAGTTGTCTGTACCTGTCACACAGTGGTTCCTTGCTCAGTGAGCTGCCAACCCCACACCCTTTGGATCAATAGGTCATAGACCAAAAGAGGAGTAAGCTCTTAATAACCACTCAGAGGAATATTTTGGTCAAATCCAGCTGTTCAAAGGAAGATATAATGACAACACAAAATTACCCTGCCTGTAAGAGAGTCATCACAGTGCAATGGAAAGAGACCAAAACTTGAGGTTAGAGGTGCAGGACTGGAGTTCTGGCTCCCTCACTCTGCAGTCTCGTGACACAGAACAAGTCATTACTTCTTCCCCAGTACCACATATCAGCTGAGGATAATATTTCACTTCCCACTGTTGTATAATTAAGAATCTGCCTGATCTTTGTCCCAGGATGCTGGGACTGAGTGTTCCAAGCCAAGTGATAGGAGTGTCTGCTACTCACTGGGGGGACCCTGGATCTCCTCTGAGTTTACGCTAAGAAGAAGACTCAAGCTGGGGGCTGGTCATGCCAGAAAGTCTAACCATGTGATTATAAAGTTAGGACCTTGAGCCATGTGTTATCAGCCCAGGTTCCCTGGCACTGGAGAGGTAAGGGAGCTGGAGACTGTATCTAATCATGTGGGCTATGATTTAATCAATCTTGTCTATCCAGTGAGAACTCAATTAAAACTCTGAACAGAGGCTCAAAGAAGCTTCTCGGCTGGTGTTACACATCATCGTGCTGAGGTGGGTCTGCCCTGACTTCCTGGAGAGAGGACCATGGAAGCTCTCCCTTTGGAAACCTACCAAACCTCACCCAAGTGGTCTTTTCACTTGGCTCATCCTAATTTGTGTCCTTTATAAGAAGACTATAATTGTAATTATAGCACTTTTCTAAATTCTGTGAACTGTTCTAGTGAGTGTCAAACCTGAGGGGGTCATAGGAACCCCTAATTTATAGCCAGTTGGTCAAAAGTGTAAGGTGGCTTAGGAACCCACAAACTATCTGAAGTAGAGGCAGTCTTGTTGCGGTCTGTGATCTTCACTTATGAGGTCTGAGCTAATTCCAGGTAGTTAATACCAGAGTTATATTATGGTCTATGAACCCATGAAGGCTGTTTTAGGAATGAAATATAATCAAATATAATTAAATATGAAATATAATCAAATATCAAAAAGACTTTATGAATTATGAAGGGTTAAGTAGACATAGCTTGTGCAATTTTTTTTTTTTTTTTTGCTTTTTTTGGCTGAACCCGTGGCATATGGAAGTTCTCAGGCTAGGGGTCAAATCGGAAATACAGCTGCTGGCCTACACAAAAGCCATAGCAACACCAGATCCAAGCCACATCTGCAACCTACACTGCAGTTCACAGCAACACCAGATCCTTAACCCACTAAATGAGGCCAGGGATCGACCCGCTTCCTCATGGATTCCTTACCGTTGAGCCACAATGGGACTCCCCACAATTTTTTTCAAAGGCCATGGTAATTAATGAAATATTAACAGGGAGATTTTGTTAAGTTATTTTTCCGGTAATTCAGATGGATTTCTGTTGTCCCACCAATACTCTCTTGCTTAACACCTTATGGCTAAGTTTACTTATTTATTACTTGTATAAACTGTAATGGAAATACAGTATGCACCAGATTCTGTGCTAGACACGTGAGACCCATATCAAAATGGAAAAGAAGTGATAATTACATCAAAGAAAAACACAAACAAGCAGAGGAGATAAGATAATAAATACCAAAAAAAAAAAAAAAGGTAGAAAGTATGTGCAACAAAGAGAGACTTAATGAAACTAAAGAGCAGGAATTCTTTCTGAGGGAATCAAAGAAAACTTGCAGAGGAAATGGCATTTGAACCAGGCCTTAAGAGATGCATATAGGATGTAGAGAGGAGGAAAACGAAAAAGGACATTCCATGCTGAGGAGACAATGAAGCCCAGGCACAAAGGCAGAAAACCATGGACCTGTATGGAGAGAAACATTCCTGAAAGTGAGTAATAAAAAGGCAGGGTAGAAAAACAACTTGGAGCCAAGTTATAGAGGCTTGAAATAGAAAGTACTGGGGTTTATAATATCCTGTGGGCAAAAGGGAACTTGTAAATAATTTAATGTCATTAAAAAATGGCAGTTGTGGAGTGGCTCAGCCCAACCAGTGTCCGTGAGGATGCAGGTTCAATTCCTGGCCTTGCTCAGTGGGTTGAAGTTCCAGCACTGCCATGAGCTGTGGTGTAGGTTGCAGACGTGGCTCAGATCTAGTGTTGCTGTGGCTGTGGTGTAGGCTGACAGCTGTAGCTCCAACTGGACCCCTAGCCTGGGAACTTCCATACGTCGTCGGTGCAGTCCTTAAAAAAAAAAAGGCCAAAGAACGTCAATTGTATCTACATATTTATTACTTTCTATTAAAAACAATTTGGCTGAAAAAATTAAGAAGTCCTACCATCTTCTTCATTTTAGTGGTGAGCAAACAAGGACCTAGAGGTTATGTGATATCTCTAAGTCCACATAAAAAATTATGGTCAAACCAGAGAGAAGGCAGGATTACCAACTCCTGTCCCAGGGCTATTCTTACAAATATATTCTCTTTCACTTAAAGCAACAACTTCAAATTCAGATCAATAATAATTCATTGGCCTGCTCTTGAGACTGAAGAGGACACCCCTGACTTCTCTTCTGGAGAAATTTACTCCAACTTGTGAGCAGCAACACAAAAGCATGCAGGTTTTTCCCACCCAAGGGAATCAAGTTCTTTACGCAAAGCCAGCTAATCAAATCTGAGTCCACAATATTGTCCTCATTAACACCAGCCAAATGTCGAGTCAAAGGATGTCTGCAAGTAGAGTCAGTGCCTGCACAACATCAGCTAGAAATAGCAACAGGACTGTTCAATGGAGAACATAAGTGATATTTTCCTGAAACCACTGGACCGTGTGACAGGTGAAATCAAACACTGAGTTCCTCTGCAGCCAAGGAGAGGGAGAGCTTGAAGTGTTTGCTATGAGAAGCCCAAGTGAACATATTCATTGTCTAACTCTGTGCTGCCTTTTCTCCTACCTTCTTTTTCGCTCTATGACAAAATTTAAATACATCAGTCCCACAGCATTGGAAAATTCCTTGAGAGTCTGATTTGTTTCGATCTGTTAAGGACATTCAGAGGATCAGGGCCCCCAGAGTTTTTCTGCTTCCCTGGCTCCTGCTTTACCAATTTAAGATGCCCCAGACAAAGGGAGAAAGCCTGCTCTGGTTTCAATGCGGTGCTGATATGATGGTTTGGGAGTTACATTAACTGTCAAAGCTACGTGGATTTTTTAAGTTTCAGAAATAAAAGCAAACTTAGGGAGTTTCCCGTCAGTGGAAACGAGCACGATTGGGAACCATGGGGTTTCTGGTTAGATCCCTGGCCTCACTCAGTGGGTTAAGGATCTGGCGTTGCTGTGGTGTAGGTCACAGACACGGCTCGGATCCCGCATTGCTGTGGCTGTGATGTAGGCCAGCAGCTGTAGCTCCTATTAGACTCCTAGCCTGGGAACCTCCATACGCCGTGAGTGCGGCCCTAAGAAATAAAAGTAAATTTAGTGTTTATCCATAAGTGCATGAAAACCCACTTTAAGGTGCAATGATGTGGCTCCAGGATATGCTCGCCAGGTTGCCCGCCTTATTCTAGGAAGAATAGTGGTGCCAGCCTGTGTGTGAGTCCTCATCCTCGTGGGGCTAGGGAGTCTCCTTGTGAAGGTTTTCTTTTATCCCCTCGTGCTCAGCCAATGTGAAGACTCCCCCCTTTCCTCAAAACTGCTACCTGTTTGGTAGGTTTTCTTCCTTAGATGTCTCTCTAAACCTGAATGAACAGACCTACCAGTGTACATTGCTAAGGTTACAGGGGGTATTGGGTTGGCGGGCCGAACCAAGTATTTTTTGTTGCTGCATCTCAAGCCCTGCCTTAAGTACACTACATAGTAAATTAAGAAAATTCTCTCACCGCTGCTTGGCCACTGCCTAGAAGTTCTAATCCAACCTTAAAAGGTGGGAAAGTACCCATAATAATTCATTTTCTTGAGTGCTTCTTGTCAAAAAAATTTTTTTTTGGCTGTGGCATACAGATACTTGATTTGGGATCTCAGTTCTCAGATGAGAGATTGAACCCGGACCACAGCCATGAATGTGCCAAATCTTAAATACTACACCACTGCAGAACTCCCTAGAACTTTCTGTTTTTTATTTCAGCCAATGAGAAGTTTATTTCCTCGTATACACCATATACCACTCTTTTCTATGATTGTGCCAGATACTGTTTTAGACACCACGAATATAACAACTAACAAAGTTCTTAGCTTATGGAACTTAAATCTAGTGGAGAAGAAAAGCAATAAACAAATAATAAAATACAAAGTGCCAGCTGGTGGTAAATTCAATGTATAAAAAGATGAAACAGGGTAAAGTGACAGAGTACGTATAGGTATTACTTGATTCAGGCTGGTCAGTGACGGCTTCTCAAGGAGTCACATTTTAACAATAACAAAATGATGTAAGGGAGCAGCCCTTCTCTGGTTAGATGTCTTTCTCTCCAGATGATTGCATCTCTGACATTTTGCAATGAGACTCAAATCTGTGGGGGTTTTGTTTTTGTTTTTTGTTTTTTTTTTAATAATGACCCTAGCACAAGTACTGAATTTCTAGTTGCCTGAACTCAAAACTACTTTATGTTTGAAAAATCATATTATAGCAGGTAGCTCAACCCCTTAACACTATGCTACCAAACCTTAATAAGACAGGTCCCTTTGACACTGAAGAAGGAGCAGCTAGACAAGATAAAAAGTGAAATACTGAAATGCTCTTGTCTAATATGGTTGACCCTTGAACAGCGTGATGGTTAGGGGTACTCCCCCTTCCTGCAGTTGAAAATCTGCACATTACTTAGAGTAGGCTCTGTATGTGCAGTTCTTCCACATCTGTGGACCATGTAGCACTGAAGAGGTTAATATTGAAAAAAATCTACAGGAGTTCCCATCACGGTGCAGCAGAAATTAATCCAGCTAGGAATCATGAGGTTGCAGATTTGATCCCTGGCCTCGCTCAGTGGGTTAAGGATCCAGCGTTGCCATGAGCTGTGGTATAGGTTGCAGACGTGGCTCGGATCCCGTGTTGCTGTGGCTGTGGGGTAGGCCAGCAGCTGTAGCTCTGATTTGACCCCTAGCCTGGGAACCTCCATATGTCAAGGGTACAGCCCTAAAAAGACAAAAAGACAAAAAATCTACATGTAAGTGGACCCACACAGTTCAAACCCTTGCTGTTCAAGTGTCAGTTGTACTTTTGCAAGCCCAAGCAAGGTTGGTTGAAGAGTACTTGAAAGCGGACTCTGAGACAACCAGTGAATGTGAAGAGGAAAAGGATCTATCAAGAATCGTAATTTTGGAGTTCCCGTCATGGCTCAGTGGTTAACGAATCCGACTAAGAACCATGAGGTTGTGAGTTCAATCCCTGGTCTTGCTCAGTGGGTTAAGGATCTGGTGTTGCCGTGAGCTGTGGTGTAGGTTGCAGACACGGTTCGGATCCCATGTTGCTGCGGCTATGGTGAAGGCTGGCAGCTACAGCTCCTGTTAGACCCCTAGCCTGGGAACCTCCATATGCCACGGGTGAGGCTCTAGATAAGGCAAAAAGACAAAAAAAAAGAATCATAATTTTACCCAATCAGAATTTATCTAAAATTAATTAACAGATATATAAATAAAGAAGTAGCTTGCTCACAGTTGTGTGGATAGTTAGTGAATGAGCAAAACAGTATCAAGGTGCCTAACCCCATCTCAGTGGTGTGTTCTTGCTCTAGCAATGACTTGACTAGTGTCTACAGACATAAGGCATTCACTTTTTCCCAGCTTAGCATTCTAATTTCTCTGTTGGACAGACTCTAGTAATCAGAAAGTTTAGGAAGTTAAGCTAAGCAAATTTTCTTAATTGAATATAAAATCATATACCACAGTGAAATCAGGTCCTTTTGTGGTAGGAATTTTAATAGAAAAAAAAGTATTTACACTCAATACATGGCCAATAAAATTATAATAGAAAATGTATCTACTGGAAATTTTAAATAAATGGTCCATCTGGATTTTTTGTTTCTCTGATGTCCAAGAAACTATCTTTCTCAGACACATACAGAACTGAAAGTTTGGACTTAACTTTAAACAGCCATGACATTAAATATGCGTTCTGCTTTTGAAAAAGACATGCCATAAAGAATAAATGTAGGCTTTTAAAGTCAAGTTATATGTTCATCCTTTCCAAGCAAATCATTAAAAGGTTGGAATTTGGAATCAAAAACACATAGTTAGTGAAGAAAGTTGTGGCCAAACGTAAGGTTCTTCATGTAAAATTAAGCAGATGCTAGAGAGAGAGAGAAAAAAATTATGGTTTTATTCCCCAAGCCAATGGAAATGTTAAAAGTACACTGGCGCCTTCGAGGATGGTTGACTTTTTTCCCATGAATGTTTAGTTTCTTCCTGGAAGCCACATAAAAATGAAATGATTTAAAGGTGTGACTTTTATGAACAGGCATAGTCACCAGAATCTAATCTCCAAAATGCACTAAACCAGATGACGATCCACCTGATCAGTAAAAGTCTGAACAACAAAGTATTTTTAAATGAAATGCAGTTTTATTATTTTCAAATACATATAAGTAAATATACGTGGTTGACAAATATAATCTACTAATAATATTAGAGAAAGCACTTTAAATAATAGAGATGATCTACAATTAGCGAATCATTATTAGCAAAGAGCTTGAGAATATATTTTTCTCCTAAAATCATCATTGTCCCAAATCCTGTTTTTCTCTACTAATGTACTTAAATTAATGCAATGTTTTAAAAAAAATGATTCTTGCACCAAAGACCTCAAATTTATAACCACCAACTTTTAAATTTTCATCTTACCCATCTTCACATGTACACAAAGATAAAACACAGGAGTATCCAATTTAGTTGACTTCATTCCATCAAGACAAGGTATCCAACAGAGAACTTTCTAACCCCATTAAATTGGGACAAGGAGAGAAAATAATTAGCATATAAAATCTATGAATCACTTACTTTTTTCCTTTTATAAAAAAATTTTTTTGGCGTGTTGTTGACTTACAAAATTGTGTTGGTTTCAGGAGTACAGTGAACTAAATCAGTTACACATTTACATCTACCCATTCCTTTTCATATTCTTCTCCCACATAGGTTATTACACAGTATTGAGTATATTTCCTTGTGAAATCACCCACTTAACTACTGCAACAAAACCATGTAATAATATTTTTTCCCGTTTTTTAGAACGTTCTCATCGCCATTTGAATAATTTTATCATAATTTTTTAAGGACAAGCTTGACCTATTTTGGATAACTGGAATTTCAACATTTATGGCCCAAACTTTTATTTCCCACAGTCATTGGTCAAGGGATTTCTATGACTTTTCAACACTAAATATAGAAATGAAATTTATGTTACCACATGGCTCTTGTTCAACTTGTCATTTGTACCAAACTTTAAAACCACTCTAAATTCCTCTTAATTTTTTATGAGTAGCATTTAGTGCCTGAGTATGTATTAGGTATTTATGTAGCTGACCTGACCTATATTTTAGAATCATTTTAGCATAGCTTACCAAGAGTATTCTTCCAAATGACCATCTTGAGTGTTCTTTTAGACTCTCTTTCCATTGTTATCATAAAGATAGTTAATTATCGGGATAATCTGGGTATCAGGGGAATGGAGGAATATTAAGGAGAATAAAACTTCATCTCTAAAAAGTCCCTTTGTCCTTCATTGTCATAAAAATCCTTTATGGGTAAACACGTAATAGAGATAACTGGGAGTTTGAAAGACAAATGAGGATAATCATAAAAGGTGTATTTAGAGGATGAAAGTGGGACTCCCACCCTCACAGCTGGAGTCCAGGCCTCAGAAACAGAGACCCTCAGCTACTTCCCACCTCAACAGCCTCTCCAAGGAAGGTGAGCTCAGGAATATGGCTGCAGAGGAACCCCAAGGCATGCTGACGAGACTGAGAACTGATATTCACAGACCAGGTAGGAGGAATCTGCAGTGGTTCCTAGGACAAATGATGGCATCTTTGTGCTGATAGTGGAGAAGTTCTCAAGGGACAAAAATAGGACAAGCTCTAGTGAGATTTTGGAGGTGAAACCTATGAGACCATTTCAATCATGAAAGCCCAGAACTGCTGTCTTCACAAATGGCCTGTGTGACTGAGAACTAGTTGACAGCCAAGGGATCTTCTGCAACTAAGAAGAACTCTAAGGAGAATCTGGAAATTCAAGATCTGCATGTCGCCCCTTCATACACGGCAAACTGGGGGAAATGGAAGGGCAGCCTGACTGAATACTTAAGTGGGAACAGTTGACTAGAGTCAAGATACAAGGACTCAAATCTCACTTTTGCCTCCTGTTCACTCCATGATTTTCTTTGGTGTTCTGTTTAAAATAGTCTCCCTTCCTCATTCCCATCTCATTCTCATCCTAGTCCCTACTCTCTCATCTTACTCTACTTTTCTTCTTAGCATTTACCACTATCTGATACTACATGTTTACTTGCCTGTATGTTTCTTTCTCTGTTCTCTTGCCTTGGTTTCTTTCTTTGCTCTCATTTTCTGTCACCGCTTCAAAAACGTAAACTCCATGTGGGTATGAATTTCCTTTTCCACACAGAGTCCTGTGTGGAGAGGCAGTGGAGATCATAATAAGAGAGTCTATGTGAAAACAGGGAAGGAAAGGATCCCACGTTCACTAAACACTTATCCCAATGCTCTGCCTCTAGCACTTTTAAGCCCTTTACAAAAACTATCTCTCCATCTTCACAATGTAATAAGACTGCAAGGTGGTTTTGCCACCCTTTTATTTTTTTTTTATTTATTTTTGTCTTTTTGCCTTTTATGTAGAGCCGCACCCGCGGCATATGGAGGTTCCCAGGATAGGGGTCTAACAGGAGCTGTAGCTCCTGGCTTTCGCCACAGCCACAGCAACACGGGATCCGAGCCGCGTCTGCAACCTACACCACAGCTCACGGCAATGCCGGAGCCTTAACCCACTGAGCAAGGCCAGGGATCAAACCCGCAACCTCATGGTTCTTAGATTCGTTAACTACTGAGCCACGAAAGGAACTCCCTGCCACCCTTTTAAAGATGAGGGAAAGTAGCTTCGGAGAGGTGAGATAAGGTGCTCAGAGTTAGAAAGCTAGTAAACATTGAAGTTGAGTTTCAAATTCTGATCCATCTGACTACAAAATCTGAGATCTTCCCACTAAGCATTATAAACTATAAAGAGCAGATATGAATTATCCATCATTATAATTCCATGCTTAAATTGTACTAGGGCTATTTGAAAATATACTTATAAGACTAAGGTAGCACCTAGAGAATCACTTGATTTAGACTCTCAAAGACTTTCAAAATTACACCTCAAAATATTTTTTTTTAATGCATTGCTACAGAATAAAATCCATGTGGAAGGAACTGGCTTAGAAATGAGAAACAAACAATAAGGATACACAAATATTTCTGTCAATGCAGAACTGTAAAATGCTATCTTTTGGGAATGAGGGCCAGGATAAAGCTCTAATTAACATTTCATAAATGCTATGGGAGATGGAGTACACATTGCAATTTCCTAATTGCCAGTGACACTAAGTATTTCTCATAGGAAAATGCCAAGTTGGTGGAAATTGCAGAATGTTCATTTCTAGCTGTATAAAGAAGCAAAAATATAGCAGCTGGCAGAAACATAAATCAAACTATATTTACAGGTTAATAGGTCCTGCCATCAGTTACAATCCAAGAAAGGCACCTAGAGCTGGAATAAATGGATCCTGGACACTATAAGCCCACACAGCTGAGACCAAAGTTCCACCAGACTCCTGAGCATTGTTGGAAAGATTAATATAGTTGATCCTCGAACAACACGCCTTTGTACTACATGGGTCTACTTATACATCGATTTTTTTTTTAATAGTAACTGCTACAGTACTAAATGATCCACTGTTGGTTGAATCTGCAGGTGCAGAATCTCAGATACAGAGGAACTGTAGATTCAGAGGAATTACATATATGAAGGACTGACTCTATATTATACTTGGATTTTTCCACGGCATGGAAGGTCTGTGCCCCTAACCCCCAGGTTGTTCAAGAATCAACAGTATATGCATAACTTCTACAAATGACCAGGCAGCCATATCTGGAAACTTCACTACCAAGGAAAGCTGCAATCTAAATGACAATGTTGTAGAGTCGAAATCAGAGGAGGGTTTGACAAGATAATGACTGTTCAGACTAGAAAAATGGAAAACTAGAGAAAAGAGCTATCTTAAAAACTTTAAAATTGTGAAGGCAGCATGACCCTCAATCCTGCAGAAACATTATGCAGACTTCCCTGAATCCTTTTTTGCCAATTCTGTTGGTGTTGTGCTGCAGAGAAGACTGATTAAAATGTAGAAATTAAGCAGTCATTACTTCATTTACTCGCAGCCTTTAATTGAATACATACAGTGAGCGGGACATTGTGCTTGGTACATGATGAAAGTATTAGTAAACAAAGACCCAAAATCCCTGCTCTCCCAGAGCTTGCATAGCAACGAAGAAATAGAGAAAACAAACATGATGTATAAGAAAATTGTGTAGGGTATGCCAACAAATTTGACAACCTAGAAGAAATGGACAACTTTCTAGAGAAACTGAATCAAGAAGAAATAGATCAACTGAACAGACTGATCACTAGAAATGAAATTGAATATGTCATACAAACACTTCCTACAAATAAAAGTCCAAGACCAGATGGCTTCACAAACGAATTCTACCAAACATGCAAAGAGGAATGTGTACACATACTCCTTAAACTTTTCCAAAACAGTGAAGAAGAAGGAACACTCCCTAAGACATTCTATGATGGCACTATTACCTTAATACCAAAACCAGACAAAGATTCCACTAAAAAAGAAAACTACAGGCCAATACTTTTGATGAATACAGATGCAAAAATTCTCAACAAAATTTTAGACAACCGAATCCAACAACATACAAAAAAGATCATACACCACGACCAAGTACAATTCATCCCAGGTGCACAAAGATTGCTCAACATACACAAATCAATCAACGTCATACATATTAACAAAAGAAAAGTCAAAAGCCACATCATCATCTCAATAGATACAGAAAAAGCATTTGACAAAATCCAACACCCATTCATGTTAAACACTCTTACCAAAGTGGGTTAGAAGGAACATACCTTAACATAATAAAAGCCATTTACAACAAACCCACCTCAAATATAATGCTAAATGGAGAAAAGCTGAAAGCCTTCCTACTAAAACCTGGAACAAGACAAGGATGCCCACTCTCATCACTGTTATTCAACATAGTATTGGAAGTCCTAGCTACAGCAATAAGACAAACAACAGAAATAAAAGGGATCCAATTTGGAAGAGAAGAGGTAAAATTGTCACTGCATGCAGATGACATGATACCGTATATAGAAAACCCTAAGGACTCAACCCCAAAACTACTTGAACTGATCAACAAATTCAGCAAAGTAGCAGGATATAAGATTAACATTCAGAAATACATTGCATTTCTGTATACTAAAATACAATACCTTTTAAAATTGCACTCAAAAAAATCAAATCCCTGGGAATTAAGCTAACAAAGGAGGTGAAAGACTTATATGCTAAGAACTATAAAACATTAATTAAGGAAATTAGAGAAGATGCAAAGAAATGGAAAGATATTCCATGCTCCTGGGTTGGAAAAATTAATATTGTAAAAATGACTATACTACCCAAAGAAATCTACAGATTTAATGCAATCTCTATCAAATTACCCATGACATTTTTTACAGAACTAGAACAAATAATCCGAAAATGTATACGGAACCACAGAAAAAAAAAGAAAAAAAAACAGAATTGCCAAAACAATCCTGAGGACCAAAAGCCAAACAGGAGGCATAATTCTCCTAGACTTCAGGCAATATCACAAAATCACAGTAATCAAGACAGTGTGGTACTGGTACCAAAACAGACATACAGACCAATGGAACAGAATAGAGAACCCAGAAATAAGCCCAGAAACCTATGGTCAATTAATCTTCAAAAAAGAATGCAAGAATATAAAATGGGAAAAAGACAGTCTTTTCAGTAAGTGGTGCTGGGCAAACTGGACAACTGCATGTGACTCAATGAAAACTGGAACACATGCTCACACCATGCACAAAAATAAACTCAAAATGGCTTAAAGACAAATGTAAGACAATACACCATTCAACTCCTAAAAGAGAACATAGCCAAAGCATTCTCTGATATCAACCTTACAAACGTTTTCTCAGGTCAGTCTCCCAAAGAAACAGAAATAAAAGCAAAAATAAACCAGTGTGACCTAATCAAATTGATAAGCTATTGCACAGCAAAGGAAACCATAAAAAAATACAAAAAGAAAGCTTAAAGAATGGGAGAAAATAGTTTCAAATGATGCAACTGACAAGGGATGATTGTTTAAAATATGCAAACAACTTATACAACTCAACAGCAAAAAAGCCAACAACCCAACAGAAAAATGGGCAAAAGACCTGAACAGACATTTCCCCAAAGAAGATATGCAGATGGCCAACAAGCACATGAAAAAATGCTCAACATCACTGATTATTAGAGAAATGCAAATCAAAACTACCATGAGGTACTACCTCACACCAGTCAGAAAGGCCATCATTAATAAGTCCACAAATAACAAATGCTGGAGACAGTATGGAGAAAAGGGAACCTTTCTGCACTGTTGGTGGGAATGCAAATTGGTACAACCACTATGGAAAACAGTATGGCAGTACCTTAGAAAACTATGCATAGAACTACCATATGACCCAGCAATCCCACTCTTGGGCATATATCCAGACAAAATTTTCCTTGAAAAAGGCACTTGCACATGCGTATTCATTGCGGCACTATTCACAATAGCCAAGACATGGAAATAACTTAAATGCCCATTGACAAATGATTGGATTAAGTAGTATATAATGGAATACTACTCAGCTGTAAAAAGAACAAAATAATGCCATTTGCAGCAACATGGATGGAATTAGAGACTCTCATACTAAGTGAAGCAAGCCAGAAAGAGAAAGACAAATACCATATGATATCATTTATATCTGGAATCTAACATATGGCAGAAATGAATCTTTCCACAGAAAAGAAAATCATGGACTTGGAGAACAGACTTGTGGTTGCCAGGGGAAGGGGGAGGGAGTGGGATGGACTGGGAATTTGGCATTAATAGTTGCAAACTATTGCCTTTGGAATGGATAAGCAACAAGATCATGTTGTGTAGCAGTGGGAACTATGTCTAGTCACTTATGATGGAGCACGATAATGTGAGAAAAAAAGAATGTATACCTGTGTGTGTAATTGGATCACCTTGCTGTATGGCAGAAAACTGACGGAACACTGTAAACCAGCTATAATGGAAAAAATAAAAATGATTATTTGAAAAAAGAGATTAATGTATACCAGTCACAAATAAAAAATGGAACTATGTGAAGTGATGCATGTTTTTGCTTTTTTTTGAAAAAAAGAAAATTGTGTAGGAGTTCCTGTTATGACTCAGCATAAACAAACCCAACTAGTATCCATGAAGATGTGGGTTCGATCCCTGGCCCTGCTCAGTGGATTAAGGATATGGCATTGCTGGAGTTCCCATCATGGCTCAGTGGTTAACGAATCTGACTAAGAACCATGAGGTTGCGGGTTTGATCCCTGGCCTTGCTCAGTGGGTTAAGGATCCGGTGTTGCCGTGAGCTGTGGTGTAGGTTGCAGACGCGGCTCGGATCCCACGTTGCTGTGGCTGTGGCGAAGGCCAGTAGCTACAGTTCCTGTTAGACCCCTAGCCTGGGAACCTCCACATGCCGTGGGTGCGGCCTTAGATAAGGCAAAAAGACAAAAAAAAAGGATATGGCATTGCTGTAAGCTGTAGTGTAGATCACAGATGCAGCTTGGATCTGGCATGTCTTCAAATTAACATAGAGGATCATTTGATAGGCACAATAATGGGCATAATGTGGAAACTATACGTCTCTCAGTCACTGAGAGCTGTTTACTCTTGGGCAGAAAGAGATTATGGCCCTTTAAAGGTGGGCTTGAATGGGTGGATGATGGGAAATCCAACAAAATTCACCCCACTATTGGTTTCATGACGTTTCCAGTACCAGCCTCTGCTGAGATAAAGTAAGCAGTTTTTAAAAAATCAACTATAATATCAGACACTTCTGAAAATGAATTCTAGGTCTGCCACTTACCAATTCTGCAGCCTTGTGCAAGTTACTTAACATCTCTGAATTTTAGTTTCCAGGTTTCGCAGGACTAGAGCCTGTGAAATGAGCAATGCTACTTCTCCGCTAGTGTCTTGTGAAGATTGCAGGAGCTAATGTATGTAAAGTGCTCGGCACAGTGCTTGGCATAGTGACGCTCAATAAGTATTTTAGTCATTAATAGATGCAATAATGGTAACATATTTAGAGTTTATAATTACTATACCTCTAGTCGAAAAGGTGATTCAGACACAGATCACAAACTGAGAACACAGGAAATCACCAGCATTAATCAAATACTGGCAGGATAGTCATAGGGTTTTCAAGATGAGACATAAAGCAACTGCCTAAGCCAACCTCCAGAAAGGTTAAGACACTTCTCTTTAAGTTCATAAAATACTTCACAGTAAGAATAGGACTAGAGCCAGAAAATGTCCTTAAAACATTAATGGGGTAAGTTAAGGATAAATAAAAATACATGAAAACTTATCACCTCAAAAAAATCTAAGGGCATTGGATGCCGGTTAAAATATAAGGAGATTAAGAAAGACTAAGGCAGGAGTTCCCATTGTGGCTCAGTGGTGATGAACCCAACTAGTGTCCATGAGTAAGCGGGTTCGATCCCTGCCCTTGCTCAATGGGTTAAGGATCTGGCATTGCCATGAACTGTGGTATAGGTCATAGATGTGGTTTGGATCCTGCATCGCTGTGGCTGTGGGAAGGAAGGAAGGAAGGAAGGGAGGAAGGAAGGAAAGAAGGAAAAGGAAAGACAGACTAAGGCGAATTCATACACGTGAGGAGAAAATCAAAGAAACTAGAGGATTGTTGGACAAATATCCATTCATTCATTCTGGGTTTGTCATCAGTGAGGTAACCATAGCTGGCCCACAAACGGAATAATTCTAATCCAGATACTAACTGAGGTCTGGCACACAACTGGTTCTGTTTCCCAAGGAACTGAGTCCCTGAAGCTTGAGAAAATGCCAAAATTCACTTGGGACATTTCAGGAAAGTATCACGGAGGTGTGGAAGGTAAACCTGGCTTTGGAAGAAGTTCATGCACTAGCCCCTCTGCATTAAAGGGACAGAGAGTATCTCAGGCTGTGTGTTTTTGGAAGAGCTTCAGGCTCTGTGGGGACGTACAGTATAGCAGTCTAGTCCAATAACACTGTCTGTGGCTTCGTGGGCAAGTCACTTAACCAAAAATCTCATTTGATAGAAGGAAAAGGGAGCACCAACCCAAAGAGGTATATGAAGAGGTACAGTGGGGTTTGAACAGAGTAGGGGTCAATCCAACTCAATTACATTCGACACATTTATTGACACATTTATCTGCTGCTTCCAGGAACTCCATAATGAACCAGAGAGACATGATTCCTGCCCTCACCTAAATTGTAACCTGTTTCAAGAGGAATACAGAGAAGCAGACAACTTCAGCATGACAAGGTAAGTACCCTTATAAAGAGGAAAAACTAGGACTGGTAAAAATTCATACAAAAACTTTTTACTGTAAAAGATGAGGGAAAGAGAGACAGGCTGTAATAAACAAAGAAACATGGAAATCTGGAAGAGAGCCACAGAGGGAGGGTACTGTGGGAGCAGTTAGCCAAGTCAGTCTTACATAAAATTTCTTGGAGGAAGTGATAGAAAAGCTGAGATCTAAACCAACATGAGTTTGTTGCCAGAGTACTTTGTTGGGGCACCCACTAACTCGTTATTTGATTTTTATTGGCTATCTACAATTGTTACCAGGAATTACAACAGATTCGAGAATAAAGTGCAGTAGAATGGAGGAATGTAAGCAACAAAATCTAACTAATTTTATGCCTATTTTTCCCATTGAGACTGACTCGACAAATAATACAGATATATATGACTCAGCCTGTTCTACAAACTTCACTTCCATCACTGCCACAATACAGAAACATAATACAAAATCATGTGATATATGTGTATATGTTACATACACATATTGAATACACAAGGCAACTTACAAGTAATACAGATAAGTTCAATAAAATAGCATGCAAATGTGTTACAATGCAATCATTCTGAACTAAATGAAATTTCAAGAGAAAAGATAGCTATGTAATCTCTCTGCCCCTAAAAATGGTTTATAGTTTGGGTGTTTATGAAATCTCATCAAGAAAGAAGTGTTGCAACATTCTCTATTACTCTAACTTTCACCAAAACACACTATGTTTATATTCAGAGGCTCAGCCTGCATTTATTGGCAGCCAGGAACATTACCTCAAATTATGAATTTGCTTTGAAATCCTATACCTTCTGGATTATTTCTTATGCCAAGCATATTAGATTAGTTGAAACAAAACAGAAACCAGTTGTTCATTATATGAAGTCTCCAAATTACTTCATTTCTGATTAATAATCAAATGCCCTCAAATTATGTTAATTATTGCTTCAACAGTCTAAATATGTGGTGAAGAAGTGTTAATCTATTACTACTGGGAATGCTTATTCCAATGGTTTGGAACTACAGTAAAGCTCCAGCTGAATCTTTTAAGAATATGATCTCCTAGCTAGTGGGTCTTTCTGATTAACTGAGCAACGGCCAAGACACTTTTCAGAGCATCCTGAACAATGTTCTCTAGGACATGAGTTTTGTGAGATGAAACATACGGTCTGCCAGGAAAAGAAAAAAAAAAAGGAGGAAGGAAGAGGAGAAGAGGGAAGTAGAGAAGAAGGAGGGGGGGGAGAATAGAGGGAAGATAAGAAGGAGAAGGTGGAATGGGGAGGGGAGAAGGAAAAGAAAGATGGAAAGAAGGCTGGGTTGAGAGTTGAATCAAATAAATTTGAGAAGAAACATTTCCTACTTTCTATAACCAAGAATATTTTTCTTCTCAAGACCTGTATTAGGAGTTCCTGCCATGGATTAGTGGTAAATGAATCCGGCTGAGGATGTGGGTTCGATTTGTGGCCTCGCTCAGCAAATTAAGGATCCAGTGTTGCCATGAGCTGTGGTGTAGGTCGCAGATGTGGCTCAGATCCTGCATTGCTGTTACTGTCATGTAGGCCAGCAGTTGCAGCTCCAATCCAGCCTGGGAACTTCCATATGCCGTGGACAAGGCCTAAAAAGACAAAACAAAAACAAAAAACGAGCCTCTAATACTGCAGACCATTACATTTTATGGAATGAAGTTTAAGAAATTCTGTTCTAGGATTTCCCGTCATGGCTCAGTGGAAACGAATCTGACTAGCATTCATGAGGGTGCAGGTTTGATCCCTGGCCTCGCTCAGTGGGTTAAGGATTTGGCATTGCCATGACCTGTGGTGTAGGTCGCAGACACGGCTCAGATCCCACGTTGCTGTGGCTGTGGTGTAGGCCGGTGGCTGTAGCTGTGATTTGACCCCTAGCCTGGGAACCTCCATATGCCACAGGTCTGGCCCTAAAAAGATTTAAAAAAAGAAAGAAAGAAATGAAGTTCTAGGCCATTTCTTATGCCATGAGTAGTCTATTTTCCATGGCTATTTAAACATGTTTTAATGCACTTTAATTATTTGCTTCCACATGTATCTATTACTAATCCTCACTCTGTTTGATGGGGTCTCCATCCCCAGTGCCTTTTGGACTCCTCGGCAAAAAAAGAAAGTAATCAAGAAGTCTTTGTTTTACACATAGTAGGTGCTCAATAAATATTTGTTGAACTAACAAGTAAACACTTTCTAAATATATTTTAATGAGGGTCTCCGTGAGCCTCAACTTCCTCCTCTGCAGAAGAGATGAATTTGTCGAGTAATCTCTCAGGGTTCCTGCAGCCCTAATCTTGATTCGGTGGCCTTGCAGTGGCTCAGGACCACCACACTGAATAGCCTCACCCTGCACAAGTACAAGGAGATTATTGAAGAGGTCGATAATTAGGATTAATCATCTACAGTTAAAGAATTTGCCTCAGAAATATCTCCTCAAAAGAACTGGTATCAATTTGTTCTTTTGCCTCTTCTTCTCAGAAACCATGTAGAAGTGTTCTGGGTTACCAAGGGTTATGGTTTGTTTCATGCTAAGCAGCCAGTTTTTGCTATAAAATTTATTTCATTTTGGTAATCAAAGTCTAGACGTTTTCCCATAATAATTTAATATTTCCATCCTGACAGGTGGGCTGTGGAGCTCACAGAGAAGGGTGCTTAATGTTTAGTGTGCACAGTGATTTTTCTGCTAGGAATGATCAACTGGATAGCTTTTCTGATTTTTTCCAACCCAACCCACTGCCTTATTTCATATATTTTGTCAATCTTATTTATTATTATTATATTACTGATTGAGAATTTATTTTCCTATTCTTAAAACAATAGCATGGTTTCTGAGGATTAAAAAATGCCCATGCGATTTAATTCTAGTTGTGCTAGAGAGATTTAATTTGCAAAATATAAAATAATATAAATATTTTGTACCCAGACAACATACTACCCAGAGGCCTAATGATTTATAAGATTGTCTATTATTGCATTGAGTGGAACATCTCTTCTAAAGCAGCCAAAATATTTTGTAAACATCATTCCCATTAATCATATGCCCCAAGGATATAAATGAGTTGAACACACCACTGCTCTCATTTCACAAAGGTAGAGAGAGAAGATGCAGAAGCAAAGTGATTTTTCAAGGTTACTCAAGGTCTCACCATGTAAGTGGTTTGAAAAAACAAAAAGATAGACTGGCTTCTAGCCAGCCTGAAAACTTTGTTCTCCCCAATTTTTAATTTTATTCAAAGTGTAGGAAAGCAAGCAATTTAACATCAGTGTTACCAAGACATCATCCATATGAAGGATGGTACAGCAGCATTAATATTCAAACAGATGAATATAAAGGGTCTTTTCTTACTAAGCACAGTGCTCCCAACTGCTCAGAAAAATTTAGGTCTGTACAAAAGAGAATAAAATTGCAAAAGAGAGCATGTTGCTCATTATTTTTCATTAAAATAGGAAAGAGTAAATGTAGCTGTATTCCATGCTTAGGAATAACCCTTAGAGTTTGGGAAGAAAGAGAGAATAAATGCTTCCATAGGCATATTGTATCAATACAGTTTCCCCAAATGCTTTCTCTCTAAATGGTTTAAAGTTCTGAGAAAAATGCCAGATAAATGGCTAAAAGATGATCCTACAAAACCTCAGTAATTAACCCTGTATCATTTTCTTCTCTCTCAGATCAAAAACATTAATATACAAACAACTCATACAACTCAACAAAAACGAACAAATGACCCAATCGAAAAATGGGCGGAAGACCTAAATAGACATTTCTCCAAAGAAGATACACAGATGGCCAGTAGGCACATGAAAAAATGCTCAACATCACTAAGTTATTAGAGAAATTCAAATCAAAACTACAGTGAGGTACCATCTCACAGCAGTCAGAATGGCCATCTTTAAAAAGTCAAAAATAACAAATGCTAGAGACGGTGTGCTGGTGGGAATGTGAATTGGTACAACCACCATGGGAAACAGTATGTCGGTTCCTCAGAAAACTAAGTATAGAACTACCATAGGACCTGGCAATCCCATTTGAGCGTACATCCAGACAAAACCACAATTCAAAAAGATACGTGCACCCCTATGTTCATAGCAGCACTATTCACAATAGCCAAAACACGGAAAAAACCTAAATGTCCATGGATAGATGAATGGATTAAGAAGTTATGGCATATATATATATGAATATATATATGAATACTACTTAGCCATAAAAAGAATGAAATAATGACATCCACAGCTACATGAATGGACCCACAGATTATCACATTAAGCAAAGGAAAACAGAAAAAGACAAATACCATATAATATACCTTATGTGTGGAATCTAAAATATGACACAAATGAACCTACCTACAAAACAGAAACAGACTCACAGACATAGAGAATGAACTTGTGGTTCCCAAGGGGAAGGAGGGAGACAGAGGGATGGACTGGGAGTTTGGAATTAGTAGATGCAAACTATTACATTTAGCAAGGATAAACAACAAGGTTCTATTGTATAGCACAAGGAACTGTATCCAATTTCCTTGGCTAGACCATGGTGGACAAGAGTATATATGTAACTGGGTCACTGAAGTACAGCAGAAATTATCACAACACTGTACATAAACTATATTTAATTTTTAAAAATTAATAAAAAATAAAGACCCTAAACTATTTAATGGCCTAGAAAGCAAAGGTAATTTAAGCAACCGTCAAACATTTAAATTTTTATAAAGCAAGTTTTCTTCCTCTCCCCCAAATGAAGCATTAATTATTAGAATCAAGCATGTAGTTCTCTCCAATAACCGATAAGCTAGTGAGTATAAATGGATGCTGTGGTGTGCTGTCATTAATTCACCATCTAGAAACCACTCCTTATACACAGAGAGAAATGGAATCCAGCCCCTTCTTTTCCCCAAAGCTCACTGTAAATTTTGTTGTCCCTTTTCTGCACAAAGAAAGATTATCAGAAAATGTTCCCTTGAATCCTTTGAAATCAGTGAACTCTTTGGTCCTGTCATCTAGGTGAGGAAGGTAGAAAAGGGAAACTAAGAGCATTCATCTAAACAAGGGCAAATCTGGATTAAGATTTTATTATTCCTAAAAACAATTTATAAAATCCCGTTTATAAAATACTTTCCATCTATTTTCTCATATCATCTTCATAGAAATCTTCATAACTTTTAATTATGGAAAATTTCAAACATACAGAGACATAGAACAGGGTTGATAACTTAAATATCCATCTCCTGGATCTCAAAATATGAACTTATTGTAGTACATCTTTTTTTTTTTTAACCAAAGTACCTTGGTAAATTGTAAGCAACATGGGATTTATCCTTATCACCTAACAAAATTAATAATATTTTTCCAACATCATTTCATATTCAATTTGTAATCAAAGAGGCTCTAGTGTAAGATGAGTGTATTTTCTCACTTTATAGATGTGACTTTTTGACATAACAAAATGAACAAGCTTGAGGACACACAGATAATTTTAAAAATGAATCTAAGCATTCAGGTTTAGAATTTTTGATATCTTCGTCTTAATTCTTAAAGCAAATTTCCATAGAAATATTCTCAATTGGAAGAAGACAGAAAAACCACACAGACCTCCGAAATATTTGAGCAGGGGTGATCTTAGTAAGTGCAAAAGAAATGTGTGAGATTTATCTCACACAATCTCATGTATTATTTTGAGCAGCCTTTCTCATTCCCTGTAGTGCTGTGTTCGCCCTTCCTAGACCCACTCTTCGTTGCTGCTAAGACAAACCCTGGTCAATGCTCCCCTGATATGCTAGCTACTTAAGTTCCCCACCCATACCTCCCTCTCCTCATCCACAGGGCCAACACCATCTTGCAGGCAGCAAATGTCTTAAAAGGGCCTGAAGGACTCATCTCTCTGAGGTCATTTGTCATAACTGACACCATGAACTCCTCCGAGAAGTCCTGGTATTCTATAGCAATGACACTACTTTTCCTCACAGAATCTTAGGAAATTATACTGATGTTATGATTCTCACAGCATCATGAGCCTTGTGATGTATTCCTGCTTAGCTTGAAAGTACACATTCAAATTATACAATACCTCCATCTATCCAAGAAAAAAGTTATTCTCCCATTTAAAAGGTTTTACCACCTTTTCCCACTCTCAGCCTCTTCCCTAGCCACAACTACTACACATGTAATCAAGGGCAGGCTCAGCTTGCCACTCAAGCGTCCACCTTCAGCCTGCAAAGGTTTACATTTCCTTCTCTGGGTTCTTGGCACCTTGTGACAAGCCCTATCAACGACTCCTGAATTTTGTCCAGATGGAAGTGGGCATGTTTCATATCATAACGTCAAAAGCATCTCTTGGCTCTAGTCACTTGTTTAGTCTAAATGGATCAGACAAATTCAAAGGTTTATACAAATTGTATGTGTCACCTAAGGGAAAGAATGAAAAACATTCTAAGATAAAAAGAAATTCTGGTCATTATAAGGCTGCTTTGCAAATGAGGTAAGACAAAGCCATGTCAAGTTGCCCAGTCTTGGGGAACTATGTTACTCTCAGAGAGGAAAGTTTAACCAGAATAGATCTGATTTAGGCCCGAGATGCTTAGGTGGGAAGTCAGGTTATCTCCTGCTAGTTCCATATAAGCACATTACACAATAATAATAACTGAAAACTCATATGTGTGATGTCTCTCTTCCAGAATTTGCATGTACTGACATGCAATGCATAAAAGAACCCCTTTAAGGAATATCCCCTGATGCTAGAATATCAGACATGAAAAACAGCCCAGGAAGCCCTCCCTGACATCCCTGAAATCATGCCACAGTTATATCAGCCACAGTTCTTGATTGCAAACAACAGAATCCACTTCATATAGTTTAGGCAGGGGGAGGGGAGGAAGAATTTATTAAAAGTTATTTTAGCACACAAAATCATTGAATTAGCTGGAAAAAAAAAATTAGAATTGAAGCTTCCAGGAATAATGCCCAAATGGAGAAATCACCTGATGAGTATAAATGCCTGGAACTTGATGACCACGACTAACACCAGTGCCACTTTGATCTTGTGACTAGGGGGAACGCTGGATACATCCACAATGATCTGTGCCAACTCTGAGCTCCCCACAGAGGTGGCTGCTGTCTTATGTTGTTCCCATTTGAACTGAAGTTGTATGTTTATGTCTGACTGGCAGCATTCCAACCCTATCCTAACACTTAGCAATCACTCACTATGTGCCAGGCACTGTTCTAAGCTCTTTACAAGAATTAACTGACTTAAGCCTCACAACAACCCTCAGAGGCTGGTTCTATGATCATTCCTTTTTTAAGATAAGGGAACTGAGGCACATAAATATTATATAACCAGTCTAGGTCATAGACTACAAGTGGCAGAGTTGAGATTTGAACTCAGTCTGGCTCCAGAAGTCAAATTTTCTTAACCTGTTCTGTTTTGTTTCTGTTACTTTCACATGCTTGCATTCTAGCTTCAAAGTGGTAGGAAATTTGAGTTCTGTCTTCTACACTGCCTCATTTACTCAAATCTAAAAATGTTGTTCAGGAGTTCCCACTATGGCTCAGTGGTTTACAAACCCAACCAGTACCAAGAGGATGCTGGTTCCATCCCTGGCCTCACTCAGTGGGTTAAGGACCTGGCGTTGCCATGAGCTGTGATGTGGGTCACAGACGCGGCTTGGATCCGGTGTTGCTGTGGCTGTGACATAGGCTGGCAGCTGCAGTTCCCATTCAACCTCTGGCCCAGAAACTTCCCTATGCTGCAGATGCAGCTGTAAAAAGTAAAATGAATTAAAAAATAAAAATGTTGTTCAGAAGATGATAGGGAAGCATGAATATGTCAGACATCTACTATAGATGTCTAAAATTGGCAGGGCTTCTCTTTTTACATGTTAGTATCCCCTGCAAGTTGTTCTCATTGTCACTAGAAGCCCATGAATGTGAGCTACCTGTATTCACTGTTTTTACACACTGTGATAGTCTCTAAAGACAGCTGCCACAATTGCTCCCCACTCCGGGTATGCATGTTGCTCCATCCAACAAAAGGTAGGGCACATCTTCCCAGCCCCTTGAATCTGGACTTCTCTTATGACCATCTTCGATCTGTTGAATGCAGCAGAGTACAAATAAGCCTAGCCCTAAAGAGGGCTACGCTTTCTGCTTTTGCTCTGGGGGAACCAGTTGCTACATATGAAACCCACTACCCTCAGCACACAGTGCATTTAGAGGCCACATGGAGAAGAACCAGTGAGCCCTGTCATGGACAAGAACAGACTAAGACGTGTTCCCTGAAGAACCATCCTAAGCCAGCCCCCAATCATTCACACAATCCCTTGGAAGCCCCAGTCATCCTTGCTCTGCTCTGTCCAAATTCTTGACCCTCAGATAAAGCGGTCATGGCCTTAAACTGCTACCTTCTTGGATAGTTGGTTACACAGCAATAGATAAATTAGACACAAGCTAACACTACATGCTCACCTAATTATGTGTACAGTGAAATTTTTCCACTCATTAGATATTCTTCTATAGCATTGGTCAGCAAACTTTTTCTTCAAGGCTTACATGCCATTTTAGGCTTTGAAAGCCAAGAAGCAAAATTGAAGCTATTATATAAATGCTTATATAACCAGTTAAAATGTAAAACCAGTCCTAGCTTGAGGCCCATAAAAAAATCAGACAGCTCACCAGATTTGGCCCATAGGCAACAATTTATGAACTCCTGCTCTGGTAGCATCATTTTGGATGTTTGCAGTGTACTTCCTCATTGGAACTTCCTGTAACGTAATTAATCAAGTCCCTCTTCTTGAGCATTTAGTTTGTTGGCAGTTTTCCACCATTTCAAAAATAATGCTTCAATAAATCTTGTGAATAACGTTTCCATAAGTCTTTTTTTTTAATGGCCACACCCATGGCGTGGAGATTCCCAGGTCAGGGATTGAACTTGAGCCGCGCAGCTGTGGCAATCCTGGATCCTTTAACCCACTGTGCCAGGCCGGGGGATGGAACCAGGGCCTCTGCAGCAACCTGAGCTGCTGCAGTCGGAGTCTTAATCCATGTGCCACAGCAGGAACGCCACACTTCCATAAATCTTTGTGCACATCCGTGATTATTTCCTTAGAATAAATCCCTAAAACTGAAGTTGTTAGGTCAAAGCATATATCCGTTTTGCCAAAATACCCTCTAAAACCATATTTATGTATAATCCTACGAGCAATATGCAACAGTGGTCTGCAACAGTTCAAGACTATTTTAATGGTTTGTAAAAAAAAAAAAAAAGCCTGTTTGAATTTGGAGCACAGAGATTCAAGTTCAGACTATCACTGAAGTCCAGCTGCCTAAAAGAGCCTAGCAATCCCGGGACCAGGAGAGGGCCACTCCTTATTCAAGCACTCCCACCTCACTTCCTCCCAACCCTCTCAGCAAGCTGTGGCTGACCCAAGCTTAGCTCCCAGCCTTATGCCATCTGTGAACGACTGCTCCTTTCTGCAGCTGGGCCAGCGTCTTTCCTTTTCTGTCACCTGGCTTCCTCATGTTCCCTCTCAGAGGCAAATGCTCTTCCTCTCTCTATTCTCAGCCTACAACAGCTCCCTCACCCCGCGCGCCCCCAAACAAAGCAGCAGAACAGAGGATATGCAGTGCCCTGTTGACATGGGGTCCAGTCAAGACAGTCTCTTTGGACAGACTCTGAGCAGCCCTGCAGGCTCTAATCTTTTAACCCAGCTGTCTAATGGAGTCCATCGCTGCTGACACCTGTGTCCTCTGGTTATTTTTAAAATGGTGATAACTGCTGTTCCATCAAGGGCATGAAAAACAGAAGTTGGCTGAACTGCTGCTTTCTCCACTTCTCCTTTCCATCTCCTCTCCTGATCTTCCCCCTCCCTTCTCCCTGCCTCACCAGATCCTTTGGAAACTCTTCTCTCAGGCCCCTCTCTTCAGGAAGTCCAGCCTCGCTCTGCCCCATTCATTCAGCTCCCCCATTCATTCAGCAGGTCTTAGAGTCTGTATGTGACTCTCCCCACCCTATGTATCCAGGCTTATTACATTCTCTATCAGTTTATAGGGGTCAGTATTTTCAATGCAACCTTCTCTTTGAGGGCACGGAATATGATTTCACATTGACCTGTGGTCTTTAAAGCAGCTATAGGAGTGCTGGGCAGATAGCAAGGAGCTTGTTAATTATGTTCGTTAATTTGCAGTCATTTTAGGAGTCTACTTGGATAAATTCCAAACTGCTGACCCCAGTTTGTCAGCGTATCATCCATACTGAGCAACTCAAAACTAATTTTTGATAAACCTGGAGTCAAGGGATGAGGAGAGGAGACAACAGGAAAAGCATCAGATTAGGAAGCAAAAGTCTGAAGTCTACTCTGGTTCTCTCACTTACGGACATGTGAATTTGAGCCTCATCTATAAAGGAAAGAGAATAGTAATGCTTCCTATTTCCATAAAGCTTTTTCTGACACTCAGGTGAAAGCCTCCTTACTTATTGAAGCATCAGATAAACCTGAAATATAGGCATTGTTGTTTCCATTTTATAGATAACAGGATGGAAACCTGAAAGTTAAGTAACTTGTCCAATGTCACAAACCTAGAAAGTAAGAATTTGAACCCAGGTCTCCTCGATGCAATTTTTTTTAAAGAGGAGAAGGAGAGAAATGTAAGTGGGTATATTTTATCTTTCCAACAAATGATAAGTTTTGTGTCTGGCTTGAATGATCTCATTTTTATTTGTATTCACATTCATTTCTGAGAGTGGGAAAAAATAATTAAGAGAATAAAAGAGAGGACAAGAAAGAGGTAAAGGAGCAAGGAAATAAGTGGGGAGGCTGAGAACTAGGAAATTAGTTTGCTATAACACACTTCACTCAATATCTTTTAGACGCCAGGAACTGGGACTTATGCTGGGTCAATGAGAAGATGGTCTCTGCTTGTGAAAGTGCCAGAACTGATTCACTCGAGAGGTTTGTGGTGGAGAGAGGAAGAGGTTAGTAGGGGAAGAGGGAGTAGTTTTGCATCCAAGTGAAAAGGAGGTGAGTAAAGAGAATGAGGCTGGCAGTATAGGTGAGGCTAGATCTTGGAGGTCTTATATGCCAAGCCCAATAGACAATGGAGAATTTTAAACAGGGGAACAATATATTCAGATATTAAATTCTTTAATGTGTTGCTTGTTTATCCATTCATTCATTCATTTACAATACCTTCACATAAATGCGAGGTGGGAGGGACTTTGTATGTGAATTTACTTGAAAATGTAGTTGAATATGTTGAGTCTGATCCGTTCCCACCACCCTCACCACTGCTGTGGTCTGGGCCACCATCACCTCTCTCCTGTATGATTGCAATCACCTGCTAACTTCTACCCTTGGCCCCTTGTAATCTAGTTGCAAAAGAGTAGCTTTTCAAATGTAAGTCAGAGCATGACAGTCCTTGGCTCAAAATTCCCAGGTGGCGCCTTCCCCATTCATAGTTCATAGACAATGAACTTCAAGACTCAGGTAACCTGCTACTCCCTCCTACACCTTCCTCACTGATATTCCTCTGACCTCAGTTCCTTCTACCCTCCCTCTTGCTTGCCCTGCTCCAGCAACACAGACCTCCTTGTTCTTCTTCGGATGCTCCAAGTATCACTTTGCATGGGGTGTTTGCACATCCTCTTATCACTCCCTGATGGCTCTTCTCCCTTGTGAATCTGCAGAGATTGCTCCCTCACCTTCAGGGCTTTGCTCCAGTGTCACCTGATCAGAGGAGCCTTCCCTTACTACAATGCTTAAAATCGCAACAAGACACCCCAGTTTCCCTAAACTCCCCACATGGCTTCTCTGCTGTATTTTTGGCTACTTATTATCATTTGAGATACATATATAGTTATATGCTATACTTATACTATATACTATAGTTATATACTATGTATATTTACACTACTATTTTTGATGTGCCCTCACCCAACCCCTGCTCTGCCCTTGAATGTAAACATGAAGGCATGGATCTTTTGCCTGTTTTGCTCACTGTATCCCTAATGCCTAGAATGTGCCTGGCAAGTAGTAGGTGTTGAGAAGCAATGATTAAAGGAGGCAGAATGCTCTTGTCCCACTAGATCCATTCTTTCCTTCTCTGGGGGCACATGGCTCAACAAGCAACTTCATTTCCAGCCTCCTTTGCAGCTAGATGTGGCCATGTTCTTATTAATGGGCTGTGAGCAGAAGTTGTACTCTGAGCCCAAGAAACAGACTGGGGAAACCATGGAGGCCTCAAGGAAAACATATGCTCATATACCATTTCAGGTGTGATTGTGACAAATAAATAGACAAAGAAAAACCTTCCTGCAGTGGAAGCCAGGAGACAAGAAGAACAACTATGAACTATTTTTCTTTTCCCCCTACTGATTTGAGTGCCCTCTTTATCCATGTTATTAATCCCCATATATTCTTGGATTTATTCCTGGACTTTCTTAGTTCTTCCACTGATTTATCTTCATATTCATGTACTGATGCTAAAACCATTTTATTATCTGCTATGACTAAGTTCTCCATGCCTTTCTTCACACTTTTTTCAATAGATACCTGAGATTCATTTCAGAAACATTATTTGGGCTGTAATTTGGAGATGGATTGGAGGAAGAAAAGATTGAGACTATGGCATTAATTTACATGAGAGTTGAGGATAGAAGTGGCAGCTCCAGGGTAAGAAAGGATCCTCCCCTCCCCTACCCTTCACACCAGCCATGGTCTCTGCCAGTGCTCCCACCCCCCAGAAAAGTATCAGTACTTTTATTTTTTGTTTTGTTTTGTTTGGGCTGCCCTGTGGTGCATGGAGTTCCCTGGTCAGGGATCAGATTCTGTCCACAGCTGTGACCCACACCATAGCTATGGCAACACTGTATCCTTTAATCCACTATGTTGGGCCAGGGACTGAACCTGCATCCTGGAGCTGCAGAGACGCTGCCCTATTGCACCCTAGCAAAACCCCAGTATAAGTACTTTTTCGATATTGCAAGTGACTTGGTATGAATAGGCCAGGACAGATTCAAGAGATACTCAGAGAAGCAAGTGCCTTAGTGGCTTATTAGATGGTGGTAGTGAGTGAGACAAGGCTGCTTCTCAGATTTCTAGCCATGGCAACTAGATGAATATCGGTGTCATTCCTGGATGACATAGAATGGGGAACAGATTTGGGAAATAAATATAATGAACTGGAATCTGAGGATCTGTGGGTTATCTGGAAGGAATTCTCCAGTAGGCATACAGGCAAGTTCTGGAGAAAATTTGGGGCTTGAGTTGGACATGCCTTTCTTTCTTGATAATGGAGCATCAATTAAAACTGCCAAAAATGATCATTAGAGGAAGGCCTCCAGCAATGTGCTAACTCACTGGGCTCTGAATCACCAGTAGCATTTCCAATTAGTTCTAGTATTGTTTTTAGTGGACAGGAGCCTAGAAGTCCACGAGACTAGAAAAGAATGGAAAACGGTACTCTTAGACTGAACCAAGAAGACGTCCTCCCTATGTGGGGAAGGAAAGCTTGCTCGTAGGAGATGACTAAGTGATGACATGGATTGCATCATTTACTCTGAAGCAGTACAGAATACAGAATCTAAACTCAGTCCTTTTGGTAAATCAATCAGAAATCCTTGGGTCAGCCATGCAAGGCTTAAACTTTATTCTCATTCAAAATATCTCCTTATTGTTCCAAGGCTCCCAGGGTGGTCCCATATTTCTTATTGACTTATTCTATATGAAAACTGATTA